>JAIPUX010001232.1:52577808-52609395 GCA_020142125.1 Phrynosoma platyrhinos | reverse complement strand
GGCTGCTGGAACGAATTAATTTCGTAAGTAGAGGTTCCACTGTACTGTTAATCAGCCCCGGGTCATACATAGAGGGATGGCTGCATGTCTTAAAAGGTCCTCGGAGAAGGCCCTCCTCTATCCCAGAGGTGCATGTGCTGTCCTCTTCCATCAGTCTGACCCATCTGCATGGCATCCCTAGCCTCCTATAATTACCAGGCAACTTGTTAAATGCATGACTAATATAAGAAAAATGTAACAATATCAGTAGTTTTGGCAACTACGCCAGAGTGCACAACCTCCTCTGCTTTGAGAATAGAATGTGATGCTGGTCAAGAACTGCATGCTTGCACATGTATATATCCTTCCAAATCTCTTTTCTCTTAGAACCTTCTTTTCATCTGCTCCCAAAATGTCCAGTGAGCAATTTATATGAGGGTGGTTGGAGGATGGAGCTGAGAGATGGTTACCTGGCTTCTAGTAGTTATAGGGAAATATGGATTTATATGAATTCAGAGGGAAACTGACAGAAGAATTTGGCAACATTTAGGGTCTTAGGACAGGGGTAGGCAACCTTTCCCCTTTAAGGGCTGAGGGACTTCAGCTCCCAGAATCCCAGGAGCTATTGGCCAACATGGGACTATTGGCCAACATAGCTGAGGCTTCTGGGATCTGAAGTCCCTCGGCTCTTAAAGGGGAAAGGTTGCCTACCCCTGGCTTAGGAGAATGAACATTGTGTATTCATCGATAGCCCACTAGCAGGCTGTGGCAGCTTACCGCTCTTGTTGCTTTTAGAAAGGACATGAAAATAAACTTAACAACTCTGCCTTTTAAACAATTTTAATTATTGTGATGATTTTAATGGTATTTACTGTTTTAATTTATTTTTGGTTGACTGTTAAACACTTTGAACACTTTTTTTAAAGTGAAGAGGCAAGACAAAAATATAATAAAAATAATCAAACCAAAGTATTAGCAAATATGTTTTTGCCATATGTGCAGAACTGTGCAAACAAGACTTATAAGCACCTGACAAATCACGTGTAATTAGCAGACTGGATTCAGATTCATGGGTCATAGGTTGAGAAAGCCTGAACTATGTAAGAACAAGTATGGAAGACTCAAAGGCACAGGACAAACTAATTAGTTTGATACACAGCAGGCCTGCAAAATGTATGGGCCACCAGATTAACAGCAGACCATTTATTTGGCCTGTCAATGGTTAACATCCACTTACTAACTTTTTAGGTTTTGCAGTCCTGAACTGGGAGACAACCAGTCAAACCCCTAGTGAGTTTGCTTGGCTTGACAGATTACAAACTGCATTTTTTGTTAACTGCCATCAAGCTGACTTATGACACTTTGGCCCCATGAATGAAAGACCTCCAAATCACCCTATCATCAACAGCCCTACTCAGATCTTGCAAACTCAGAATAAAAGATTGAATTTATCCAGCTGGAATACAGTGTTCCTCTTTTCCTACTGCCTTCTACCATATCAAGCTCATTTTTCTAGTGGGTCCTATCTTCCCATGATTTGGCCAAAGTACAACAATGTAGTCATTTTGGCTTCTAGTGAGAGAGAGTTCAGGCATGATTTGCTCATTTATTGATCTTTTTAGAAGTCGACGTTATCCGTAGAAGTCTACTCCAGCACCACATTTCAACTGAGTTGATTTTCTTCTTATCAGCTTTCTTCACTGTTGAGCTTTCACAACCACAAATTGTAGTTAGCTGCTTTTGAGTCATCTCCGAAACATGGAAACAATTGGATGAGACTTCTCCAAACCCCCCTATGCTCCACTGTTCTTCTTAGGTCCTGTAGTCTCGGGCCTGTGACCTCCCTAATTGAGTCCAGATAGCCATCTTATATGTCTTTACACTTTAGGATCTTGTCTAGTTCTTTCATAGCTGCTCTTCCCATTCCTAGTCTTCTTCTTATTTCCTGGCTGCAGTCTCCGTTCTGATCAATGTTTGATCCAAGATACAGAAAGTCTTCAACTATTTTGATTTCCTCATTATCTGAGCTGAATTTATGAAGATCCTCTGTGGAATTACTTTTGGGTTTTTTTTTATATTTAGCAGTAAGCCTGCCTTTGCACTTTCTTCTTTGACCTTTCTTGGTATAACCCAGTATAAAGTAAACCTTCTTTAAGCTAGTCTCAAAGGTGCTACAAGATCTCTCTACGTACTGATTCTATAGACTAAGGGTCTGTACAGACTGCCAGAAATAATTCAGCTTGAGACCACTTTAACTGTCCTGGCTCAATGCTAGGGAATCATGGGAACTGTATTTTTTTTCTGAGATATTGAGCCTTCTCTGTCAGAGAGCTGTGGTGCCAAAATAAACTACAGTTCCCATGATTCCTTAGCACTGAGCCAGGGCAGTTAAAGTGGTCTCAAGCTGCATTATTTCTGGCAGTCTGTACAGGCCCTAACACGGTTATATCTTTGAATTCTTTCCCTGAGTCAGAGTTAATATAATCAGGTATCAACAGTCTGTTTTGTAGCTGTACCAGATATTGAACAGTAGAGGGCAATACTCTTACACCAACACCTCCAGTAATTTACGTCAAGAAACAAAGCTTAAATACAAACTTTAATTTCACCCAAGTTTTTTTCCAAGTGTGCATGGTGAAAAACAATTTGATCTAACTTCGTGCATCAGGTTTTCAAGTGCACCATTTGGCAAAATCCAATAGATATAGATAGAGGTAGAATAAACTATTTTAAGTCCATGATCCTATTAAAGTATCCTATCTAACAATCACTGAGGTTTCATTGTGTGCAGCTTGTGACAGAAGACAGGGGCAGAAGGTGTTTTGATTCTTTTGGTGAATCACCCACTTTCACTGTCTTCCTCACTGAGATGACAGAGGTGATCTCAAAGGTAGTGCTGATCTCCTCCAAATTAATTATATTTTGAGAGACTGATTACATAGTCAAAACTCAAGGGACCAGAAAAATCCCTTAAAGCTCATGCTAGTAGAGCTAGTGATCCTGTCAAAAGATTCCTTCTGAAGAGGTCTGTGAGGCAACCAGAAGAGTGGGTTGTATTCTAGTTTATACCCAGGAGAAGCAAGTTCACATGTGGTCAGATCAATAAAAATAGCTCTCCTCTGGTTCCCCTCAAGGTCCAATTGCAGCCAAACTTGAATCATGAAGAACATGCAGGCAGGTGAGCAGCACACAAGAGAAGAAAATTAGAGAAGAAAGTTCAAGGAATCCTGAAAAAGCAAGGACCAATGCAATAATACCAGAAGGCAGAGGCAGCAGGAATTCCCATCAGCTACTTCTAGAATAGCAATGAATGCCACTCTCAGACCTGCTCAAAAGAAATGGTCACAGTAAATACCAATGAGAAATCTTTCTGTGAGGCATCTGAACGAGTAGGAAATGTGCAAACTGTTGCCTAGCAAGGGTGGGGGCACGGCTGATGTCTATGAATGTCAACTGATGACCACTACTTAAGATGTACATAAGTCCACACGATAGTGTTTGTTAAAGCTGCCTTACAGATGTCTGATAGAGGGGAATTGACATAAGGTGCCACTGCAATGCCAATGGTCTTAGTGGAATGTGCTGTAATATTTTGTACTCTTTTTCTGATTGTGCCCACCCTCCTTTATCTTATTAGAAAATATGGTACTTAGGCTAGGAGAATGCAGCAGGCTAGTATTCTAATATTATGGCTTTATATAGGAATAACAACTCTGAATGATCATGGTAAGATAAAAGATAACTGCCATATACACTTCTATTTCATCCATTTAGGATCAGGCAGGATATAACAAAGAAATCTAGACAGGAATACAGAAGATCCCACAGCTTGTTTCCATGTATGACCATGATCACAGTCAAAGGAGAACAAAAAACTGGTTTTCCTGAAGAAAGTAAAAGTGATTTACAAACAGCAATTAATGAGGGGTTACAGATTGATTCTCCCTTATCCAAAATGCTTGGGACCAGAAGTGTTTTGGCCAGGAGCCTGGTGGCGCAGTGGTTAACTGGAGCCATTCACAGCCACAAAGTTTGTGAGTTTGATCCCAGGCAGGGCTCCAGGGTCCACTCAGCCTGGCATCCTTCCATAGAGCACTAAAATGAATACCAGCTTGTTGGGGCAATTAGCTTACATGCTGTAAACCACTTAAAGAGTGCTTAAGTGCACTGATGAGTGGTATAGAAATGTACTTGCTATTGCTATTGCTATTGGATTTTGGAGTTTTTAATGTACAGGGTGATTCAAAAAGAATGGTGCAAAACCAAATAAAAACAGCTTTACTTTTGCACCATTCTTTTTGAATCACCCTGTATATGCATATGCATATGCATAATGAGATATCTTGGAGATAGGACCTAAGTTTAAATATGAAATTATAAAAATAGCCTGACTGTAATTTTATAAATGATCCTAAGAGAGGAGTGCTGAGGATACCATGAACAGCTGAATTTTTCCAATATATCTGAAGGGAGTGGAACACTAAGAGGTGATTAGAGGAATGGTGGAGGAAGAGTTAGGATCAAATAAAACAAAGACAGGTTATATTCTATATATAGAATATATTCTATTCTCTCTTTCTCTCCTCTCCTATCCTAACCTATATTATATCCAAACAAATCTATTCTGTTACTATTCTACTTTATTCTATTCTATTCTATATTCAAACAAAGCAAATGTATATTCTGTGTCTTTGGCAATAATGAAGATATTGCACTTTTCTTCACCATTAAATCAGTGCAGCGTTACCCAGTTCAACTGTTTCAATTGATGAAGGCAGTGAAAAAGAACCATCAGGAATTTGTTGTGACATAGTATCCTTCTGGGACAGCTACTTAGACTGAAATTTGGAGGCAGCACATTTCAGTAGGTCTAATTCTATCTCTCTGAACTTTCCTAGAAGGTGGTGCTGAGGATTACTACCTGGTCCTCTGGCCATTATTCAGTGAAGTGCCTCAGAAAAATATGTAATTGTTTCTACTTTTATAACAACTACATCAATCTGCTGAAAGGATCATTTGGTGCTGGGGTCGCCAACCTACGGCCCATGTGCGGCCCGCGGAGGCCTTCGGACCGGCCCCTGCCCGGTCCTGCCGCCACCGCCTTTCGCAGCCGCGGGTGCCCTAGAGGACCCCTGCGGAGGTGCCGGGCCTCTCGGAGGCCTGGCGTGGCCGAGGGGAGCCCTCCTGGGAGGCCCCCACGGCGGCACTGGGCCTATCAGAGGCCAGGCACTGCCCAGGAAAGCCTCCTGGGGGGGCCCCGCGGCGGCACCAGGCCTCTCGGAGGACCGGCGCAGCTGAGAGAAGCCCTGCCACAAGGCAGGTCGCCATTTTGTTTTTCAAAATGGTGGTGTGCGCGCATGCGCGCGCGGACGGAACAAGCGCGCGTGCCGGCCCCCAACGCCATCCCCTGTAACTGCTGTATTTGTACTGTGAAAAGAGAATGGGAAAAACCAAAGAAAAACAAGAATGCTCTCTAGAAAGAAAAAATATGAAGGAGGTGAGGGAAGAGATTTTTAAATAGAAAGCAAAATCAAATCAAGATGGGAATCAGATGAAAGATGAAGTAGGATTTGTGGAAAATAAAACTGAAACTATAGATGAAAAAACCTGGACAATTTGGGAAGATCTTGGGTAATAAAAATATGAGCATACAGTGGGCTCTTGCCATCAGCGGATTTGATCACCCACAGATGGCAAGCCTTGATGTTCCCAGTGGTGTCATCCACTGCAGCATTATGCACCCATCCTGCTGCTCCATCCCCATGCTTTCTCCCCAGGAAGAGTGTGCACCCCTCCTGCAGCTCCACCTGAGACCCATGCATAGCAGAGTGCCTGGCCTACTTCCAACACCAGGCTCAGTAGCATGACCAACCCAGTCAGGTTGGATGACACCCCGTGGAGACTCTTCATGTGCAGGTGACACACAAGGGGGACTGCCATCAGCAGCACCAACAGGCGGAGGAGGGAGAAAGACTCACTAGTTCAGCTCAGTTGCTCGTTGTGGTGACAGAGGAGCCATTCAGCAGGAAGGCCAGTGGACAGGAGGAAGGTGCCCCTCCCCTTACTGTGGGGCGCAGGGAGCTCTTGGAGCACTTCGCTGGAGGCTGGCGGAAGCAAGGATGGTGGCAGTGCAAGAGAGCGCACAACTCAGACCCAACTGGGTGACACCTGGTGTGGTCTGCATCCCCCAGTGATGCCACTGGCTGCATGAAAGTCACATGGGGTGGGGTGGCGGATCCAGAACAGATCCTCCGCTGATACGAAGGGCTGACTATACAACATCAAGATGGAGTTGTTGGAGAAAGTTGGCGCTAAGTCTGAGAAGAATGCTGAATTTTTGAGCACTGCTTTAATGATAATGAATGATATGTTGTTACAAAATGAAAATATATGGGATGAAACTGAGAGGCATATGTCAAGAGGAGAAATATCAAATTTGTTATAGTTGGGAAAAACTTCTTGGTTAAAAATGCATGTGCTGCCTAATTTGATGTTTTGATCTCAGATGATATTGCTCTTGGTAACTGAGATACTGTCCAGTGGGCCTGTCCTATCCATAGGCTCTGGATCGAACCAACCATTGATTTAAAGAATAGTGGATCAAAAATAATAATTTAAAAAACTTAGATATCCATTTTTTAAAATATGATATTTAAAAAAACCCTCACAAAAAGCAGTGTGGGGTGTCTCATCTCTCCCTCGCCCAGCATCTCCATGAAAGGACTGTTGTGGAAGCTGTTCTGTGGTGCTCCTCTGCTGAGGGTTAAAAAGCCGCTGAAGTGGGGTGGGAGAGAGGAGAGGAGAGGGGAGGCTGGGGTAGTCACCACTGCCCACTGCAAGATCATCTCCTCTCCCCACCCTGACTTATTTCCCTCTCTTCCTCTCTCACTCTCTGTCCTATAGCAGTTGTGGTTTCCTTATGTGTGCGCATGGGACAGGAAGCCTTTGCTCATCAGTTGTGACACTATCACATGGGAGAAGCACAAGAAATGCATGCCTGGGCCATGTAATGGCACTGCAAGCAGGTGAAGGTGCCACAGCTGGGAGCCATGTGAAGGCCACTGCCACTAGGTGAAAACAACACAGCCAGGCAGATGCACAAAGGCCACTGGTGCCAGGTGAAGGCACCACAGCTGCACCACACCTCCAGCCTCCGCCCCCAAAGCTATAACAACAGGACAGTTCTGACTCCTGCCTTAAAATTACAAGAAGCTATTAATAGGACAAAATATTAGGATTTTTTCTTGAGACCCCTTCTTCCAAAATCAGTTGAGGAAGGTTTGATGAAAAGGTCCATGCTTTTGTGTGTGTATGTGTGCGTACATGTGCCTTGCATATTTAATTATGATATCTCCCAAAGATTGAGAAGTGGCAACCTATGATAACATATGAGTAAAAAAAAAAAAAAAATTAAGAGTAGGGCTGGAAAAACTGTGGCCTTCCAGATACTGTTGGACTGAAGGGCTGGCCAACTCTGCTTTGAAACCTACTCTATATACACAGCTTCTGTTTTTCCTACAGATGTGTTATTTAATCCCACACATTTACAGATTCTTTAAAAAGATCATTTCACAGGCTTACACACCCACACACCACTCTCTATCAACTAGCTTCTGTTTAACTCATATTCAGCCCACCATATTTAGATTAATGTACTTACAGCTAGTCCAACCTATATGCTAGGTAATATATCCCTTTTTCTACAATGAGAACTTCTAAATCACCAAGAGAGAACTATTTCCAATTACAATGGACAAACTTATTATTTGCTAAGACAGAAGGAGACAATCAACAACTTGTTCAGTCTATATTTTCCATTTTAAAATGAAATGAGTTGTGGTGATTAATAAGGCAAACTACATGCAGAAGGGAGATTTCCACAAAAGCACAATGTTATTTCTACAAAATTATATTAAAAAATAGTTTCTGTTCATTATGCAAATAACTTATAGCAAATGTAAAAATTAATATGTTTATTTCCCTACAATACTTCTACCACGAAAATGAGTGATTTAAAAAGTCAGAACAAGAGAAAAATCACACTTGCAAACCGAAGGAAATATTTCATCCGCTGACATATGAGACAGACCTGAATAAAATGAAGCTTGCTTATCCAACAAGAGACTATGCACAAACAAATTATTAGAGATTGGTTCCTTGCTATAACCAATCAACAAGCTAGTTGCATTATGACATTTCCTGGCTCTAAAAAAGGTTTCTATTTTGGTACATGGAAGTTATCATACAGAAAAGAAGCCCAAATCTTTTACTGATCTTTTACTGATCTGGGAGTACAAGGCAGGCATCTCTGAAAGAGAAGCTGAGGGCAAAAAGGTAAGATGATGTAGTCAGTTGTCCATCTATATTATTTTAGTTAAATACCTGTCTTTAAAACTCTATTTTCAACAGTTACATAATGCAAATTGGCACCCTCCATTGTTATAAAGCTCATACTTCAGTACTATAGATTAAGTGGATTTTAGCCTTATGAACCATGCACAGTTGTACAAATTACCTATTTTTATGAAACAAGGGAGGGTGAAGGAGAATAAATTTATTAATCCAAAACCCATTTTTATAGAAAAATGAGCAGAACTGCTTCCATCTGACTAATATAATGCACAGGCTAGTTATAAATATGGCCCTTTTCATATTATCTTAAAGGTTAGAGATAAGTTAGTAATCAACAAACTAAACTAAGCCATAAACATTGCACGCTGGGCCTGGAACATATTTCTCTTGGCAAATATATAGCCATCTCTGTTGTAGCAGTCCAAAGCATTCTAATTTGCAGTTGATAAACGTCAAGGCATAAACATTTAAGTTCTCTTCCTTCCAACGTGATCTTCAGATAAGAGGTTTTTGCACCTCTGACTCTTTCTTTCTTTGGTTAAGTTAAAAAGTATGCAAAGGTATCTCGCAGCACTTTTGAGATTAAATGAAAGAGAGAAATGGGTAGTATGAGCTTTCGTATACTTAGATCTACTTACTTAGATGCATGGACTAGAGTCGAAAGTTAAAAAGGTATTGCTGCAGAGTGTTCCCCCCCCATCTCCGAACTGTGTGTTATGTATTTTGTTGTTTAATTCTGACTGTATGTTCAATTAACATCTTGATAAGAGTCAGAAATTAAGCTTAGCAATGAGGTAACATCACACTCTTAAGCCAGTTTCACAAAATCTAAAATTCCAAGTAGCAATGTTTTATATGAATGGGAGATTCACACATTACTGCACATGATTAATCAGCCCCATTCATTCAGGCCCAGTTTAAAGATCCTGCCAAAAGTATGCAAAAGTCAAGAGTTGCACAGGTGCTTCAATACAAGACTTGGGGGGGATGCAGACCAGGGCGTCGGAGACGCCCTGGTCCGGAGCGCTGCCGGAGTTCAGCCTCCGGACCGCGGCGCTCCTGCGGCGCATCTAAAAGGAGCACCAAATTGGCGCTCCTTTTAGATTTAAGGGAAAGTGCGCCCCAAAAGCGGCGGGCGCACTTTCCCTGGCTCAAACAGCGCAGCGCATGTGGGCGCTGCGCCGTGAGGTCATCCCTGGTGCGCCGGCCGTGCGGATGGACGGCGCTTCTGCGGGCGACCTCGGGGAGAGGAAGGGGCACCGCTCGTGCGGCTGCCCCTCCTCTTCCCTGCCCGGAAGACGACTTTTTTAGTTGTCTGCTTAGGGCCTTGGTTTCTATGACAGACAGTTGTGGTGGCCTAAGCCAACATGACTGCACACAGCTCTGCATTGCTAAGTTAAATTCTACAACAGCAGATGTGCAAATTCCCATTTCCTGGTCATCTGTGGAAAATGTAAAAAAAGTTATGTTAATAAACAATTATTTTGAGGGAAGTAGAAATTGTGAAGTCGAAAGCTTTCATGGCCGGCATCCATAGTTTTTTGTGGGTTCTTCGTGCTGTGTGGCCATGTTCTAGAAGAGTTTCTTTCTGACGTTTCGCCAGCATGAAGCAGAAATTACTTGAATGGATGTGTAAACTGGCTGGCTAGGAAAAAGTCTACAAGTTATTAATAACTTGTGCACTTATTTAAAGGCTGTATTACAGCAAGGTACTGCAAAATATCTGGTGTGTAGGCTGAAGTGCCACAGCTGTGACAGCTGCAACCTTTTAAAACAGGGGAGCAGGTGAGGTAGATGAATCATCTCTCTTCTGTCCCATCAAAATGTCTCTGTCCTTTTCTGTCCTTTATAATGCAAATGCATATTGTACTGTGCTTCACCTGGATTCTCTGGAACAGTTCTGTCAACCAGTTTTGGCACTAATAATGACAAACTGCAATAGCATCAGCTCACAGTAATGAAAGCTTTGTTAAAAAAAAATAGCAAATGTCAAAGCTAGTGGTGCCTACCATTTCTGCAGATTTTTCAATGGCAACTCAAAGAAATTACAATTCCAAAAATGAAGTGAGAACAAGAGTCTTCTCCTTGCCACAATTTTTTTCAAATTTTTTTTCAAAAAGAGGTGGGGGGGTACAAAGCAACAAATGTCTCCAACCCACCCAAGAGAATGAAAGAAGGCAAAAGCCTTTCAGCATGTTAGGAGGCATGAAGAGACAAACTTCCTCTTCAGAATATCTCCAGCTGAAAGACTTTGTGGAGGTTTATGTCTCCCCACTTTCACCATGTTACCTCATTTCATATTTGAGGCACACATTATAACAGAAAGTAGATAAAATTAAAAGGTTACTTTCTGCCATAAATGATATGGACTAAACCTGCTGCTCAGAATTTGCCACTTGCTAAGAACAAAATTAGGATTGCATCAGTGTTTCCCAGTCAGTAAAACCAATGGCTATTTAGGAAGTCTTTTTGTTCTGGATAATTATGCAATAATGACTGAATGTTGTTGTTGTTGGTAAGTGCCCTCAAGTCAGGTCCAACTCATGGTGATCCTGTGGATGAGACTTCTCCAATACCCCCTGTACTCCATTGCTCTGTTCTGATCCTGCAGACTCAGGCCTATGACCTTCCTGATTGAGTTCATCCATCTTGCATGTAGTCTTCCTCTCTTTCTACTGCCTTCCACCTTCCCCAGCATTGTTGTCTTTTCTGGTGAGTCATGCCTTCTCATGATGAGACCAAAGTACAACAGCTTTCATTTCGTCATCTTGGCTTCCAGGGAGAGTTCAAGGGCCTATTTATTTGTCCTCTTGGCTTCCATGGTATCCTTAGCACTCTTCTCCAGCACCACATCTCAAATGAGTTGGTTTCCGCTTTCTTCAGTGTCCAGTTCTCATATCTCTATGTGGTGATAGGGAATATAATGGCTTGGAATGGCTCTTCCTTTTCTGAACTCTGTTTGGACCTCTGGGATTTCTCTCTTCATGAATGGTTGGGGTGTATCCTGCAAAAATTTTAACATGATTTTGCTTGCATGGAAAATTAATGCTATGGCCCTATAGTTGCTGCAGTCTTTTATGTCTCCTTTTTTTGTGGATATGGATGTATATTGAATACTACATAAATATTTTAATTCAACGATCTACATAATTCACTTTTGGCAGCATTTGTAGAAATGATCAGCATTTGAAGGCAAGTGAAAAATAGATGGAGGGAATCCTGATTAACCTTTGGGCAATTTCTAGTGAATTGCTGTTACTAGGATTCTTGCAAAAAATGGCAAACTAGGCCAAACACAGTCTGATTCAAGGTCTGTCTCAGAACTGACTTATGGCTGAATATTTAAAGAAATCATGAGATGTACTCTTGCTTTGAAATTGTAATATTCTTTCAGACACAATGATATTCAAGTAAAAAGAAGATTTCTCAACACCAAAGCCTATCCACACCTGCCCTACAATACAGTAATATAACAATATAATTGTTATGAAGTTCTTTCTTTATAAAATTTATTTGCATTTTTTTATCTGAATGTGTTTAGTGCTAAGGAATCATGGGAATTATAGTTTTTTTCTGAGACATTGAGCCTTCTCTGTCAGAGAGCTCTGGTGCCACAATAAACTCAGTTCCGATGATTCCCTAGCACTGTGCCAGGGCAGTTAAAGTGGACTCAAGTTGCATTATTTCTGGCAGTTTGTAAAGGCCCACTGTTACAGAAGGACTAATGATTTGTATTTTGTTCTAAATTCTTCAGGTGAACTAACATGTCTCCCTATAAAAAGACTGCAAGGGGAATGGAAATTTTAAAAATATTTACTTTTTAATTTTTAAAATGCTGAAAAACAGATGGAGTTAGAAGCATCCTATAGATGCGATCTCCAACAATAAACATTTAGAACTCTACTGACTTAATACAATTTATTTTTGAAATTATTCTCCACCTCATAATCATTTTAGTCCACTATTTTATCATTAATATTACACAGCAATTCAGGGAATTCTTTCATAGTCCACATAGATCTAAAGAATCTATAAGATAGGGTCAATCAGAAGTTGAGAATCATCCTGTCAAAAACTGCATTACTGAACCACATCCAACCCCATAAAACAAGCACAGAACTGCCCAGTTCAAAATGCAGGTTCAAATTGCAAAACTACTTTGACTGACTGCACAATTTAATTTATCATGCTTGTATTTTTCCCCCATAGGTGTCATGTTATTAAGCTATGAATTATTATAATCCAAGTACAATGTCTGGATATGGCTACCCTGAAGAATACAGAATTTCTTCATTCGTCTTCTACAGCTTTATCTTCATCATTGGCTTACTTGTCAATGCCACAGCACTCTGGGTCTTCAGCTGTTCTACCAAGAAGAGAACAACTATAACTATCTACATGATGAATGTTGCACTGCTTGACTTGTTTTTTATATGTACTTTGCCTTTTCGAATGCATTACTATGTGAAACGCTCTTGGGTCTTTGGAGATGTCTTCTGTCAAGTTCTTAGCACTTTCACAGTTTTCTACCCCAGTACTGCACTATGGCTGCTCGCTTTTATAAGCATTGACAGATACATGGCTGTTGTTCAGCCCAAACATGCCAAGAAACTCAAGAATACAACCAAGGCTCTGATAGCTTGCACAGGTCTTTGGATAATCACTCTTGTGACAACCTCTCCATTGTTGTTCTTATATTCGGATCCTGATAAAACTACAAACTTCACCACTTGCATTAAGATAATGGATATTATCTACCTAAAGGAAGTCAGTGTGTTAAATTTTTCTCGCCTGGTATTTTTTTTCTTAATCCCCCTTTTCATCATGATTGGTTGTTATCTAGTTGTAATTTACAGTCTTATACATGGAAGAACCTCCAAGCTGAAGCCAAAGGCTAAAGAAAGATCAATTAGAATTATTGTGACATTGATTACCCAAGTACTTGTATGTTTTGTGCCTTTCCACATTTGTTTTGCATTTCTCATGCTCCAAGATGGACACATGAACTATAATCCATGGGGAGCATTTACCACATTCCTCATGAATCTCAGCACATGCCTGGATGTAATTCTGTACTACTTGGTTTCTAAACAATTTCAAGCTCGAGTGATCAGTGTCATGCTTTATCGTAATTATCTTCGAAGTGTACGAAGGAAAAGTATACGATCTGGTAGCATGATGTCAATAAGCAACATTAATAGTGAGATGATATAAAAAGAATAAAACAATATCACATTGGAGAATACTTAAGTGAAGAAAAGAACATATGATAAAGCTTAAAATAAATTAAAATGCTCCATTAACTGCAGTATTTTGGCAAAGAAAAAGGGAATAATTTTATCACTCCTATCTCAAAATTGATTTCCTCTGATAAAGAGGAAAATATACTTGTATGAAATGTATTGAGATTCCTGATATTTATTAAATTCCACTTTGTATTCATTATTTTCTTATTATTTTCTTCTCCTTCTTGATTTGCCATGAACCGCTTACTATGTTTCATTCTGGAAAGTGCTGAATTTAATAAGACTGATATGAGACACAGATAAAAAAAACATATTTTGATGTTCATAGTACTGTAAAGAAAGTAGCATTTACAGGAAGCTTTCTTTTTCTAAAGCAAATATTTCATTTGCAATAAATATTCAAGCAATAGCAAGTTAACAGAATACAGTCCATTATTTCCAGTGTGTAAACACCTCCTCGTACGCTAACAAGCCTGAGATGCTTTCTGAAGGCAAAACACGCATGCCTTTATTTATATACAGCTCCAAGGGACCCAAGTATATTGCTGCACATTTGGCTAGAATATCAGATTAATTATACTGAAGCAGGGATAAGCAACTCTATAGTTTCAGTTGAGTTGAACTGAATTGAATTCAGTTGTTGAACTGCAACTCCTATATTATCTCACCACTGGCTATTTTGGCTACAGCTAATGCAGGCTGGAAGCCAAAAAAATGTTGAGCACCACAAATGCCCACTGTGTAGTGGTTCTTGCAATGTAGTGCAAAGAAAACTGGGCAAAATGTGTTCTCTCTCTGCAGCAATACTACAGTAGGCACTGATTTTAGCAGTTGCAATTCCTGCCAGGAAAAATGAAACAAGGAGAAAGAGCTGAGACACAAGTGAGGGACGGAGATGGAGATGAAGTAGGGGCATAAAGAGGAGGGGTCTGGAGGTGATCAAATGAACAGGCTTTCTACTAATAGTAATATATAAAGAAAGCCTTCACGATATTAATGAGTACAGTTTGAGTTGAATATACATGTATCATGTTACTTACATGAAAGCAAACAAGTATTTTAAGCTTTTTATTATTTTTTTGATGAGGCAGTATAGCAGTCTTTGGTTCCATCAAACAGATAAATCTTACGTACTTATCATCAAAAAGGAAGATTTCACTAGTATTTTTCTTCCAGGGACAACCAATCACTACAGGAAGCATGTTAACACCTTTCTGACACCTTTCTGCATAGTAACACATTATAACTAACCCCCCAAATCAAGTTTTCACCATAGACATCTTCAGTGTGTAATCCTAAACAATCAGGGGGTAGCACAATAGAATATGTAACAACACAATCTAGTCAAGTCTTTCTTTTTGATAGCAAGCTTATAAGACTTATCAGATTTCAGGATACCAAAGAGTCTATGCTGACTAGGGGGTGCTGGGAGTTCAGCAACAGCTAGAGGGCCATATGATTTCCTCACATGGTCTAGAAGTTAACATCCCCACAAGTGGTTTCTTTCTGAGAAAAAGAAGACAATCATGTTCATCCATTCATATTCATTCAAGATCCCACTGACTTCTGGCTATATAGAAATATTCACAGGCCTATAGATTTTTGATAATTTGAGACAGAGGAAACATGCTACCAAAGATATCAGAATTATAAGAGGACACTGGGGAACCTACCCCTTACACATTTAGGGAAAGTGCATGAAGAGTGGATGTTGGGCAACTATTACTCATGAGGAGTCTTTGGATGTTTCTGAGGTAAAAGATAGCCTTGAAGCATTGACAAGAAAACCCTTGTGACAATGCCGTTTTTCAAATCTTGTAGTAGTCATTATTCCACATTGGCTGCTGTTTGGACATATTTTTTATGTGAAAACCCCTCTTCATAATCAGGGACTGCATAACAGAAGATACAACAGCACAATACACAGAGCAAGTCAGACTTTGACAGTATGATGACTTTGCTAAAGGCAAGTGAAACGTTTGATTGTGTTATTGCGAAAGACAAAGTGGGGAAGGAATACGTCCACAATGTCCTGGTCACCATTTCGATATTCTTTGTATTATAAGGCACATATTCCACTTTTTCTATCCTTCTCACTCCCAACTCTCAGCTTCCAATAGACAATGGATGGGGCATGCATTTAACCAGGGGTAGGCAACCTTTTTGAGCTGGGGGCCGGGTTGCTGTCCCTCAGACAATGGGGGGGGGGGGGGGGCGAAGCACCATAAATAAATAAATAAATGATAATAAAAATATATTTTTTTAAAAAATAAAAAATTAAAAAATATGCATGCACACTCTCTCAGCCCCAGAAAAGCCATGGCAAAACCCCTGTGGAGATTTTGCCAAGAAAACCCCAAGAACAAGTAATAACAACAATAATCAATATCATCATGGCAGGTGGCGGCGGTGGCGGCAGGACCGCCCTGGGGCCGGTCCAAAGGCCTTGGGGGGCCACATCCGGCCCCTGGGCCTTAGGTTGCCTACCCCTGCATTTAACAATTATGCATTGAATAGTAAAGCACTTAATGCATTTAGGAGTAATGTGGGACACTCTGAATCTGCACTTCAATGCCTAATCATTTTGGTCCCTAAACAATTAGCTACATATATGTTTAGATCAAGGTCAGGAAATATTAGGCTAATTAAATGGTAGCACAAATAACAAAGGATTATGAAAGCAATTTTAAAACCATATCACTTGAAATTCAGAGATCAGCAAGCCCCTTACAGTTACTTACAATCCTGAAGGCAAGCTATTGATGGTGAGGCCAAAAGAATATTCAACAGCTTCTACCAGGAGTAGATCAAACAACACAGACAGCATCCAGGAGCCCAACAAAAATGACTGAAAAATAGGAAACACAAGACATCAGTATCAGAAACTGTAGACTTTCTCAAAAGAAATGGGACACAGATTTTCACATTTAATAATTTTAGACAAAAAGAGTGTGACAACAGCATAATTGAGACAGCAAATATCCTAATTTAGAAATTTATTAGATTTTCAGTTTCACTATTTCTAAACCTATCTGATGTCAGCCTGTTCAAATGTTTTGAACTTTTCAAAATTCTGGCATTATTTAGGACATAGTGTGAATGGATTAGGGACTACAGGCCATACAAATTACTGGGAGCTTTGATGCATCTTCCCAGTGCCACTTTTGTACACAGTATACAAAACCTACAAGTTGAGCTCAACACTGTGAATGAAACAATGGGTGAATCTGCATTGCAGAAATAATCCAATTTGACACCACTGTGTGGTGAAGACCATGCCTCCATTCTAGGGAATTCTGGGAAATGTAGTTGTTTTGAACAATGGTGTCAAGTGGTGACCAAGTTATAGTTTCATAAGAGAGGCGACTGACAGTTCTGGGGCTTAGTTGTCTGACAGGCACAGGCACAGACTTGGACACCAGCTATGTACCTAGTCACTCAGAGTGTTTTCAGATACAGTCTCACACCAGTAGGCCTGCCTACTTGATGAAAGTACCAACACAGTGAAATAAGCATCTTTTATTGCAGATATGTGCAATTTCATTCCATCTATATTCAGACTAGAATATAATATGTGTACTTTTATAAAAATTAAATACAATAAACTAGTGAAATTGGCCTAAATAACCTAAAGACACCAGATTCCATTGGATCTTGGAAGATAAGCACAGTCTGTCCTGGCTAATACTTGAATGAGGGACCACCAATTAATACCAAGTGCTATGGGCTATATTTCAGAGGAAGGAACTAGTAAAATTACCTCTGAGTATTCCATGCCCTGAGTTGCCTTGCCCTATGAAATTCATGAAGTTCTCATAAGTCAACAGGCAACTTAAAGGCATATACACACACAGAAACTAGTGAAACCAATCCCAGATTGCCAATAACTTTGTATGAATTTATTAAAAAGTAAAGAACAAATAAAAAGAACAGTTAAATAGAATAGTTAAGCACCCCTAACTCAAAAATTGGTCAGAGAGGAGGGAAAGTGTGGTGCAAGACCAGAGAATTTTAAGTTTATTGCCTGTGAAACATGAGAAGAAACAGAACTTTAACTTACTGAAAATTTCCTGCTGCCGTATCGCCTTTCAAATATCCTAAAGTTGTAGATGAGCAAGCTACTGCAGAATGTGTCTTTGAGATCAAGACAAACTGTTCGGCCACATATAAGCCTCCAAATCTAAAAAAAGATAACAAGTCTACAGATACTAAGAGTTTTCTTCTGCACTCTACAGGAATTAATTTAAGAGATGTACTTTGGTTAGAGCTTATCCGTTTGCAATGAAACATGATGCAAATAGTAGAAAAGACAATTATGTATGAACAGTTTCCACAATTACTTGTTCTTTTTAAAGTTATTTTACATTAATGAAGTGTTCTTATAATTTTTAAAGTTTCTCTTACAAACTTCATGTTAACTGAAGTCACACTTTCCTGATACATGTAAAGGGATCTTGTAGCACCTTTGAAATTCCTGTAGGTTCAACCATAAGTAAGTACCCGTATTTTTCGCCATATAAGATGCTCCGGCATATAAGACGCACCCAATTTTAAAGGAGGAAAAGCTAGGAAAAAAAGATTTCCTTAGGCCGATCCTGGAAACGGAGGATGAAGCGGGGCCGTCCTCCGCATCCAGGATCGGCAGAAGGAAAGGCCGAGGCTGCTGCCCGAGGCCGCGGCTAAAAAGAGGCCTCCTTTTAGCCGCGGCCTCGGCCGTTCCTTAGGCTGGTCCTGGGATCGGAGGTACGACTGTATATTCACCTTATAAGACGCACCAACTTCCCCACCCCCATTTTGGGGAAGAAAAAGTGCATCTTATATGGCGAAAAATACGGTAAATGAGATTGGGAGGCTGTATTTGGCCAAGTGAAGACATGACACCAAAATCCCTTGCAAGGGCAGTATTATTGTCCAGAATAGGTGGTAGTTCATTATTGATACATATGAGTGGTGTCAGTTGGGACAGGAGCTGTATGTACTGTAAATCTGTCTTGCAAAGTCGTAAAACATGGTTAATAGTGGCCAAAATGAAACTTTTCAGCCAAGAACTCTATTATTGCTAGAACAATGTTTTACATCCCAAAGACAGACCACAAAGGAAATAAAGAGCTGTGAGCATTCTCCACCCACCCAGGTTTTAAAGTACAGGAAAGTTTGTTACAGACATTTTTGTCCTGACTTCTTTTTCTTCTAGCAACCTTAAACATCAGATGCTCATTTCAGACCAAAGCCCATGCTATAATCAAGATCAACCCTCTGTCTTGGTGATTTGCTGCAGTTATGCAGCATGGAGTGGGTACTTTTTTCCTTGCTATAAAGAGCAAACTGTGCTCACGGAGGGGGGGGAGCTCCTCTTGGTTGCGGCTTCTCCCTTTGCACTTTGCACGACCTTCTTAATTTTTGCTAAGTGACTGCTCTAACACTGTAAGTAAGCTAAGGTAGGTGGGCAAAACTCATGAAGGAAAAGTGGGTAATGCTAACGGAGATAGCATTTGGATGGAAAGATGGTTCAATATCTATCACCATTTGTTAAACTGGATCCCCTGCATCAATTTTTATACGCCTGGAACAGACTCCCAGATATAAAGAACCTCTGGCCTACAAGTTAAATATAGCAAATTCCCTATCTGATGCTGCCTCATCCCTCATAGCTTTACCTTCTCTCGGTGGTATTCCCAAGTTCAGCACTGCAAAAAGAGCTGTCTTCCTGCAGTACCAGACCTAAGAATCTGAGCTCTCATGTCCACTCTTAGTCCTAGCTACTAAAGAAAATAATCTCCTTCCACAATGAGCTAGGGAACAGTGATGACATAGGAGTCAAGACTGATTCAAAATGGGAGAAAAAACAAACTGGTAGGTATACTATAAACCACTAAGTACCATTATAAATGAATGCATTATAAACTAATTAGACAACTTAAATTGTGGTTCTTCTTTGGGGAACCTACTCATGATTTTCAATGCACTGTTAAACATTCTTCCAAGTTTAATCCCTCAGTTCATAATTATAATATAGCTACTTTTGAAGAAGTTGTCCTAAGAGATATTAAAAAATTGGAAAATTTTTTAAAGAGACCTTCGTTATAATTTAAATTATCAGAAGTACTGCACTTTGCAGTCTTTAGCTGCCAAACATGACATTGTAATCAAACCTGCAGACAAAGGGGGAACCATTGTTCTTTTGGATAGACAAGATTACCTTCAGGAAGTACCAATTACTGATCATCTCGGCTATAAAGCTCTTAAAAAGGACCCTACTAATTCCCTAAAATTTGTCATTAAAGTTTTGGTGCACGAAGCTGAGATGTTAGGATATATAGGGCCTTTGCAAACTGCTAGAAATAGTGCAAATTGAGTCCACTTTAACTGCCCTGGTTCAGTGCCAGGGAATCATGGGAACTGTATTTTTTTCTGAGACATTGAGCCTTCTCTGCCAGAGAGCTCTGGTGCCACAATAAACTACAGTTCCCATGATTCCCTAGCACTGAGCCAGGGCAGTTAAAGTGGACTCAATTTGCACTATTTCTGGCAGTCTACAAAGACCCATAGATTCTTCCACCGTACTGTTTTTGATGCAAGAATATCCACCCATTCCTGTTTTTTATATTTTACTAAAAATCCATAAGGCGGGCTATCCCCCACCAGGCAGACCTATTATTTTAGGATCAGGATCTCTTTTGGAACAGCTATCACAATTTTTAGATTCTTTTTTGGCTCCTCTAGTAGTAAAAGCATCATCATATATTAAAGATACTCACCATTTTATTCTTAATATAGAGAACATAGAGGCAAATTCAGAAGGTTGTCTAATTATTTTAGATGTAATTTTTTTATATACATCTATTTCCTATTTAGAAGCCAGAGAAATAATTGAGCATTATTTACAATCTAGTTCTGAAAAAAAACATCCCATTCATTTCTTGTTGGACATTTTGGATATTATTTTGGAAAAGAACTATTTCAGGTTCAATACTCAATTCTTTCTTCAAATTAAAGTGGTAGCCCAGCAACTCTTAGCATTGCCAATTTATACATGTCTTATTCCAGAAATCAATCCTTTTTTCAGATATTTTCAATAGTATGGTAGATATATTGATGACATTTTTATTTTGTTTACAGATAGTTCTAAAGTCGAAGCACTTTTCACATGGATTAATACTATTAATCCTCATACTAAATTTTCTTGTCAGCACATTTTTTTTTTTTAGATGTTGAGGTTTACATCTATGATTCTAAAATTGGGGTTCACAATTTTCATAAGTCAACAGATCGTAATTCCATGTTACATTTTTTTAGTTGTCATCCCTACAAATTGAAGAAGAATTTACCTTGTTCTCAATTTTTAGGATTAAAAAGGAATTCTTCAAAAAGTAGTCATTATAAAATGGCAGCTGATAAATATCAACTAGATCTAAACGATAGAGCCTTTCCCCAACATACTGTCCAGGATGCCAGGAGCAGAGCTTCTCTGAAAGACCATTCTACATTATTTCTCCCTTTAAATAGAAAAACTTGCAATAGAATTATAGGTTCCTTTACCTTTAATCATGCTGCGCATCATATTAAACATATCATTTGGAAACAAGGCATATTGTACAGAACATTCCTGGTTGCTCTAAGGCACCTATCATAGCTTTACGCAGAACCAGGAACATAAAAGACTTATTAGTTAATATTGACTTTTATGTTCACAAACAAGAGTCATCTTACGTTAGGGGACACTACAAATGTGGGCTCTGTTTATATGGTTCTGGGGGAAAAACCTCAAATTGAATGTGTACTATCTTTACCATGCCCACACCCGATTCAGGATTTCCTCCCCCTAACTAGGATTTAAATAATTCATATTTTGCTACAGGCTTTTTGGTCACTTCACAGTGATGGCAGCATCTGCCTTCACTTGTGGTCCCTCTGAGCTGCCTGACACCACTGCTGCAGGCATGTGTAGCTCTGAGGTCAGAATAAGATGGTCAGTATGGCTGGTCACCTTTTTCTGATCTCAGTGGTGCTGGGCAACAAACGTGGAGACCACGTGGAAAAGCAGCCACCCATCTTTCACTGCAAGAGCCAAAATCCCACAGCAAAAGAGAGCAGGTAAGGAATTCAGGGCCAGAATACTCCAGTGGCAGCCTGAAGTATTCTACCCAGTGTAAACCTGCCCTAAGATATTAAAACAGCAACAACAACAATGAAAACAGGCTACACAGCTCCTGACCTATATAATTTATCTTTCTTAGTGACTATGTTTCTATATATATAGGCAAGCAAAATAATTGCTGCTTACCTGAAATTCCTCTTTTACCGCTTGCAGATTGTATGCAAAGAACTTCTGATAGTGTTGGAAGAGTAGAGCCAACAAAAGTGAGAGGGTGCTTGGGACTATTAAAAGGCCCTTTGACAATGGTGCTTTATCTTTAAAAGAAAACACACACACATAAGTATACAAATGGGTATTTCAGTAATGAATATACTTTAAAAAAGTTTAAGAAAATATTTTTTATCAAAATTAAAAGATCTCCCCATAAATCAAGCACAACCTAACAAACTGATTATTGTTAAAATGAATCAGTGCTTACACAACTAGCAGGCATTTCTGTTTGTTTAATCAAAGTAATGACTAGTGATGCGAAGACTGGAAAAAAACCATGAGAAAGGGCAGTTCTTCTGACGATCATTTTTTTGTTTTGTTTTTGTCTTTCCAATGAGAAATTTGGGGAACACTTAAAAACCAACTCTATGATATATATATTTTTCTATCTACATAAGTAGAATACAAGTAATATTTTATTCACCCAAAACGTATAACATGAAGATTTGTATTTATCTACCGCATTAGATTATTATAATTGCTATGTATACTGTAGAATTCAGTGTTTTAAATGTTATGGCATTTAATTTGGTATCTAAAGATGTTCCTAATCCTGAATGTTGTGACTTCATGAGAGTCTTCTTTTCTAAATAATGCACTTCTTTCTCTTACTACAGAATCTGTGGTGTCCGTTTTCATTCTTCCGTACTTTTCAGATGGCAATAATTATGATATATCAGTATGTCTAGCAAGTAATGGAAAAGATTGCAATTCTCTCCCTAATATGGGCATATTTGCAATTTTGCTTATACAAAGTTAATGCTGGAATCCCCATACATACATACTTTGGGGGAATCAATCCCATGGAACTCATTAGGGCTTACTTCTGCATAATATTGCTCTGTAACACGTTTACACTGTTAAGGCCTCATTCCTATGAAGACTTGACGTGAGTTCCACAAAACAGAATATATCTTATCAGTACATATTCACGATTCTTTTAAGTAAGCCTCAGTGAAAAGGGATTTTGTTTTGAATGGCAGCCTAAAAATACATTAAATTGCTCTCTAACTGTCATAAATAACCCATGTAAGATTTGTTAGAAAAGGGTTTTTGTCCCAATAACTTTGTTTATAAGACAGTGCCTGAAATCTAGAGATGCTGAGATATTTTATCAGATGTATGTGTATCCCATAGTGACATCTCTGCAGATTCTGCAGATACATATCCCAATACTATATACCAAACCTATCTTGTAATCAGACAAGCCCTGCAAAGCAGGCAGATCAGCAATGACACATCCAGCCATTTTCCTATAGCCAGACATGGTGCAGAAGGTATTCATAGGGAGCTCCAGGAAATCTTTGGAAAGCACCTATTGATAACATCCTTGCAGCAAGTCTGGCTCCAGGAAAATGTTATAGATCTACTTCTCTGTGCATTATGTAAGACAAAAGTGCACCTGTGAGACTAAAGATCCCATGAGGGTTAAGCTACAGAAATTCTAAACCTGAAAAGTTTGAGCCCCATATTGTTTTATAAAGAATGGAGCATTTGACTCTATTACAACAGAAATTTGTGTTCCTCATCTTACAAAAAGTCTTAAGTAATAACACGTCTTGCTTGTCTGTATCATATAGATACAAATCTTCCACTACGTCTTTGTCATCGGTGTTCCTTTGAGACATTTCAGTTTTTACACATTTCAAATGTTAGTGTACAGGAAGTGAGCATTTGGTATTTTTACTTATACCACAAAGTTGAGTAGCCAGAGCTGTGATCAACACATAAATACAAAACTCAACCACAGAGGAAAGTACTGTTCTCTATAAAAATCTTTGATCCAGAAAAACATTTTAAAGTGAAAATGCATACTATTTTTAGAGGTCTAATAAACACTCTAGTATCATACAACAATTTGCTGGATAACTGCACGTTGTAACCTGTCTAAATTATTTTAATCCACAAGTCAATTATAGCATGACAGTTTCCACTTTAGGAACTCAAGCTCAAAATGGAAGCACCCCAAGGCTCCCTCAGAATAAATAGCTTCCCAGCCCCATGGGGTGTCTTTGATCAGTAAAGGTAAAGATCAATTGCAAGCAGGGTTAAGGGAAGGGTTTGACCACAAAGACTAATGTCATCCGCTGTGATTCTTTCAGTGGAAGGAACAGGGGGATCAGCTGGGGATTTGTTTTGCTTTTTAAGTTGGGAGTTATTTGCTTTCTCCTCCATAATTCAGCAGTCCACCATGTGCCCAAGACTTCACCTGTTTGCTGCTCTCTGTGCAGGAAGTGCTCCAGCAATAGTTTTAAAGGTTTGGGGTGGAGGCTGGAAATTTTAGGGAGAGTGTAGTGTGTGTCGGAAAAATCATGCTTTGCATTCTCCTGTTCCTCCTTAGTTAGGCAGGACTTCACACACACACCCTTCTCATTCTAGCTGTCAATATTAAGAGACAGTTTAATTGACTCTCTGAACATTGCAAATGGCCAGTAAGCAGACAGCAACTGCAGTCAGCTGTCTGTAACAGTACCTCTCTGAGGGAGGTTAACATCTCTCTTTCTTCCTGCTTTATTAATTCCAGTTAGACCAGGTTTTAGTTTTTTATGTAAATATTTATTAATGCCATTATTGTTTGTTTTTAAAACACAAACTACATGTTTATCTTTTTGAGTTAGTCTTTATTCTTTAGGAAGAAAGATTTAAAGTAATAGTCTGACCCACCTTTCTGCTGCTCTGCTGATGGAAGTGAATTCTAACAAGTTTAACTTTCATACTTGCATATTAACACCCTGGAAACTAAAATTGCACCCCACAGAGTGTTTGTCAACAATAGAGATCCTCTACTATAGGCACACATATGGACATAAACTTTACAGTTATAGAGAATAGTATTCCTGAGCCCATTGACTACAACTGTTTGTTCCTCTCCTGGAAATGCTTCAGTCACCAGTAAGTAGCCAATGGCTTGGGCACTGGAACCAGTCGGTCTCAGGACCACCACTTTGAGTAAAACTATGGTAAACTAATCTATGAAATACACATTCTCTGTGATGTTGGGCCTTTACAGTCAGCCAGAAATAGTGCAGATTGAGGCCACTTTAACTGTCCTGGCTCAGTGCTAGGGAATCATGGGAATTATATTTTTTTTCTGGGACATTGAGCCTTCTCTGTCAGTTCCCATGATTCCTTAGCCCTGAGCCAGGACAGTTAAAGTGGTCTCAAGCTGCACTATTTCTGGCAGTGTGTAAAGGCCCTTAGTCTTCAGCACATGCGCCTAGAATTACACTGACAGCATTCCAAAATGTATGTATTCACAACACTAACATTGTACACAGAATTTGGGTTTTGGAAGCACAATTTTTATTCCTATTTTAAAAAAAATGGGGTTCTAAATATAAAAACGAAGACATGACCTCTGTAAAGTATGCACAAGTATCCGCCATGCGACTGATCTGGTGAAATCACAAATTCACATTACATGGTATCAGACAGACTAGTTTTTCCTAAAGACCCTGGTTCTGAAAAATAAATACATCCACAAGCAACTATCAATACTGCTTATATGTATCTACTGTGAGTCAACCCCACTGCCTTTAATATGATTTAACTCTCAAGTAAACATGTACAGGACAGCACCACAGCTTTCCTGTGAACTGTGAGATGAAATAGGTATAAAGTACTGTATATCCAGCTCAGAGATTGGCCTCTTCTGTCTTCTGTCTGTTGTTCAACACACATTTTCCCTACCAGTTTGAAATTTTCTGTCTTCTCAGGATGCATATTCTACTAATTCAAAGAGAGACTCCAGCCTAAATACACTATTATTGGGATATGGTTCTTGGAGTGATGACATTTAGCAGAAAATGTTCTGCCTATTTATGTAGTTAAAGGCTTGTGTAAGCCTTAGGGGTTAACTGTAAGATGAGTGTCTTACTGAATATGTGCAAGAGCTGTAAATGTGCAAATACCCATCATCTCCATTTCAATACTTCCAATAAGGTATGATTTGCACTCTAAGAACTTTTTTCCAACAAAGAAAAAACAATCATTTCCACAAAACATGCATGTGAACACACAAAAATTTGGCTCACACATACATGCTTTCCATCTCCTTATTTCTGTACAACTGATGACAGCTGAACACACGAAGCAACTGCTGAGAAGCACTGTGACTAACTAAGGTGATACAAAATCCCTGTGATGTCTGACAATCTATGTTTTACAATAAGTGACCAATATGCCTTTCTCTCACAACAAATCTCAAGCGTGGTCCCATGTTTTCCCACAAATAGGAAGTAACATAGAAAGTGTTCATCACATCATACTTCAGTTCTTATAAAGTGAGTGGGAATGCCTTCCATTTTTATGATAATGTGAGGATGGGAGTTCTTAGATTTGAATGGATTAAAAATTTAATCTTTCTACTTTCTAATCAAAGTCTTTTAAAGAATGACCATATTCATTTAAACCCAGAGTTCAGAGTGGCTGCCTAAGCAATAACTACCAGTCTAGCTGAGACTAGCCAGCACTATAGCAATTGATCACAACTAGACATGTACTTTTAAAAAAATGATATTTGATTGCAGTGGTGTTCATCTTGCCAATTACTGAGACCCCTCCAAAAGAAGGTAATATTGGGCTCACGTCCCAGTTGCAGTCTTCCTGCAAGCATCCTTTTAGGTACAGTGGGAGTGTAATGATGGACTAGATAAGTTTGGATCTAGCAGGGCTCTTCATATGTGTTTAACTTACTCTTCATGTGTGTTTAACTCATGGGAACCCACTTCCAGGAGCCAATCATCTGGGTGGGTGATATTGAGGCAATATTATGGGAAATGTTATGTTAAGGTATGCTGCCCATCCATTTTATTACAAGTTTCCTATCACCAAGTAATACATCCTTATTAGTATAAAATACTGGTATACAGATCATTCTTACACAATCCAGACCCTAGTTTTATCACGAGCACCAAATGGCCAAAAAACAAACAAAACAAAAGTGAATTTTAGATATAGTCGCACATATAAGATAAAGAGGTTAAGGAGGAAGCAAAATGTAGAAAGGAAGCTAAGTTCCAAAACACACTACAGAAATAATACGGTTTGAGACTGCTTTAACTGCCCTGCCTCAATGCAAGGCAATTCTGGGAACTGTAGTGTTTATGAGACATTTAGCCTTCTCTGTCAGAGAGCTCTGGGACCACAATAAACTATAATTCCCAGGATTCCCTAGCACTGAGCCAGGGCAGTTAAAGCAGTCTCAAACAGGATTATTTCTGCAGTATGTTTTGGACCTTCAAATGTATCCACACTACCCAATTATAACTGCTCAGTACCACTTTAACTGATAAGGCTCTGTCCTATGGAATTTTTTAGCTTGGCAACATGCTTAGAATTGTCCCAGACAGCTCTAATGTTATAGTTCAGGAAGGTGCACTAGAGAAGTGCTTCTTAAGCTATCTGATGTGAAAGACTGCCAATTATTTTATTTCAAGATGCCATAGAGTGGAACCCTATTTGTACCCATGGCTACACCAGTTTTTTTCTTTCTTTTCTGGAAACTCTCTGCAGACTGGTGGCCAATGGCTCAGGAGTCATCACCAGCCCAGAGATCACCTCCTGGTCACTCTGGTATCACTTTGGGAAGCACTGCAGTAGAAAATCCTAAGTCCCCCACCAATCTACAAATTGCAGTATTCTTTAGGATGGAGTCATGGTAGTAAAAGGAGGGTGAAAATGGTAAAATGTATTTGTGTGGTGTGGATGAAAGGATCTAAACCATAACCCTATCAGTTGGTACCATACAGACAGTGTAAATGTATAAGAAATATGAAAATTATTATATATTTTTAAAATGAGTTTGCAAGATGGGAGCAGAGCTGTTGATACCAGAGTGACCAGGAGGTGTCTCATTCAAAGGGTCATCATTAGTTGAAGTTGATGTGATGGCAATTAATAGCAAATATTTGTTTAAAAAAAATACAGAAAATAATAACAGAAAATCCATCTTTTTCATCCTATGGGTTAAGCCTTCCTTATCCAGAATTCTGAAATCTAAAATACTCCAAAAGCCAAAACTTTTTTCATGGGTGGCTGAAACACCTTTGCTTTCTGATGATTCAGTGTACACACTTTGCTCCATACATAAAAATATTGTTAAAATTACCATCAGGCTATGTGTACAAAGTGTATATGAAACATAAATGAATTCTGTGCTTAGACTTGGGTCCCATCTCCAAGATACCTTATTATGGATGTATATGCAAATACAGGTTGAGTCTCCCTTATCCAGAATTCCAAAATTTGAAATACTCCAAAAACTGAAACTTGTTTCATGGGTAGCTGAGATAATGACATCTTTGCTTTATGATGGTTCAATGTTGCAGAAGCTTTGTTTCATGCACAAAATTATTTTTTAAAATACTGTATCAAATTACCTTCAGGCTATGTGTATAAGATGTATATGAAACATTAATAAATTTTGTGTTTAGACTTGAGTCCCATTGCCAAGATATCTCATTATGTTGCTGCTGCTGCTGTTGTTGTTGTTAACTGCTCTTGAGTCAACCTTGATTCATGGTGACTCTGTGGATGAGACATCTCCGAGATCCCCTATCTTCTCCCTCTCTCTTCAGGACCTGTAGGCTCAGGCGTGTGGCCTCCTTGATTGAGTCTAGCCATCTGGTTTGTGGTCTTCCTCTCTTTCTGCTGCCTTCCACTTTTCCTAAAACTGGACTTGCTATTTCATTTCCACTCACAAAGGATTTTGAATTTGAATTGACATTCCCACACACCAAGGGCATATATATGTCTGTCTCTGGCTTCCGCTCCACCAAAAGCATCTGAGGAAGTAGACCGAGGTCTACGAAAGCTCATGCTGCCAACTTCTTTTTTTCAGATATTCTCAAAGGTGCTACAAGATCTCTCTACATACTGATTCTACACAGCTATATCTTTGAATTCTTCCGCTTCTCCTAGCATCATTGCTATTTCTAATGAGTCTTTCCTTCTCATTAAGCGTCCAAAGTATGACAACCTCAATTTAGTCATCCTGGCTTCCAGGGAGAGTTTGGGATTGATCTGTTCTAGGACCTTTTTATTTGTCTTTTTGGCCATCCACGGTATCTTCTGTACTCTCCTCCAGCGCCACATCTCAAATGAGTTGATTTTTCTATCTACCATACTTTCTTCACTGTCCAGATTTCACATCCATACACATTGATAGGGAATATGATGGCTTGGATGATCCTCACTGTAGTGTTCAGAGCTGTATCTCTGCACTTTAGGACCTTGACCAGTTCCTTCATACATTGGTGAAATAAAGGTATCCAAAACCCAAATAAATAAATAAATCAGCAATCCCCCACACTTCTGGTTCCAGGCATTCTGGATAAGGGGAACTCAACCTGTACAGGTATTCCAAACTCCAATAATAATAATAATAATCCCAAATCCTTCTGGTCCAAGCATTCTGGATAAAAAAAAGACGCTCAACTACAAGTCTGAGGCTGCTCCCTCACTCTCCCTAATGAACCCTAGTTAGAAAAAGGCTTAATCCCTCTTTTTTTCTACTACTTTTTAGCTAGTAGCAGTGAGGGCTAGCATGGTGTAGTGGTTTGAGTCTTGGACAATGACTCTGGTGACCAGGGTTTGATTCCTGGGTCGGCCATGAAAACCCACTGGGTGACCTTGGGCAAATCACACTGTCTCAGCCTCACAGGATGGCCGTGACAAACTCCCCTCTGAACAAACCTTGCCAAGAAAACTCCATGACAGATTCACCTTAGGGCAGCCATAAGTCGGAAACCACTTGAGTGCGGTGGAGTCTCTTCCTTTGGAGATTTTTAAACAGAGGCTAGATGGCTAATTTATCAGGAGTGTTTTGATTGTGAGTTTCTGCATGGCAGGAAAGGGTTGGACTGGATGGCCTTTGGGGGGGACCTCTTCCAACTCCATGATTCTGTGACTCTGTGGGCCAAAACAGACCCTAGAAATAATCCATCTTGGGGCCAAGATGGCTCAGTGTTGGGGAATTCTGGGAACTGTAGTTTTGTGAGACATTGAGACTTCCCTGTCAGAGAGAGCTCTGGGGCCACAACAACCTACAGTTCCCAGGCTTCCCTAGCACTGAACCAGGGCAGTTAAAGCGGTTTCGAGCTGGATGAGTTCTAAAGTCTGTCTCGGCCCTATGTGAAGGCACACAACGATAACAGCAGCAGCAGCAACGACAATGTGTGCAAACCATGGGGAGGAGCAGGGGTAGGCAACCTTTCCCCTTTAAGGGCCGAGGGACTTCAGCTCCCAGAATCCCAGGAGCTATTGGCCAACATGGGACTATGGGCCAACATGGCTGAGGCTTCTGGGAGCTGAAGTCCCTCGGCCCTTAAAGGGGAAAGGTTGCCTACCCCTGGGGAGGAGGAGGAGGAGGAGGAAGGCAAGGGGCGGCTGCCTCCAGTAGGCAGGGCCCTCTGTTGCCTCCAAAGACACGCGTCATGAAGCAGGAACGAACCTCCGAGGAAAGGAGCCAGCGCCCCTTCTCACAACACACTCACACACGCGTGTCTCCACTCCTCCTTCCCAGGGAGGGAAATGGCGGCGGGGGGGGGGGGAAGAGAAGCAGCGCCATTCCTTCCTCCCTTTCTGAGGGCGGGACGGGGAGGAGATTCCCCTCAGCCTCGCAGGGGAGAGGAAGGGAAGGGCGAGAGGCGCCTCCATCCCTCCACAGCGCCCCTCTTTCCTTCCTCTCCCCTCAGGGCCCCTCATTCCCCTCAAATGGCGGCGCCCGTACTTACAAAGGCCGCTGGAGCCCGTGCTGGTGAACATGGTCCCAGGCCCAGAGGAGAAGGAGGAGGAGGAGGAGGGAGAGGCCTTGGGCCCCGCCGATGCGGGCACTCCCACTCCCACTCCACTCCTCCGCCCGCCTTGCTAGGCCTCTTCGGGCCCCGGAGCCGAGTGCGGAGGCGGCCCAGGAGGGTCAGCGCAGGCCCCGGGCAGCGCCCTCTGCCGGAGCCAGCTCTGACAGGGACCGTCGACGACGACGACGCAGTAGTAGCAGTAGTAGAGTTTTGGATGAGGGCCTCTCCTAGGCCGCAAGAGGCCTTCGCCTTTGAGGAGCCCGTGTTTCGTTCTTACTGTGTGCCTCATGGCATGTGCCTCATAGTGGGGTTTTCTGGGCATGTTTCTTCAGAGGAGGAGGCCTTTTGCCATGGCCCTCCTCTGAGGCTGAGAGAGTGTGGCTCCCTCAAGGTCACCACCCCGGTGGGTTTCCATAGCAAGGGTGACCAGCTCCTTAACTGCAAAGGAAGGCAAGGCACCGTAAAATGGAGGGCATTACATAAAAGTAGAGGGCATGACACTGATATAAATATAAATTTGTTTCATGTGGTTTATTTACAGCTATATTAAATAGATTGTATTGTTTCTTGAAGGAGAACATTAAACATGGAGTTATGGGCATCCTAGTCATGCTCGAAATGGAGGGCTTTTTGGAATTCTTCCTGGACAGAAGGCTGCAATGGAGGACGTCTGGTCACCCTGCGCAAAAGGCCTCCAGTCCTCCAGCCCAGGCCAGCTTTCTTCTACGTTCCTGCATTTGAGGAGACTGGTCCCTGGCCTTGTGTGCCTTGTGGCAACCTTAAGGCAGTGAACCTATCAGGTTTTTTTCAGCAGGTTTCTTGGGGGGGGGGTTCTTTGCCATGG
>JAIPUX010001232.1:52538158-52553117 GCA_020142125.1 Phrynosoma platyrhinos | reverse complement strand
AATGGAGGGAGGGCTCTTCTTCTACTCTAGGCCCGATGGTGCTTGGCCTAGTGTCTCTCCCTCAGATGATCCCATTTGGCAGGGACAGTCCTTTTAATGCTCTGTTGCCACACTTTTTCAGCTGCTTTTAAAATGTTCCACTTTCTCTGTCCCTCCGTCACTTTCCCCCTTTGTCATCAATTTACTTCATTTGCTGTAAACTGAGATCAAAGTGCAAAAGTAGTTTGCAAAGAGGATGAATGCTGTCCCATCCACCTGTGCACTTGCCCATCCCAATCTATGGATGTGGAAGCAATTTCACTTTTTTTTTAAGAGGGGGACTTTGCAGTTTTAAACCCAGGAAGGCCTGTTTCCAAAACCAGACATGACTTCCTGTTAAGTTCCTGGTTTGGACCCCTTTGTTGGGCTAAAACAATGTCAAAGAGGAAATAACAACATTGACCTCCCCCCAAGTGCTCTCTAGAGAATGAAGAGTGATATTTTGAGTGAGAAAATAAATTGACTTCAAACTAATTTTGGAGGGCACAAGGAGGACACCCCAACATGCAATGACAGGCCTATGTGGCCCTTGCATGATGACTTGATGCTCAACTAATGCAAAGACACATTATTAATAATATGTACTGAATTCAACAGACTTCTGTAGAATTATTTTCTCCCCAGGCCATTTCTTGTCTTCTACACACTAATAATTTTACTATAAATTACAGCTACATATCAAATTGCACTTGTCCAGTTTGGTGAAATAACACCTCCATGAATATTACTGTACTCAGCTTTTTCTGTTGTTTATGTTTGACATAAGGAATGAAAATATCTCTGGGAGTAACCTTTCAGGAATACATAAATAGAGAGCTCTCTTGTGGACTCAGTCGTAAAACACAGTTAGTATGTCATTAAAGCTCCAGAACAAAACAGATTGCATAAATGCCACACTTTGATTGCAAACCTAGCAGGGTTGCCCAACTAAATTAATTGAATGTTACTTCTGAATAAATGCTATTAGATGGGCATATGTCCTACTTAAGAGAGGACAGTTCTGTCTTTGAATAGATGATGCAGTTCACCAACAGAAATAATAAAAATGGATCAGACTTGCACTAGACAATCCTTCAAATGGAGTCTATTGGAAGGGCTGTCCAGTCCACATCCATTTAATAATAATAATAATAATAATAATAATAATAATAATAATAATAATAATTTATTTATACCCTGCCCCTGTGCAGAGCAGAGCATTTAAACAGAACAAATGAGAAGAAGAAAGACCAAGTGTCTTAAAGCTGCCCATCAACAATGACCATATAGACAGCAGATAGTGTCTAGCCATAAAACATATTCATGGGTAGCCATGTTGGTCATGTCGCAAAATACAACAAAATACAAAATACACAAAACAGCAATACCTTTTTTGAGCCAACTAAAAACCACTCAGTTAACTCAGCAGTGGGGAGAGGAAGGGAGGGGATGGACCATCTTATCTGACAATAGAAGTAACATCTGAGACAAAATGTAGGCCTGTGACTCTAACATTGTCACTTTTCTTCTGTATGATTTTTAACATCTTTGCCTGATGAAGAAAACAGTGTAGCTTTGAAAGTTTGCATGATGTATTTTGTGCTTTTCAGTTGGTCCCATAAAGGTATCACTGTTTTGTGGATTTCAGATTTTGTTGTATTTTAATGATATATAATTTACTACATCTTCCTGGAAAAGGCACCCAGTGATGTAGATTATAGAGATGAGGACATGCACTGTGGAGATTTTCACATGGGCAAAAATGACGGGAGCATAGCAGAATGCTCCCCTCACTATGAAGATTATCAGACAATGTTGCATGACGTCGCAATAATCACATTATTGTCCTGTGAATAAAGAGGAATTATCCCGTCGCTTTTTATTCATGGGACTTTCCTGTGAATAAAAAGTGATGCTAGAATTCCTCTTTATTCACGGGATAATGACGCGATTATCATGACATCATGCAACGTCATCTGATAATCTTCAAGCAAGTGCCCGATAGTGATGGGAGCATCCTTCTACGCTCCCATCACTTTTGCCTGTGTGAAAATCTCCTGTGTTGCAACAGGAAAGTTGTGCTGAACTTGGAGGAGGAAATAGATGTCTCCCATTTTCAACGGCAGTTGGATATATATCATAATGCCAGATTTTGGCCTTATATCTCTCCCATTGACAAGTCCATGTAATTTTAAAAGCTGCCAAAACCATATTTATAGAAATTTTTTATTAGTGCTGGCTTTATTCCTCAATATATTCCTCAGGCTATTAACTACAATTTATTACTATTTTATAGTTTCCTGTTTTTCCATTAAAGAGTGAATTGGAACAAGAATATGAAAGAATACAGGCAATGACGCCGAGCATCTGCCCACGCATTTCTCCTTGTAGGTATCATACAGAACACAGCTGTAGAGGCCAGGCTGCTCCAGGAGGGTCACTGCTGAACAAAAGGGGTTTGGAGGGCTGTTTAAAAAGAGAGGCACTATTTGAGTCTTTAAATAAGGGAAAGGAAAAGAGAGAAAAATAAAGGTGAATGGAAATAGCCTACTAAGGGGAGACAGAAAGGCTGTTATGAACAGGTTTTACATGAAGAACATAATGATGTCGTGGCAAATACAGCTATTACTGCCATTATTACTACTTTACATTAATTGAGTAGCCTTTTAATACCTGATGCCTTTACAGTAGCAGCAGCCACCACACATGTATCACCTGTTTCTGTGGGCTTCCTCACCTTGCTGTCACTGAATTTACAGTTGTACCACTGAAATTTGGTGGCTTGCAATTTGACTTGAAAACAAGCCATGCAGGGGAAGTATGTCTTATTGTTAAATTGAATAGTGCTCCTAGAATCCTGAAAGCACAATTCACCCTCAAAACAAGGAACATGCTCAGCTTTTGAGGAACAATGTGGTGGCAAATTTGGCAACAGTACCAGGGTTATGCTGTAGACTTCGATGGGTTCAGGAAGGGGGCAATGCAGCTCCCAGTCCTGGATGTTGCTGAAACTTAGCAAGTGTGGATGTGTTCAGAAACCTGGATGGCAACCCAGTGGGAGCCCTTTTTAAGAGTAAGGCATAAAATATAACCTGGGCTCTCTTAATAGCATTGAATTTAACAAAAGGTGGGGATGCTTCATGATGAGAAGTGGAACATAATAAATGACCAAGATGAAATAAGATGATGATGAAAGTGGATAGAAAGGGGGAAAAAAACTCATTTGAGATGTGGTGCTGGAGAAAAGTGCTGGAGATACTGTGGATGGCCAAAAAGGCTAACAAATGGGTCCTAGAACAGATCAAGCACAAACTCTCCCTGGAAGCCAAGATGACTAAATTGAGGCTGTCATACTTTGGTAATATCATGAAAGGCATGACTCACTAGAAAAAACAATGATGCTAGGAAAGGTGGAGTGTAGTAGAAAGACAGGAAGACTGTGTACCAGATGGATAGATCAAGAAGGCCGTGTCCCTGAGCCTGCGGGACCTGAGCAGTGCAGATGAGGACAAGGGGTCTTTAAGGTGTCTTATTTATGAGGTCGCCATGAGTCAAAGTTAACTCGAGGGCAGTTATCAACAACAACCCTCTTAATAGCAGTGGGTTGTGGCCCTTCAGTTCTTATTAAATGACAAATCCCATCATCCTTGACCACTGATCATGCTAGTTGGGGCTTCCGAGAGCTGGAGCTCAACAGGTTTGCCAGCCCTTATCTAACAGAAACCCAGAGAAATATTTGGACTCTTATACCAAAAAAGACACTACTGATGCTTGGAATAGAGAAGTGAAATCAAGAGATCACAAGCAGTTCAGCCTTTCTTGTTCTAACTGCCTGAGAGCCTTGGCATCTGACAACTCCCTTCGTATGAGCAATGCCCCAGCAATCCGGATCCAAGACCAGTCATGTCTTGCACCTTCTAATTTATTTCCAACATTCATTTTTCTTCCTGAATGAATATGTATAATGCAATTTACTGGTGCAAGGCTGTTGAGCTGAGATAGTATAATTATAAAAGATGTGCCTACATCATCATCATTTATTTGAATTGCACTAGGGATTTAGGGACCACTGTGACATTATTGAAGTCTTGCCAGTTGGTCACTATATTCCATAATATATTCAAGTGGATTTGAGCTTCAGTCAGTTTCTTTCCTTGTACAAGGAGAGTTGTAATTCTTTCCCTTCTTTGAAGTGTTGACGTGACATTTTATTTCTTAAATTCAGGTACATGGACTGCCATTGCAACTGAATTTGCTTAGCAGTATAACAGACTTTGTTGTTGTTGTTGTTAATTGTCTTCAAGTTGATCCTGACTCATGGCGACCCTGTGAACAAGTCTCCAAGCCCCACTACCTTCTACCTACCTGCTCAGATCCTGTAGGCTCAGGCCCATGGTCTGATTGAGTCTATCCATCTGTCATGCGGTCTTCGGGGGGGTTGCAGACTGCCAGAAATAGTGCAAATTGAGTCCACTTTAAGGGTTAGGGTTAGTGCTAGGGAATCATGGGAATTGGTTTTTTTCTGAGACATTGAGCCTTCTCTGTCAGAGAGCTCTGGTGCCACAATAAAATACAGTCCCCATGATTCCCTAACCCTAACCCTAACCCTAAAAGTGGACTCAATTTGCACTATTTCTGGCAGTCTGCAACCCCCCTTCCTCTCTTTCTACTTCCCTCCACCTTCCCCAGTATAACTGTCTTTTCTAATTAGTTGTGCCTTCTCATTATATGGCTGAAATATGACAGCCTCAATTTAGCCTCATCTTGGCTTCCAGGGAGTGTCAGTGTGTGAATGATGGGTGTTGCAGTGGTACTCTTAGACACCCAGCAGAGTCTGCAGAACAAGCTGGCTGCTGTGATTCACAGCCACTTTGTATCTCTTACCATCAATTAGCTCAGCTTCTCTTCTTCTTGACTGAGGAAGACAGGATGCCTGAAGAAGAGACTGCTGGGTGTCTAAGAGCACCACTGCAACACCCATCATCTACACACTGACAGGGAGAGTTCTAGCTTGATCTGTTCTAGGATCCATTTGTTTGTCTTTTTAGCTGCCCATGGTATCCTTAGTATTTTTCTCCAACACCACATCTCAAATGAATTAATTTTCTTTCTTTCTGCTTTCTTCACTGTCCAGCTCTCACATCCATACATGGTAATAAGGAATACAATGGCTTGAACGATTCTAACTTTAGTATTCAGCTGTATATCTTTCCACTTTAGGATTTTGTCTAGTTCTTTCATAGCTGCCTTTTCCAATCCTAATCTTCTGAGTTTTTGACTTCAGTCTCCATTCTGATCAATGTTTGATCCAAGATATGGGAATTCTTTTACTATTTTAATTTCCTCATTATCTAGGTTGAATTTATGTAACTCCTCTGTGGTCATCTTTTAATTCTATGGGTTTATGTCCAACTTTACATTCATGCTGTGATTGTACTCTGTAGCTTCCATATACTGCTGTACTACAATTTCCATCATTCTTAGCCATGAACTATAGTAGATGAGAGTTTGATTCTGGAGATCCACAGATTCCACACCCAAGTAGAAAAAGTACAAACAGTGTTGCACAATTGCCAACATTTTGTTTCAAACTTCTTGTAAGCTGCCTTGGGGAGAGCCAGCTTGGTGTAGTGGTTTGAGCATTGGACAATTCCCTGTTCAGTCATGGAAACCCACTGGGTGACCTTGAGCAAATCTTTCTCACTCTCTCAGTCCCAGAAAACCCAGTCATCGATTTGCCTTAAGATTACCATAAGTCAGAATTGACTTGAAGGCACACAACAACAGCAAGCTGCCTTGGGACCTTGCGAGAAAGTTGGGATACAACTACAATTAATTAATTAATTAATTAATTTAAAAAGTTACCAAATTCTCACTTCCTGCAGGATTCACTTTCCCTCTGTCCTGCCTGTACACATCCATATAGTGACTGGTGGAGAGTGTGAGTTAGCTGAGGAGCCCACCCCAGAAGATCCCAGATGACTCTCTCATTGTCAAGCGGTTATATTCACATAGCCAGATGTTTGACACCTACCCATTATCCACCAGTCACTACATGACCATGGAAGTGGGAACACAGGAGGAAGGTGTGTTGTCTAGGTTTTTTGATGACTGTGGACCTTATCCCACGGGGCCAAAAGCAGCAAGAATCCACTAAGAATCAGGCGCTATAGCGCTATACATTCCCGGGTGATCACACGACGTCGCTCAGAATCGGCTAAGAATCAGGCGCTATAGCGCTATAGTTTTCCGGGTGATCACACGACGTCGCTCAGAATCCAACAAGAAACCGCTCGGAATGCAGCATCATTCGGGTTCTTTTGAATGTCGGTTTCAGCGGGCATTGCAATAGCGCGAGCTGATCCATAGCGCTATTATAGCGCTAGCGCCATATTTATACTAGCGCTATAGTACTGCAATGATGCTCATATCGCTTTCTTGCCACTTTTGAGAGCAGTGTGGGATAAGGTCCTGTGTGAGGGAAGAGGAGAATTCAGACCCTTGTAATGAACCTGTCCCCCCCAAAAAAGACAGTGTATGTCACTAGGAGGGTGTCAGAGAGCACTGAGTTATTGAGTTGTTCAACACTGTGTGCTCTGACTAGTGAAACAGTTTGTGCAAGTACAATAAATATTGGATTTGGCACTTGTATATGTTGAAAATTATTTTAAAAAGCTGCAGGTGATGAAAGTTTCGTATTAGTGAAATTATTCCATTGGGTATAATCATAGCTTTTGGGGATGACATGACCAAAGATTTCTGAGAGTTGTAGTCCAAAAAGTAAAAAAATAAAAACACAACAAAAACACTTTTCTAAACTCTGGATATATAATCTTGCCTCCTTTTAATATAGTTTTATGTGAGGGCAAATATCTAATCCCACAGAGAAGATCAGGATTCCTCTGTTGGTTGTGTCCAACTCTGGAGACAATGGGCCTTTGCAGACTGCCAGAAATAGTGCAAATTGAGTCCACTTTAACTGCCCTGACTCAGTGCTAGGGAATCATGGGAACTGTAGTTTACTGTGGCACCAGAGCTCTCTGACAGAGAAGGCTCAATGTCTCAGAAAAAAATATAATTCCCATGATTCCCTAGCACTGAGCCAGGGCAGTTAAAGTGGACTCAGTTTGCACTATTTATGGCAGTCTGCAAAGGCCCAATGTCAGTCTGAGCTAGTTACTAGTCTGATGGGGCCAGAGGAGAGCATGTTTCTTTAGCTCATTTTAATGTAGACATTTATGTTAAATGACTATTAAAAATATATGACCTGGCCATTTTGAATTGTACACTGGATAGACCATATTATTGTACTATAACTCAAATATATTAAAATAAAGGACATACTTTTCAGGTTGATTTACTGTGTGGATGATCGCTAAAAAAATGTCAGATGCAACTGAATTATCTCATAAATTACCATCATTCTAGTAGATGAATGCCCAAGAAATATCTATTCTTCCTTAGAGACTGATGTGACTGAACTGCTGCAAAAGTTATTAACATTACTGGGAATTTTAACATTGCAGATTATTTTTCATGTGATTCGGTTCATATAATACTCGTCCAGAAAAGGCAGAAGATTTAGTCTAAAATTATACACCCTTTCCCAAAGTATAAAAAAAGATACTGCTTTTTCAAGATAGTATATTTAGGCTGCAGCCCTTTGCACTATTAATTTCACATTTCACATTTAATATGAATTGTGGGAATCAGCTCCATAAATAGATATAGCTGGAAGGACACAGAATCTCTTTTACCCACATGGGGTGCAAGAAACTGAAGGCAAGCTCCTACATGAGGAAGGAATGCTATGCAAAGTTTTTATAAGATGAGAGTAGGGATGGAAAGGAATGAGAGACTAGAGGCATTTGTGTGCACCTGGATATCGCAGGTCTGGGGAACCTGTGGTCTTCCAGAGGTTGCTGAACTCCAGTGTCCTCTCCCCTAGTCAACTAGGTCAGCAATGAGGAACAATAGGAGTAGTAGTTCACCATTCCCAGGAGTGTTAAATGACTTCTCATGCATGAAGAAAATGATTCCCCAGAGGTGGACATTATGTGGCCTTCCAGATATATTGTTGGACTGCAAATGGCAGCAGGCCTAGCTAGTACAAGCAGTGATCCCAAATGCTGGGAGCAGCACTCCAACAACATATAGGACACCACATGGTTCCTGTGTGTAAGTATGTGCCTTCAAGTCACCTGTCGACTTACGATGATTCCCTTAAATTTCACAGAATTTTCTTAGGCAAGGAATGTTCAGAGGTGATTTTGTCACTGCACCTGGTATTTATTGGTGGTTTACCATCCAAATGCTAACCAACGCTCACCCTTCTTAGCTTCCAAATGGAATCTGGTGACTTCAGCCATTTAGGATATTTAGGCCCGTGCCTTTATTCAAAGAATAACCACTCACAGCCATGAACTCAATATATAGTGGTGAGAAGCCATGTGCATTGCCCCTGGGCTATTTTGGGTCTTTGGCAATATTTTTGTTCTGGCTGAAAAAAGGTGAATTGCATCTCCTGGAAGCCTTCAGAAAGAGACATTTAAAACTGATTGCACACACCCCAAACCCTCCAACTGTCTCAGTTTGTCAGGGATGGCCATAATTAATGTTCTGTTTCTCTCTCTCTTCCTCCCACTTCCTCCCCTTCTTTATCAGTTTACTGAGATAACTGCAAACTGAGTTCAAAGTGCAAAAGCAGTTTAGTAAGGGGGGAGGTGACAGGAGGTAGTAGGTTCTTGCCCTTCCCAGTAGGCTCCAGCCAAAGCAAGGTGTGTTAGCTTTTCCTAACCATTGACGTTGTCACATGGGGAGCTCCGAACAGAAGCTGGCTTTAAAGTGAAAGTGCTACCGCAAAAGCGGAAGCAATTAATTAGCCGGCTTTCCCCGTGTGAAAACCTCCTGCACATTTAAAAGGAGGTTACTCTGAACGGAAAGTAGGCAGAAACTGCTTCTTTTTATTTTCGGAAGATCCCCGAAAATAAAAAGAAGCAGTTTCTGACTACTTTCTGTTCGGATTAACCTGCTTTTAAATGTGACGTCGTCTGAAAATATACCCGCTTTTGCGGGTTATTTTCAGTTTAACCCCCCGTTTCCTCACAGGATTTCCCCCGTGTGATAACGTCCTAAGGCACAGAATATCCTATGTTGTGAGAACCATTGTGGTATAGTGGTTTGAGTATTGGACTATGACTCTGAAGACCAGGGTTTGAATCCCTGCTCAGCCATGGAAATCCACTGGGTGACCTTGGGCAAGGTACACACTCTCAGCCTCAGAGGAAGGCAAAAGCAACTCCCTGCTCTTTCCCTAAAACTGTGACTCAGGGCGGCTTACAATATTTAAAAAAAGGTACGATTAAAAGCATACAAAAGTAGTACATTAAAACAGAATTAAATTACTACAACATTAAAACAAATTGCATGTTAAAATAATAAAATACAGTTTAAAAGATTAAAATGTTTAAAACACTTTAAAATAATACAACACCACAGCCCGTTCTTTAAAAACCTTCTGCTTTAAACACCTGTCTGAACAGGAAGGTCTTAGCATGTGAGTTGAAGGACAATGAAGAGGGACCATTATGGTCTTGGGAAGGGAGTTCCAGAGTCTAGGGGCAGCCACCAAGAAGGCCATCTCTTGTGTTCCCACCAACTGTGCTTTTGATGGGGGTGGGACGGAGAGAAAGGCCTCTCCTGAGGATCTCGGGACTGGGGCCGGTTCATAAAGAGAGATACAGACTGCCAAATGGTCGGACCTGAGCCATATCGGGCTTTAGAGGTCATAACCAGCACTATGAATTATACCCAGAAACAAACCGTTAGCCAGTGAAGCTGTTTCAAGAGGTGCACTGTGCGGTGTCTGTTACCTGTCCCAGTTAACAGCCTGGCTGAAGCTCTTTAGACCAGCGGAAGTTTCTGAACACTCTTCAAAGGCAGCCCCAAATAGTGTGTGTTACAGTAATCCAAACAAGATGTAATCAAGGCATGTATCACCGTGGCCATATTCAATGTCTCAAGGAATGAACGCAGCTGGTGCACACGTTTTAAATGTGCAAAAGTACTCCTGGGCACTGCAGAAACCTGGGCCTCCAGGTTCAAAGTTGAGTCCAAGAGTACCCCCATCGTCAGGGGGAGCGTAACCCTGTCCAGCACTGGCAAAGTCTCTATTCCCTGATCTGCCTTCCGACTGACCAGGAATACCTCTGTCTTGTCTGGATTAAGTTTCAATTTGTTTGCCCTCATCCACTCCATTACTGATGACAGTCACTGGTTTAGGATCAGGATAGCCGCCTTGGATTGAGCTGGAAAGGAGTAGTAGAGTTAGATGGTACTGCTTGATAAAGTGGAAGGCAGTTTGAAAATAGGAAGAGGGCAGTACAAATTGATTGATTCAAGGCTGAGTCGACCCTGAGCCCCTGGCTGAGAATGGACTCACAACCTTGTAGTTTGTGACTGAGTGGCTCCAGAACTGGCATTTAACTACTGCACCACCAGGGCTCTAGTTCTAGGGGAAAGGTAGGATACAAGTAAAATGAATAGTATTTTAGATTTACCATTAGTCATACTAGTGGGTCTTGTAAGAGAGGTAGATAAAAATATCTAGAGGACAGAAATTGTATGGTACCTAATTTCTGCTGAACTCTGCTGTATTGTAACTTCAGCCAATAACTGTATATCATACACCAAGTATAGGTAATGTGGCACCCTCCAGATCAGGGGTAGGCAACCTTTTTGAGCCGGGGGCCGGGTTGCTGTCCCTCAGACAATTGGGGGGGCCGAAGCACCAAAAATAAATAAATAAATAAATATAAAAATAATTTAAAAAAATAAAAAAATATGCATGCACACTCTCTCAGCCCCAGAAAAGTCATGGCGAAACCCCTGTGGAGATTTTGCCAAGAAAACCCCAAGAATAAGTGATAACAACAATAATCAATATCATCATGGCGGTGGCAGCGGTGGCAGGACTGGCCCGCGGGCCTTAGGTTGCCTACCCCTGCTCCAGATGATTTCAACTATAGTCATCTTAATCCTGACCACTGACCTGCAATAATGGGAAAAGATAGAATTAAAACATTGATTACAAAAATTCAAAAATAATTAAATATTACTAATATTAAAACATAAGTTTTAAGCTTCAATATTATGGTGATATTGCTTACCACTGTCATCAATCTTCTCCAAAAGTTACATGGCTAATTTGAAAGTACACAAATTACATTTCAGATTATAAAAATGAAATTATCCTGTAAGCACCAGTTACCATGGTTTCCTTTTCCTTTATTAAAAAAAAGAGCCAATTTTGTATTTTTCTCTGTATGGCAACTGGTGCTACAGATGAAAATACCACTTGTTCTGCTACCTATTTCTTCTAATCCTATTGCATTTCTAGGCAGTTATATTGTTAGATATGCATGAAAAACAGGACCAACTCCTATGTAATATAATTTTATCCTTCATTGGTTTTAAACTGTTACCACATGCTGTAATTTCCATTTCTCATGCCCTATTGGCCTTGGCAACCAGTTTAAATTGAGTGAATTTTCCTCATAATATTCATTGCTTATGCTATTTACTCAACATCTCATTAAGTTTCAATTTTTGTTTATATTCCCAAATAAATATTTCACATTCATATTCTGTCCTCAGGAGATAAGGCACTGAATGCTGATTGCTTCAGATGTAGAAAACATTACAATTTTGAGGTTGTTTTTTTTAGTTTAGTAATCCTCAGGGAAAAGAAAAGCCAAATTTACAAGTTTGCAAATAATACTAAATGCCTTGTTTTAGAACAGAGAAAAACTACAATCACTTACCTAAGAGAAAATCCCATTGAATTTACTGGGACTCAATTTTGAGAAGATATGCATACAATTGCTTTTAGATGAAAGAATAAAATAAAATTCTCAGGGTAACCAGATATCCTCTTTTTCCAGGACATACCTTACATTTCGTCATTCTGTCCTGGAAGAATTCCAAAATGTCCTCATTTTGAGCATGAATTTATATTTATATTAATGTTTTTAGCTTTATTTTGTAATGTCATGAATTGTTCTTGAATGTCCTACATTTTACAGTGACTTGTCCTCCTTTGTGGTTGTAACAAACATCTGGTCACCCTGAACATTTTATAAGAATATATGCTATAGCACAGAGGTAGGCAACCTTTCCCCTTTAAGGGCCGAGAGACTTCAGCTCCCAGAAGCCTCAGCGATGTTGGCCAATAATCCCATGTTGGCCAATAGCTCCTGGGATTCTGGGAACTGAAGTCCCTCGGCCCTTAAAGGGGAACTATAGCAGATTAAGAAATATAACTGGACCTGTTATACAAAGGCGAGATCCCAGCTGTTGTTATCACAGCCCTCTCGCTCCTCCCAGTTGAGCTAAACTGAGTACAATTTGTGGGTGCCCTGCAATTTAAGTAACACTGGGTGACACCACAGTTAGTGATGCCACTGCCTGGTACAGCCTCACCCTGCACTTCCTAGAGATGCCCTTGTATGCACTCATGCCTCTGGTTCACTGGTGATCTTTTAGTTAAATCCATTTTCCAAATATCACATTAGGTAATGACTCGGCTTCTATTGGGAGTAAGGCCTTCTCTGTAACAGCCCCCAAATTCTGTGGTACACTACCCAAACAGATCCCTATTGAGTCCTCCATGCTAACCGGCAAAGCCTTTTCCATCCCACTGCTTTTTGTTATGCTTTCTTTGATGGCCTGTAAACTGATTTCATTGTTGTTCTATTTTTTGCAGTTACTTGGAAAAGTTACTTTTTTGACTAAATTTCCAATTTCTTATTATTTTTAATCCAAAAAGTAACTTTTCCAAATTTTGTTTTCTTTTATTGTTTAGTTTATTTGCACTTTGTTATTTTATGAATGTATTTAATTAAACAGTGGTATAGAACAGATACAGAATCTAGTAAGAAATTAAAACTGAAACACACATAAATTTCCAGTCAACAGGCATATTAATCTGTTTTTGCATTATCTATAAGATTATTTAGAGAGAGATACAACATTAAAGCACATGCAGTTGCAGAAAACACACACCCCCTCCATACCAGAGGATCTAGAAAGAAAGAAAGAAAAGACCCTGAGATAGCTGAACTGGAGTCTTCAAAAAGCTTATGGAGATTGACTACAAGAATGCTGTATTTGGCTGATTCATGAGAATGCTTTCTAGGTGTTGTTTTAATGGCAAAGGTGTTATGGAATGTTTAGGAGCATTCCAGCTGCTCATAAGTTAAAAATTAAAACAAAATGGATCCTGTCATTACAGAGAAGATCTTATACACTCACAAATATACACATTCTTATACAAGTTTTAACTTGTACATTTCTAATACCAAATAACTGGAATATGAAATAAAACTGTATGAGATAGAAACATTACAGAAAGCTAAAAGTGTTTGTAATTTATGAACACCATTGAGCATTGTGCTAGCATGGTTTGAAAATAGGACTTTGACTCTGGAAACTCACTGGGTGACCTTGGGTGAGACACACTCTCAGCCCCAGTAAACCTCATGATAGGGCCGTCATAAGTCGGAAACAACTTGAAGGCACACAACAACAACAACATCATAAATGTGTGTACTTGGCCTCCACAAAGCTAAAATATTAACATATTTGTGTAGGGTTAATAATTGTGTGTCCCTCCAGAAGTTGTTGAACTGCAAGTCCCAGCAGTCCTCTTCATGGGTGATTCTGGCTAGGGGTTTGGGAGTTACCGTATTTCAATAACATCTGGAGGGACACATGATCCCTATCTCTGAATCATGGAATGGCAATGTACACAGCACTGTAACCTTTCACATTACACAGTTATCGGATTCTGATTCCACTTTCACTCCCATGGCTGGATAATCCTAGGATCTGTAGTTTGGGGAGGCACTAGTGCTCTCTGGAAGAGAACTTTTAATACTTTATGAAACTACAAAGTGCACATTCTAAGTCAGCTCTTGATTCATTATCACAACAAACACACTACCCTTCCTGACAAAGTGCTGGGATGCAAAGAAGCAAATGCATTGTGATGGACAAGACCTGTACACAGAGAGTTGGACTTTGTGGTTTTTCATTTTGTCAAATGCTAGATTTGCACTCTGATCCCACCAGCTTCCATTTCTAAATAAGTCCTGCTGATTTCAGCAGGATTTACTTTCAAATAAGCATACATTAGTATGTATCAATATACATTAGTATTATATCTCAATGTTTGTAATTTACAGAGTTATGTCCACCCCACCGTCCAGAGTGATGAAAAAAGCTTACCAGAGTATGGCACAGATCTTGGAAAAGTTACTTTTTAGAAATACAACTCCTAGAATCCCCAGGTCAACATGGGACTTGGCTGGAAGATTCTGAGAGTTGTTGTACAGTAAAAAGCTTGGATCCTGTGTTGTTAAATGGCACATGAAGCTGATTGCTGTGTTAGTGCTTTCAAAGCTGCATGGCTTGCACACTGAGGTATCCAAGATCTCATTCTGGACATGGAAGTCATGGTTTTGGAACAGCAATCACAGTTTGCACAACAGCTTCAGTGAGGGATCTTGTGCAACTACGCCTCTAATGCTATGCCTGCCCTTTAATCACATCCAATTCTGCCCCTGGGCAATCATACCTCTAGGGCTAGTTGTAGGTAATGTCCACAATGATAGCAGTAGCTGGCAATTGAAATGCTGACTGTTAAGGACAAAGATTGTGGTTTTGGACTGCATTTTCCATAATCCCCATACAACACGGGAACTGTAATCCAAAGGCAACAGAGACTGAAGCTTTACATTTTGGCCTAAAACTGCCTTAATCCACAGGCAACATGGGAACCATAGTCACAGAAAAGTAACCAATACCGATGTACAACTTCCCAGATGCCTGGACGACATTAAGGACGTTATCACACGGGGGCAAATCTGCTGGTTAATCCACA
>JAIPUX010001232.1:52492732-52504196 GCA_020142125.1 Phrynosoma platyrhinos | reverse complement strand
TGGTTCTTCTTTAGAGAAATCTTCAAGGGCACTCTCTCTCTCTCCCTCTCTCTCATTGTGCAGAATTATTTGTTAAAGAACCCATACCCAAGCAACACATTAACTTTGGGTGTGTCTGCATTGCATAAATTTATTAAAGCAGTTTGACACCGCTTTAACTGTCCTGACTCAAGACTATGGAATTCTTGGATTTGTAGTTTTGTGAAATATTTAGCCTTTTCTGTCAGAGAGCTCTGGTACGACAAAGCAAACTGCAGATCCTAGAAGTCCATAGGATGGAGCCATGGCAGTTAAAGCGGTGTCAAACTGCAATAATTCTGTAGTGCAGATTCAGACTGCATCCATACTGTAAAACTGGCTTCTTTCTCTTTCTCCCTTCATCCTCATCCCCCTCTTTCCCTCCCTGGTCCCCTTCTCTTTCTCCCTTCATCTTCAGACCCTTCTTTCCCTCCATGGCTTCCTTCTTCTTCTCCCTTCACCCTCAGCCCCGCTTTCCCTCCCTGGCTTCTCCCCCTCCCTGCTCTCCTCCTCCTCTACCCGGCGTATAAGATGACCTCCGACTTTTGAGAGCCTTTCCCAGGGTTAAAAAGTCATCTTATACGCCAGAAAATACGGTATACAAAATACTCAACATTCCAACACTGTATATTTGAAAACTGGTGCTAACATACTTGTTAGTGAAATTTATAGCACATAGCACCAAGCACACCCGAGTCTCCCCCACCCCCAAACTTCTTTTTAATGTGCTGTAGATTGGATTGATTTTACTCTTCAGTAACCTGTTTTGTACTGGCAACTGAAGAAACAAATTAGCAAAATCTTTTCTTTCGTTTTTTAAAAAATATGCTGCAGTGTTCAAATGTTTATGCTATTGTTAGAGTGGATGGTTATGCCACAACAGCACAAATATTACCTGTATTTTTATTTTTCTCCCTGGGCAGAAGATTCTCCCAGTCTGAACAAGCATGTGCCTCTTGGATTTTGTCAGAATTTACAAGGGTATGAATTAATACAAAGCAACTCTTGTAGGACAGCCCCAAAATAACAGCTGCTCCTGTTTCCCCCTTAATTAGACAAAGTGATCATTCCCCTGTCTCCATAGATGTTTTGAGTACAGTGGTATTTCCCTGCAGTTTCCCCATTAGCTGGGGTACTTGAGAAATTAGTAATCTATCTTTGCTTCACTAAAACATAAAATGTAGAATTTTGTAATAAGTTTTGATCTTCATAGATCAGGACAGCTTGGACTTTTATGCAATTACCAAGCATTTAAAGAGGAAATTTACTTCCCCAGCTTACATTCTGATCTTTTGGATACCAATTCCTCTTCTGACTGCATCATGTTTTTAGTCAATATCCATGGTTTTTTTTAATTCATTTTGAAACTTGAATACTTTCCTTCATTAGCTGTTCTATGACTTCTAGGGGGGTCACCATATCATCTGCAAACGCTTTCACTTTAGTTTGGTGTCTTTTGATTTTTGTTCCTTTAATCTTTTTGTTCACTAATTGCGTTGTTCAAGAGTTTCAAAACCATGATGAACAACAGTGGCGACAGTGGACACTCCTGCCTGGTTCCTTTGTTAACTTTAAATTCCACTGTTTTACTTCCATTTATGATTATTTGTGCACTTTGATGTTTATAAATTTGTATATAATTTGTTTTCTATGAAGGTTTCTCCTAGTTCCATTCTTCTCATCACTTCTAACATGAATTTCCATCTGACATTATTGAATGCCTTCTCCGCATTGTTGAAAATTAATGCTTTTTTGGCTCATTATTCACATTGTAATAGTTAATAGTGTTTAATAAAGTTCTAAAGTTCTTTCTTATTTGTCTGCCAGGTAAAATTTGTTTTGGTCTTCATTTATTATTTTTACTAAGATGCTTTTTAGTTTTTTAGATAGAATTGTTGTGTAGATTTTGTAGTTGGTGTTTAGAAGTGAGATAGGTCTATAATTTACAACCAATGTTTTTATCTTTATCCTATTTTGGGATTAGAATGATGGTTGCATTATTCCATGAGGCTGGTTTCCCTTCTTCTTCAATTAGTGGAGCTGCTAATTTGTTCTTGAACACTTTGTAAAACTTGGCAGTAAAGCCATCAGGCCCTGGAGCTTTTCCTTCTTTTAGAGTTTGAATTGATTGTGTAATCTCTTCATGTGTAAAGGATCCATTTAGTACTTCTTTTTGTTCTGATGTTTTCTTTTTTATTGAACTTTTATCTAGGAAATCTTTCATTTTTTCATTGAAGTCTGATGGTAACGATTCTTTGTATAGTTCTGCATATAATTCCTTGAATGCTTTTTTTATGTCTTCCTGGTTGTTGGTTATTTTACCATTGTATTTTATTTCATCAGTTAACCTATTTTTCTTTCTTTAGTCTGTTGGCCAGCCAATATTCTGTTTTATTTGCGTTTTCAAAGTGTTTTTGTTTTGCTTTCTTTAATTACAATATCTTCAGTTGTGTCTGTTTGTAGTTGTTTTTGGAAAATGTAGATTTCATTTTGTATTTTTTTATTACTTGGTTTTCTTTTTAACTCTTCTTTTAATCTCAAATTGTGTAGGATTATATTCTATTTGTTTTCTTAATTTCACTAGCTCTTTGCATTAGTAATCCACTTTACATGTGTTCCAAATTGGAAACTCTCAAGTATTCCAATGCTGGAGACAATAGGTCATCCAGGGTTGCCATGTTTGATGTATTTTGGGTAATAGGTAGAATGTGCCTGGCTGGGGCTCCTGAGGTGTGTCAGTAAGGATTTGGTTTTGCGCCTCCATGGGAAATACATACAGCCTAAATACAGGAGGCTGAGAGGCAATTGTCCAACACCACACTTTATAGAATCCCATGATCTAATGATCCCACAGAGCAATACTGGAAGGAATTACACAGGCTGCTCAGGGAATTTCCCATGGAGGTGCAAAACCAAATCCTTATATTGACACACTCCAGGAGCCCCGACCAGGCACATTCTAACTATTACACATAATACATAAAATGGGGCTACCCTGGGTGACCTATCGTCTCCAAATTGGAACACTTTCAGTCAGTGCCTCCAAATATATGGACAATATCCTTAAACTATGTGCCACCAACAGTCCCATCTATGTGAAGGACACCACGGACCTCTTACAGAAGATACAATCCCTCCACAACCTTCCAGGAAACACTCTTAGCCACTATGGATGTGGAATCCATGTACATCAACATCCCACACCGACATGGAATACAAGCAGTCAGGAACATTATTCCAGATGGGAACTTATCAGACCTAGCCCCCAAAGTCTGCCAGTTTGTTCTCACACACAGTTACTTCACCTTTCGTAACATATACCTTCAAGTTAATGGCACTGCCATGGGCACGCCCATGGCACCACAATATGCTAATATCTAGGCTGACCTAGAACAATGCTTCCTTAACTCCTTCAGAAACTGCTCTACCTGAAGTACATTGATGATATCTTCATAATCTGGACTCATGGAGAACACTCACTCAAGATATTTCAGCAGAGTTTCACCAACATCCACCCCACCATCAATCTCAGCCTGGAACTACCTACGGAACAAGTTCACTTTCTTGACACCACAGTACAGCTACAAAATGAACATCTAAGCACCACACTATATTGCAAACCCAGGGACCGCTACACATACATGCCTCCAGTTTTCACCCTGAACACACCACTAGATCCATAGTCTACAGCCAAGTCCTCTGATACAATCGCATCTGCTCAGATAAACAAGACAGGGATGCCAAACTCAAGGAATTACAACAAGCATTCCTCAAAATACAGTACCCACCATATGAAGTAAAAAAACAAATAAACAAGGCAAGACATATACCCAGGACTGATCTGTTACAGAACAAATTGAAGAGGGAAAATGACAATCCCACTAGTGATCACATATAGCTCCCAACTGGGACCGCTCAGGCGCATCATCAGTGAACTATAACACATTCTGGACAATAATGCCACTCTTTCAAGGGCTTTTGGTGGCCGACATTTACTCGCCTACAGACAGCCTCCATATCTCAAACTGGTACTTGCCTACAAAAAGACACATGATACAGATGGGGATACAGGTACTAAGCCTTTCTGCAAACCAAGATGCCAACTCTGCCTCCACATTCATCCAGGAAATGTCATCACAAAACTAATGGCATCACCCACCATATTAGGGGGGCCTTCACATGCTCATCTTCCAATGTGATCTATACTATACTGTGTTAACAATGCCCTTCAGCTCTCTACATTGGGCAAACAGGCCAGTCCCTGCGCCAGAGGATAAATGGACATAAATCAGACACTAGGAAAGGGAATATACAAAAACTGGTGGCTGAACTTTCAGTCTCTCTCGGCATTCCATCTCAGACCTTAGAACAGCAGTCCTTGAACAAAAGTACTACAAAGGTAGTTAGGAAAAAGAAACAGCAGAATTGGAATTCGTCCATAAACTGCAGTCCCTCAGCAATAGATTGAACAGGGCCAATGGCTTCCTGGCTCACTACACACATTTCAACCCCATCCTCAGTTAGGCCTCCCATACTCATCTATTCTCCCCAATTACAGGCTAATTTCCAAAGCCAAACTAGTCTTGCCACCTCATTTCCATACCCAATGGCTATGTCTTTGTCCTCCACTTTGTGGAGTGCCATTAGTATGTGGATTACACTTCATTCTATTTTTCCTTGTCATTGGAACCAGTTGAGTCTGTGCAGGTGCTAGATTCATGCTTGGATGCTGTAATGGGCTGGATGTAGGTAGATGAATTAAAGCTAACTCTTGCTAGGGTGCTGTGCATTGGTGGTTCCTGAATCCAGAGCTAGAGTAAGGTACCTGCTCTGGATCGGGTTCCACTCTCTCTGGAAATGCTAGTGTGTAGCTTGGGAGTACTCCTAGATCCATCTCTTTCACTGGAGGCCCAACTGGACTCATCTTGAAAATAATTAGTTTAGACTGGTGGACTAGCCGCAGTCTTTCCTGGACAGTGATAACTTAGCTGAGGTGGGCTACAGACTGACAACTTCTTTACATGGAACTGCCCTTGAAGATAACTCAGAAGCCATAACTAGTACAAATGTAGCAGCAGGATTTCTGAGCAGCCTACCAGATAGACAACATTGTCTTAAAGGAGCAGCATTTGCTGTCAGTGATTATGGTGTTGTTGTGTGCCTTCAGGTAATTTCTTATTGATGACCCTAAGGTGAAATTATCACAGATTTTTTTTTTAGTGAGATTTGTTCAGAGCTGGCTTACTTTTCCTTTTCTCTGAGGGCTGAGAGAGTATTATTTGTCCAAGGTCACCCACGGTTCCATGGCTGAGCAGTGATTTGAACCCTGGTCCCCAGAGTCGTAGTCAAATGCTTAAACTACTACACCATGCTGTCTCTCTCTAGGTAATTATGATATCATTTAAAGATCTTAGTGGCATGAGACTTTGATACTTGAATGAGCACCTCTCCCTATATATAGTTACTTGTCTGAAGACTGAAATCTGTGGGAACAGCCCTCTTTCCACCAGTAGGAGCAGTACAGGTGGGAGGTCACAGCAGAGATCCTTTTCAGCTGTTGCATTTCCATTCCAGAATGCTCTTCCCATTGGAGATCAAACTGGTGCCAGCACTGGTTTCTTCCTGGCACCAAATCAAAACATGGGGCTTAATTTACTTTAAATGTACATGTGCATGGTTTCTTTCTGGCACCAAATCACATTTTTGGGACTTAATTTACTTTAATTGTACATGTGCATGATTTTAATTGTTTTAACTTATTGTTCTGTTAAATATGGTTTTAATCTGTTTAATTTTATTTAATGTATTGCTTTAATTCGAAATTGTTTTATTTATTTATTATTTTACCTCTACACCACCCTGAAATTCCATGAATAGGGCATAATATAAATATTTTAATATATAAATATAAATAAATAAGATTAAAAGCCAAGTTTAAAACAACTAAAAACACAATTTGGAAAAAAAAATCCCACCTCAAACCAAGCTCCATTCTCAGCAGCTAGGAAGTAGTGAAAATGTGTGCATTATTTTACCCTATACATCTATTTATTTCTCTCACAGCTTCCTTTCTCATTATTTTAAAAATAAAATTGTAGTAATTTGGAATACTGGAGACAGCCTGTTCTGCATGAGGACAGCTGTTCAGGTTTTAAGTAGAGAGACCAAGTGTGAGAAGGCTTGCCATGCCAGGGTCACTGGAAGTTCAGGTGGTTGTTTATTCTTTATAGTTCTAGATGAATGAGAGCTCTCTTCATGTTACTGGTCAGAGAGTAAATATAGAGCACTGGAAAAAAAGTTAAGGAATGAAAACTATATGACATCTTGCTTGCTTCACAGTTTTAGTGCAACCAGGATTCTGGTACACTCCAACTCAGACACATTCAGCAATGTCCATTTGCTGAGTAGATGGTGGTGTAGAGGTTTAAAGGATGTAGTGTGCTGGTATTTTCAATCTGTTTGCATTTGTATATGTGCATTAGTATCACAAAACACACCCTCCCAATACTTAATTTCCAACAGAGGTGGCTTTTATCTGAACAATGTTAATACATGAGACTGTCCACTAATTTAAAAAGACACATATGGCAAATTAAAGCAAGATCAATATATGGGAGGCAAACCTAGCTATGGAATTTCCTCCAGTGGTTTCTTCCAGTGCCCTCCATGTCATTTAGGCACTGGTTGAAAGCACAGCTGTGTGTGCAAGCTTTGGGAGTACACAGTGCACAAGAATACATTGACTTTGTTAATTGTGGTATACCTATAGATGCAATGTCAGGAGATCTGTCTGAGGAATCTCCTGTTGTTTGTTTTCAAAGGGTTAGCAAGGATGGAGAATTAGTGTTAACTTCTATGCTTCTTTCCCAGTTTAAAAGCTTCCCTCCTAAGATTCCCTATAGGACAAAAGTGTACCAATATATGTATATTTTGCTCTGCATGGAAACAAGGAAATCAATTGGGTTAATGTTACAAGGGCAGACCTAGCTTTTGTGATCTGAATTCAAGCATATTCCTCATGACTCATGTTCACTTTTTTTTTAAAGTGGGAGATAGGGCACAAATAAACATCAAGTTTATTCCAGAGTAAAATATTTATGTTTTGATCATTGATGAAAAATGTGTCTCTTAAAATTAAAAACTTGTATTTAGAATTGAATAATTGTAGTAAAAAGGAAATGTGTTAATTTAAATACAGGTATATCTCAGTTAACAAAGCCTCTGATAGTTTTTTCCCCTGCCCACCCAGCCCCTCCTCTTTTCCTTCTTGTTCTCTGTCTAGCTGGAAGTTTTTAAAACAGTATGGGAAATGGGAGGATGTTAAAGAAGTGGAGAAACACAGACTTTCAGTTGCTGGGTTGCAGTATCTCTATAGTAAACAGTGCATTAAAACCTGAGCTGAGAAAGACACTTCTCAACTGATCCTACTCTTAGGGCCTTTGCAGACTGCTAGAAATAGTGCACATTGAGTCCACTTTAAGGGTTAGGGTTAGAGAATCATGGGAACTGTGGTTTATTCTGGCACCAGAGCTCTCTGACAGAGAAGGCTCAATGTCTCAGAAAAAAAATTCCCATGATTCCCTAGCACTAACCCTAACCCTTAAAGTGGACTCAATTTGCACTATTTCTGGCAGTCTGCAAAGGCCCTACGTTGTGTGTGCATGCCTACAACAGGTAAATGTGTGTAGAATTCAGAGAGATAGCCATATTAGTCTGGAATATCAGTATGCAAAGGGATCTTGTAGCACCTTTTGAGACTAAGGGGCTAAACAGACCAGCAGTAAGTACCATCTTGGGGGTGGCTTGGTGTGGGGTTTGGATGATCTGGGAACCAGCCGGATCGGGGTGCATGGCATGCAGTTGCCACAGTCCCGATCCGGTGCTACAAGGGGCAGTGGCAAGCTGTTCCTTCAAGGCAGTCTGTTTCTCCCCTATCTGTGCAAAAGAAGTTGTAGCACATGGTTTTGTAGACCTGGTGATTCTGAGGAAGCACACCAGGGCTATGACAGCTTATGCTACAACTTTTTTCACACGGTCTCAAATATCCTTTTGTGAACTGATACAACAGATGAAGTAACAGCAGCCACCTCTAGAATTCCATACTGAGTCTATGTGAATAGCAAAGCACCAGCTACTCCTCGCATGTTAAAAAAAACATAGAGCTATAAGTTCTGCCTCCAAAATGAAAACTTAACAAAGATAGAGGCTCATGAAAGAAAAGAAAAATCTCTGAATGTGTTTTGGAAGACATTTTCAAGTGGTCTGTATGTTTTTGTTTACTTTTTTTTAATGCTTACCTGATCTGATTGTTTCATTTTACATGTGCCTGCTGTTAGTTTTGAATAAAAACTTTGGTGAAACATTTTGAACTGTTCTCTTCCCCCCCCCCCCCATGGTATAGGAACCTATCCCTATCCTTCCCCATATTATCTGGTACCATGTTTTCTGTTAAAGAATTAATCTCCAGGAACACATCTACTTTGTTGTTACATCTCATAGTTTAAGCAAGAATTTTAAATTTAATTTTAAATTCACACTTGGACCTTGATTTTAAACGTGTATTGTCACAGATTCAGAATCATTGTCAGTTTTTGTAATCCAGTCCTTTGTGTGTTTACTGAAAAACAATAGCCACTGGTTAACTGCATTCCATGTGAGTTTAGGACTAAAGTGTTAACTGTCCAACTGCATAGATGCCTACTCCGTTGCAAGTCCCACTGAGCTTAGTAGGGCAGTAGACATGTAGAGGATTCCACTGGTAATCTGAAAGACCTAAGTGACTGAATGAACCATTAGCAAGTCTCCCCCCCACCATTCTTCCCTACTATATGAAAAATTGCAAGCTCCTCCACCTAGAAAAATGAAGAAGACAGAATTTATCTTATGCTCTCTAGTGGTTTTCTATTAGTAGTACAGGCATATGTAATTATTTGAAATTGGCTTGTACAGTAATACATGTTAAAAGTGTTTCCATGGTAGCAGTGGGTGGGATTCTCTTGAATCCTGATTTTTGTATAAAGGAGAACATTTTTTTTGTCATTTAAAATGCATTAGGACCCCCCCCCCCTTTATATTTAGGTCAGCAATGAAACGTCGTCTACTGGTACGAATTCTAAACTAAGCATTCTGGGAGAACATTTTCTTGCAGCAGATCAGAGTTCTTTGTGCCTGGCAGTGAAAGCTGCAGTGGTATCTTTGTCTGCTTGGATAAGATTTGAAGATGCTTGACAAATGGGAATCAAGGCATTTTCATCACTAATATGTTCCTGCCTATTTGTATGAATAGCAATTGAGAGAGCATTCTGTTTGGAAGAGGACTGCTTGGTGAGGCGTGGCTCTTGTTGAAATCTCCACAAATTTTTGGCATTTTGCTAATCAAGCTTACAATACGGCGACATTTAATCTAAAAAGATAATAATTACTGGACTTTGTGAAGATGAAGAAGAAGACTGTGCTGCTGAAGCAGAGGAATATATTTTGCTAAGACAACAAACAATTAGCTAGAAAAGCAAACTGCAGTGTATTTGTAATGGGTTGCACGACTAGTGTGGTTTTATTTAAAGGCATTCGTACAGTTATTGAAAGGAACTGTTCATATATTTGTAAATATCAAGGAGAGAATAATGCTTTGGATTATACTGGAAATAGTTTGACAAAAGAAGACTCAGGAATATTGATCCATTCATTCCTGGTAAATGTTGACTTGTTTTAAAAACTGATTTAATATGGTGATTATTGATGTTCAATGTTTTTAAAATCTGATGTCTCCATACAGAACATAATGACATTGAATCTGTTAGTATTCTAAATGCCTTTCAGAGTACTACATTTTGAATACTGCTGCTCTTAACCTTGTTGAATGTAGTGATGAGCAATATCTGTGTAAATATGCTATAGATATTTATAGAAGGTTTCTTCCATTATACAAATGTTCAGAACACATGGCTGAAGATACAAATTTTAACAGATTATAATTAAGAGGAGAAGATATGGAAAATACAAACAAATTATTAATTTTGCCCACGTAATTAATATAATTGCTTCCGAAGATGATAAAAATTCATAGAATAAGGAGAAAATGTGCCAAGTAATAGTTTTTCATATAATTTTTACTTTTATATCCGGATGCTTTCTGGGTAGGCATTGCTTAATACTGTAGAGAAGGCTGGGACTTATTTTCCAATCTAATCATGCTTATTGGCATCAGACCTATTCTACTAGTACTTAACAGTAGAAATGTAACAGCCGACAGTCTGGAAGTCCAAATAATATGTACACTGGGCCTTTGGTATCTGCTGCGTTTGGATCCAGGACTCATAGAGACCAAGTATGTGGATGCTCAAGTCCCATTAAATACAATCGCATAGTAAAATTGTGTCCCTTGTATAAAATAACAAAATCAAGGTTTGCTTTTTGAAATGCATATTCTTTTTTAATATTTTCAAGCTGTGGATTGTTGAATCTATGGATAAATAATCTGTGGACATGGAAGGCTGACTATATGTGATAAGCCTGCATTTTAGTAGCTTCTGAAGTTGAAGTAGAATATAGTACTTGATTCTATTCTTTTATGTTAAGCATGACTGTATTAGTCGGAAACTATAGTATTCCTCTCTTTCCATTAGTGGAACTATTAGGGGTGGTTTTGTTTTTCTTGTTCCAGCTCCCCAACCACTGCTAGATGGCGCAGAGGCTTGAAGAGGAGAGAGGAAGAAAGTTCTGTCATTTTGGTGGTCCACAATAATGTTGGTTTTAAGGCAGAATCTTTTCTGATGATGCTAAGTTACAAACCTTTCAGATAGCCTATGCTTTGTAGTTCATGGCTTTAACTAGGATTTTCAATTGGGTTTGAAAACAAATTGGGATCCAAGTTAATGGAATAAGACCAGCACCATATGGTTTGCAAGTGTGTCATTAAGTTGCAATCTGGCTATAGCACTTTTCACAAGGTGATTTGGAGGCCTCCCAAACATAGGGGTTCCATACGTTGAAGTTGATAGCAGTTAACAATATGTTTCTGCACATTCCTTGATGGCAGCTCCACATAGTTTATTACAATACACTGAGCACTTTCTTCTAAGTGGGTTGGCGATCTGCAGATTTGGTTGCTACACCCCATATTATTCAGTGGTGGCGTGTACATGGGGCCATACTGTACTAACATATCTGTGCACATGTTGCCAATGTTGAAGAATATGGGGTGCAAGTACAGCCATTGTGGGAAACTAGGAGAAAACCAAGCCTGTCAATTGGAAGTAAGTATACAGTTTCCATTTAGGATAAAGGCTAAATAAATAAATTTATTTCAAAGAAATTTTCTACTCCCATAGTATAGAGGGGATAATGTGTTAGGAGTGATTGTTAGTTTTGTATAAATGTTATATTTGATGGCCTCTAAACATAACTTAGGGCCTAAGCAGACTGCCAGAAATAGTGCACATTAAAT
>JAIPUX010001232.1:52476942-52488574 GCA_020142125.1 Phrynosoma platyrhinos | reverse complement strand
GTTCTTAACCCCTCTAGCAAGCCTGAGCTCATTCTGCGCTTTAAAACTTAGTTCAGTTGAAAAATCTTTTGTCATCCAACCCGGTTTCTTGAGACACCTCACATTTTCCCTTCACATTGGAACAGTTTGATATTGTGCCTTCAGTATCTCCCTTTTGAGAAACTCCTAGCCATCCTGAAGTCCTTTCTCCTTTAGTATTCCTGACCATGGGATCTCTCTAAGTTTATTGAAATCAACTCTCCTAAAGTCTAGAATGAGTGTCTGACTATGCCTAGCATCTCCTTTCCACTGTATAAGAAACTCCAGAAGAACATGATCACTCCCACCTAAGGATCCCACCACTTGCACCCTATTGACCAGGTCATCCCTGTTGGTTAGGATCAGTTCTAAAATAGCTGATCCCCTTGTTGCCTCTTCCACCTTTTGGACAATGAAATTATCTTCGAGGCAAGTTAGGAATTTGCTAGACCTTTAAGTTTTGGCTGAGTTTGACTTCAAGCAAATATCAGGATAGTTGAAGTCACCCATCACTCCTTTCTGAGTGTGTGGTCATCTGTTCTAGAAATGCATCTAGTTCATCAGTCTGACTTGGGGGTCTGTAGTAGACTCCCACAATAACATCCCTGTTGTTTCTTTCCCCTTTAATTTTTATCTAGATGCACTCCTCCTGGTTTCCAGGATTTAAGTCCTGGATCTCTTCACAGGTGTAAACATTCCTGACATATAATGCTATTCCTCCTCTTTTCCTGTTTGGACTATTTCTCTTAAAAAAGTTATACTCCTCTATTCCTACATTCCAATCTTGAGACTCATCCCACCAGGTTTCAGTGATGCCTATTATATTGTATTTGCTTTGTTGTGCTAGGAGTTCAAGTTCATCTTGTTTATTTCCCATGCTCTGTGCATTAATGTAGAGACGTTTAAGACCATGGGCCCTCCCCACTTGCTGCCTGTGTGAGGTTTTTTGCCTCCCACTGTTGGGCCCTTGCATCATTTGCCTTGTTCCCTCTATAACACTTTGTCTATTATCTCCAGCCCATTATGTATTCCTGCCTTCCAAGATACCTTCCAAGATACTGTCTCCTTCCCCCACATGACTCAGTGTAAAGCTCTCCTGATCAAATGTTTGAGACTATTGGCAAAATGTTTCTGCCAACTGGTGTGAGATGCAGCCCATTTCTTGCCAGAAGTCCACCCTCATGGAAACACAGCCCATGATCCAAGAAACCAAATCGTTCTTGGCGGCACCATCTACGAAGCCAGTTATTCACATCTGCTATTTTCCTCTCCCTTCCTGGACCATGCCTTTCAACTGGGAGAAGAGATGAGATAACAACCTGTGCATCTAGCTCTTTCAGCTTCCTACCCAAAGCCTCATAATCCTTTCTGATATTCTGAAGGCTATGCCTTGCAGTATCATTGGTTCCCACTTGTACCAAGAGTAAGGGGTAATGGTCAGTAGGCTTGACAAGTCTTGTCAGCCTGACTGTCACATCACGGATTTTTGCCCAGGGAGCCAACACACCTCCCAGGACATCTTGTCAGATCCACAAACCACTGCTTCTGTACTCCTCAGCAAGGAGTCCCCCACCACCACCACATGCCTCTTCCAAGGCAGTGACTGTTCGCTGTGGTGGTGCTGTCAGGGTCCCCTGCACTGTCCCTGAGGACTGTTGCTGCTGCTCTTCCTCTTCATCTTTGATAAGGGAGAGAGCTTCAAATTGATTCTGTAGCTGCAAGCTACCAGAGCGATCCCTGATTTCCCTACTTCTGTGTGTGACATTCCTCCAGTTGTCTACCTCCTGTGTGTGTGAATAATAATACTTTATTTATGTGAAGTGATCTCCTCCCCAACAACATCCTCTGTGTGGTCTTCATCCAAGACCATTCATTCTGTTCTGTCCAGAAAAACCTCTTGCTCCCTAATATGCTGAAGTGTAGCTACCCAGGCCTCCAGCTGCTGGACTTTCTCTTCCAGGAGAGCTATCAACTTGCACTTGGTGCAGGTGACGTTCCTCACATCTCTAGGCAAGAAGACAAACATCCCACAAGTGTTACAGGTGACTGCAGCAGCTCCTGCAGTGTCCATATTGAGAAATATTAGGTAAGCACTGAAACAGGATTGTGGGCTTCTCCTCCATTAAGGACCCACATAAAGGGCCCCTATTGGTTTGGCCTTTTCATCAGGCTCTGTCAGCAGTCTCAATCAAGTGGGTTTATAACTCTATAGAGAGCTCCTGGATGCTACATCATTCTGGAGGCAAATCTTCGACTCTCTTCCTCTGAGCAACCCCCCCAAGCTCTTTAAATTTAAATTTGTTTTAATAGGAGAACCTCTAAAACAAAGTTCCCAGGCCCCCTTTACCTGTGCTGTGCTTTCCCTTGTCTTGTGAAAAATTTGCACACCATTAGATGCATGCCTCTGGGAGGAGTTATATAGAGCTAGGTGGCTAGCTCCACCCTCTAGTGACTCACAGATGTGACTCACAGAAGCCCCACCCCCTCAGCAACAACCACAGTCTCCCGAGTGTTTGTTTTGTTTTTTGTTTAATTTAAACACTCACCCAGTCAAAATGGCTGCCCAGAAACTGCTTTCCTTCTCCTTGGCAAGGACTGGCCTGGAAACCTCTGGGAGGAGTTACATAGATATATTAAATGTCTGTCATTGTGTCTTGAAAGCAAATTTATGGGTGAGCTATTATGTCTACAAATAAGGGCCTTTATACAGAGTTTTTGTTAGGGAAATGTGAATGAAGTTGCTGTTTTATGGCTCTTTAGTACAGTAATCAATGTCTTTTGATATTTAAACTAGATTAATGTCAATTTAGGGTGTTAACTGTTTCCAGATACAATGCCTTCTATTATTTGTTCAATTCGAGAGACTCATAATTCAGATTGTTATTATTTTGTTTATAGTATATTCTGTGTCCATTGTCTCTTTACGGTACTAACATATACCAGTCAAAAATGCACAGTACTAACACCCACCACTCATCTACAACACCCACACACTGTCTAACAATGAAATGTGTGTTGTAATAATAATGCTTCCTTCTCTGCCTATTTCTTCTCATAAAAGCATTATCTGTTACTGTCCGTATTATGTTGACCCAAAAAACTTACCAAGAACAACCAAAATTCGAGCAGTATTGCATTGGAAATGTTGGATGAACACCCTGATAGCTGAGCCAAGGGAGGATTTTAAATATAATGAAACCAAAACTGTACAGCACCATGGGAGAATTCAGAAATGATATGCTAAGCATTTGCCCAGTTCGTTAACAATGATGAATAAAATGAGAGTATGAAAAGTTACTTTGTAAAAGTAATGATGTAACATGTCACAGAGTTCCCCTTCCCCTTGAGCAATTGATTGTTCTAAATGTTTTTTGAATTCAAGTAACTTAGGCTATACACTGCTGCTTCTCCATAGGACTAATAGAACAATGATCTAATACCTGAAAAAAGTCACTTAAAATGCTCAAAAATGTAACTACACTGACTCACAAAGATAGTATTGTTCGCACTTGTTATGTTACTTTTGAACATAAGGACATCCTCATGTCAGATGCATCCTGGTAAAAACATGCTTCTAGGATGAGGTGGGAAGTTTTCATAAGCTACACAGTATTTTTCTCCAAGCTGTTGATTTGCCACAAAGAAATAACATAATTATATAAGCAGGTAAATTAGTAAAAGTGTTTGTGGCATTATGTGCCAGGTTGGATTAGATAGTCCTCCATTGTAGGAAGAGGAGATAGGATGCAAGAGTATAGTGGGAAAGCTAAAGGGAGAAGAGCACAGGAGTCTATAGCGCTATAAAGCCTTTCTCTTCCTGCTTCCCACTCCATACAAACTGTGCAGCACAGAAGCTTGGACAAGCACAGAATTGTGTTAAAAGTACTGTCTGTCTTCTATAGCCATGTTTCAATCTGATTAAGGCCAGTGTATACACACAGTATTCTGTTTCTTTGAGCTCTTATCCTAGCCTTTTAGCTTGATTATTTCCCTCTTATCTTTGGTTTGATCTTGATGGCTTATTGCCACAATTCCCCAGGACATAATCAACTGATCCAATACACAATCATGTTATGTAAAAATTCTGACTTGAATCTGGACATCACTCTCACCGATAGAAGTGAGAAAGGAGACGTTCAAGTATTTTCTGTTCCACTGCAACAACTTGTTTAGAGGATTTAGGGGTGGGGTGGCTTCCAGAACAGCGTGGAATGTAAAAATAGCCTCTCCTCCTCTTTTGCCATTGGATCATTCTGCTGCATTAAAGCCTCCAGTCGGTTTGAATACAACCCTTTTGTCTCTTGGTTGCAATCCAAGCATGCATTAACATACCCATTATCATTGCAACACTTTCCCCCTTTGTTTACCTCCCTTCTGTTCTTGGTCTTGAGATTGACCTTCACCATTTTTCTCAGGAGAGCCAGTTCAATATTCAGTACTAAATAATTTCTTCCAAGTATTTCTACTTCCAATGATTCTGTGGGAAATTCTGTGGCTTCTGTTCTTCTTAAGGTTGTCAGGTGTTATTGAATGCTATGTCCTCTTTAGAACACAGAGGAACACTACCACCTGCATTAGGCTGTTTCCTTTTTGTCCTACCTACAACTAGGCCAGTTCAAATCAGGAAAACATAAGTTAGGGCCTTTGCAGACTGCTAGAAATAGTGCAAATTGAGTCCACTTTAACTGCCTTGGCTCAGTGCTAGGGAATCATGGGAATTGTATTTTTTTCGGAGATATTGAGCCTTCTCTGTCAGAGAGCTCTGGTGCCACAATAAACTACATTTCCCATGATTCCCTAACATTGAGTTAGGGCAGTTAAAGTTGATTCAATTTGCACTATTTCTGGCAGTCTGCAAAGTGCCTTAGTTTTGCTAACAAAGCTCATTAATTTCAGTGTGTCTGGTCAAAGTAGGTTACTTCCTGTTGTAAAAAATATGTCTTTCCTGGCCCTAACTAAAATGCTCAAAATGTGGCAAAAATGCCTGTCACACCCCCTACTGGGCATTTGGGGGCATAATTTATTTTTCTGGCAAAGGGTGTATGTGCAGCCCTCCAAGGTTTCTTGGCGGTGGGGCAAATGCAACCATGTAGCTTCAGTAGTTGCCCTCCCATTATCTAAATGATATGCTGTTCTGAAATTTAATGTGCTGGTCTAGCCAAACCTGTAGAGGTAAGGATATTTACTAACTAGAACAGTGTGCAAAATAACCCTCCAAAACGGATCTTTGGGCTTTTACAAACTGCCAGAAATAATGCAGCTTGAGGCCACTTTAACTGTCCTGGCTCATTGCTAGGGAATCATGGGAATTGTATTTTTTTTCTTGGACATTGAGCTTTCTCTGTCAGAGAGCTCTGGTGCTACCATAAACTACAGTTCCCATGATTCCTTAGCACTGAGCCAGGACAGTTAAAGTGGCCTCAAGCTGCATTATTTCTGGCAGTTTGTAAAGGCCCTTGGTCAAAGTGGGTGTTCTTTTCTATACTGGTAGTCAGAAGCTACAAATTTTCTTCTGTATATTTCTAGGTTATGTTTTGCAACTGCATTTTTTAGTACTAGTGTAGTTAACATTAGTAAAAATCTACTCTTTTATTTCTGTTCTGTGAAATTAATATGCTTATAGAAACTAAATAAAATTATACCTCAGTTATAAAATACCAAAGTATTTTAAAAACAAACTATCCAGAGAAGTCATCTTTCACTGTTAAGAGTAAACAGTAATACCACACATCTTCAGTTGGCCATTCAAGTGGGATAAATAGTAAATGCTTCCTGGTCAGCAACTGAATGTCAAATCTGACTTTCCCACATAACAGATGTAGTGGTACTACCTACTACATGCATATCATAAGCTACATAGATGACTCACTGCTTTCTTTTTTTGCATTGAAGTCTGCTTGTCCTTTAAGATGGAAGAGAGAAGAGCTATGCACAGAATGGGTTAGGTTACCCTGCAGACAGTGGCTGTCTAAGATTAGGAATCAGTCTTCTGCTTGCCTTTCCCTACAATAGTTGGACCATGAGTAGGAAAATAGGTCTCTTCAACTCTTTCAAATTATGACGGTGTAATTTGAACTTATACCAGAAAAGAACATAATAAAATTTTGAACAACCTCAAACAATTGATAGGAACATTTGGCCTTGCTGATTTGTGAAGAGCAGGAAAAAAAATAGTAAAAAGAGAATAAAACATAATTATTGGCAACCCCCCACCACCACCCTGTCTGCCCCATCAGCACCATTTGGAGGCCTACTCGTAATTTTGTTCCAAGTAATGAAATGGTTTGAGCGTTTTGCCTTGTGACACTTATCCCAGTCAGATTATTATTATTTTCTAACCTCCATTGAACTGGCCATCTCTGTATGTCTTACACATCTGCTTAACTCTTGGCCTCTGTTTCTGGCACAGTCTGTGATTGTTCTATGCTGTGGGGGGCACAAAAAGCAGATACCATTCTTCACCCAACATTTCCCTTATTCGACTCCCCCCCTTTTTGGATTTCCCAGGAACTGGTGAAGTTCCTAGTTCTGGAAATGGCCTGGCCATTGCCCTAGAAGCAGCCTTGTTTCTGCACTTGTTGGCAGGCTGCCAGGAATAAAGACTCAGCTGAGTAGTGATGAGTAATGGGCAGTAGGTGCAAAATATCATGTATGTCTTGGTATTATTTATGAGTGTTGCCATCTTGTGCTCTTCTAGTTGCCATACCTCAGTTACACTTTCCCAGTGGTGGTCTTGTGATAACTACATTTCTTGATAGATTATGTAGAAATTGTAATAATATTTATGCATTCCATGTAGGGAGTTGGACCACAGCTCTGTCTGCAGTTTTAATTTGTTTTGTTCTGTCCTTTGGCTCTCATCCTTGAGGAGAAAGGAGTTAAGAATCTTGGCTAGCACTACCATTATTTGGGAAGCCAATGATTTTCTCATTCTCATCCAGAATGGGTGGAAATCCATAATGGGTGAAGTGCTGGAGCCCACTGCATAACAATTTTTGGACAACAGTCTCTCTCTCTCTCTCTCTCTCTCTCTCTTTTTTTTTTTTTTAGTGTACATACAGTACATACTTAACCATTCTGGGAGGGCTCCTGACTGATGTTTATAAAAAAATAAAGTGGCCTGGTTAGGGAATCTTTCTTAAAAGAAAAAGTATTGTTTGGAGTTTGACCTGTTATTGTGGTGAGACTCATCTGTGAGTGAGCACAGGATTCAGACTTCCATTCTTCCTTGCTTTCCTCGTAAGCCAGGTACTACAACACACCTACTCCTGAAGAAATATAGCAAGTATTCAAACTAAATTTTAAATTCCTTTAAGCCATTTGCCAAAGGTTTCCACTGCGGAGGAAAGGTGACGTATAAATAAAATAAGTGGAAATGCTGTAACATATATTTCATGATAGTTGAAATGGGGTCACGTAGCTAGTAATGCTGAGAAACAAACGCCTGGGAGACAATTGCTTCTTCTAATAGAAAGATACTACTGTAATATAAAAGTTGAGTCAATTTTTTCAGCATCTGTAACTTTTGGGCTCTTGAGGCAATTCAGTGAATGGTATGCTTCATTTATTGCTTTACTAATAATATGTTACATTACTTTTCAGTGTTCAAAGCACTTTGCATACATGAGCTCACTAATTTTTGGAATACCCCTGTATTATTGAAGAAGAGGGCTGTGATTGGTTAGCAGCTTACTTAATTCTACCCACTGAATTCTTGTTTAATCTGAAATTTGAAATAGAAACTTGCTAGATTACATTCTCTATTACTTATGTTAGCTATTCATATTTGGCTATCAGTGGGAGCGTCTCTGAAGCAGATTCAGTAAAGTTCAAAATTTTAAATTTCAAAACACAAAAGAGGATATACATATCAAATTCCATCTCACAATTTCTCATATAATGCCTCTTCATGAAAAAATGATTTTATACACATAGGCCCAGAACCCAGGGTCAAAAGAAGCAGCTTCTGGCTGCTTTGGGGGTGTGACGCTTAGCCAACGCATGCCCCCAAAGTAGCTTGAAGCTGCTCCGACGTCATGGTCCAGTCCTTCGGACCAGAGCAAAAAGGGGCCGAGATAATCCAGCTCCTGGTGGCGCAGGTTGGGACCAGTGGCAGTGGCCCATTTTCGGAGTGGGCTGTGGTCATAGTTCCAGCCTGCTTGTGGCCAGAGAACCCTTGGGAACTCCTTTCTGCTCGTCTGTTCCAGCCCTTACAAATTAAGACATATTCTGTTAGAGTTACTTGCTGTACTAATTTTATGAATGATGAATTTCAAGAAGCAAGTTAAATATTTTTTATCCGTAAACTGGCATTTCAGTCCCTGAGGCTGGGGCCTCAGGCTTGACTCAGGCTTGCATCCTTCCAAGGTCACTAAAATGATTACCCAGATTGTTGGGGGCAATTAGCTTGCACATTGTAAGCCGCTTTGGCAGTGCTTAAGTGCACTGATAAGCAGTATAGAAATGTACTTGCTCTTGCTACTTGCTACTTGCTATTTCTTTGTCTTTTATTCATTTTGCAATAAGGTTTTGTTTGACTGTTTAGCTTTGGTGGCTCTTCCCCCCACACCCACCCCCCCACCTGTAGTTTTTAAAAATCTTATTAGATCCTCCTCTTCCTAGTCTGGGACTAAAAAATAAAAATAGATTCTGCTAAAAAATGCATTGAACAAAAATTGAAAATATAATTTCCTATTACCATGTATGGATATAATTAAAAACTGTTGAAGACAGGTTATTAAGAAGTAGAACAGCAAATAGTACATGAAAGGCCCTTTCTCCATGTGCAATCAGCCCTCAAAGACCTGCTGAAATTAAAAGGTATAATAAGGAGGGTGCCACTCTTAACCTCTCTAGGAAGGGAATTCAAGAGCCTGGGAGTAGGGAGGCTCTTGGAAGGCCTTCTCTTGTGCTCTCACCAGATTCACATGTGAGGGTGGTGGGACAGTGAGATGGACCTCCTAGGAAGAGCTCAAGACAGGCAGACTCATATAGGGAAATATGGTCCTTCAGATAATCTGAATTTGTGTTGTATAGGGTTTTTTAGTTCATAAGCAGCACTTTGAACCATGCCTGGGAACAGACAATTGCAACAAGGGGGTTGTGTGCATAATGTAGCCAGTTTTATTTGACAATCTGGCTGCAGCTGTGGACCGGCTAAAGTTTCTGAACACTTTTCAAAGATAGTCCCATGTACAGTGCATTACAGTAGTCCAAGTGGGAAGTAACTAAGGCATGTGTCACTGTGGCCATATCTGATGTCTCAGGGAATGGGCACAGATGGCACATAACCTTAACTGTGCTAATGCACTCCTGGCCACTGCTTCCAGGCTCAAGGTTGTGTCCAGAAATACACCCATGCAAAAAACATGCATTTTCAGGGAGAGTGTAACTGTTGAATCCCTAGTCTCTAATCCAGGGGTAGGCAACCTTTCCCCTTTAAGGGCCGAGGGACTTCAGCTCCCAGAAGCCTCAGCCATGTTGGCCAATAGTCCCATGTTGGCCAATAGCTCCTGGGATTCTGGGAGCTGAAGTCCCTCGGCCCTTAAAGGGGACAGGTTGCCTACCCCTGCTCTAATCTGTCTTTTGAGTAACCAAGCACCTCTGTCTTGTCTGGATTAAGTTTTGATTTGTTTACCCTTATTACTGATGGCAGGCACCTTCTGTAAGTTATGTTTTTAATATAGTTTTTTAGGTGCTTTGACAGCTTCAAATACAAAACTAGAAAACTAGAATACAAGTAATTGAGATAAATCTGTTGTTTTGTTCCTTCAAGTCATTTCTGACTACACCTTAATAGATCCTACTGGTTTTTATTTTGTTAAGGTACTCAGTGTAACTTGTTTGTGTGAGCAGATACATTCATTGCCTTTTAAAATTCCGAACCTAAATTCACAAAGATTAGTGAATTGTGTATTTAGGTAGTGTTTAGTATTACAGCTATGTTTTCTTTCATAGAGTTTCAAATGATAGATTCCACTTTACTCTGCTGGAGGATAAAATTCCAGGCTGTTGTTTTGATCTTAATCCCTGATGACTGGTATTTTCCCCCCAATGTGGAATTTCTGACTGCAGATGTGTGTTTATACAAAGAAATGGCAAACAGCCAAGTGTTAAAGCAAACTACCTTTTTTATGTATCTCTTCAATGTGGTGCAAAGGCCTCATGAGAATACTTCTCTTCTTGCTGTCACTGTCACATTTCTTTTTTGCAGTCTCTTGAGTAGGCAGGAGATACCTGATGACATCAGAACATCCTCCAACAATCCAAATTTGGATTCTGGCTGACAAGAGATACATTTCTGTTCTATCCACCATGTTGTAGAGATGTGTCAAAGGGCTTATTGTTTGAATCAATCTGAGAAACACAGAAAATAATAATTAAAGTAAAAATGACTAAAACAGAGCTGATGAATGTCATCTTCTCCCATGTATTTGCATTTTCTTTAGTGATTCCTTTGAGAAGGTATGACAGGCTGACAGTTAGCCATTTGAGTTTCATTTAATCCCTATTTCTTTTAGCCTGATTTGTGCAGCTTATAAGGCATGTAGTCCTCTGCTTGAACTTAATTCTTTTAAATATCCTTTTTGAGACCTATAGTAGTTCAGTTCTTTTGATCTGTTGCAGTGGATTGCAGTCAAAACAGTTGGTGATTACAAATATTCATCCTCAGTAATCCCTATATTTCCTATTACCATGTATGGATATGAGAGCTGGACAATTAAAGATTATAGGAAGAAAATCAATTCCTTTGAGTTGTGGTGCTGAAGAAGAGTGCTGAGGATCCCATGGACAGCCAAAAGGACAAACAAATGAATCCCAGAGCAGATCAAGCCAGAAACTTCCCTAGAAGCCAAGATGACCAAACTGAGGCTGTTGTACTTTGGACACATCATGAGAAGAGAGGACTCACTGGAAAAGACATTAATGATGGGAAAGGTGGAGGGAAGTAGGAAGAGAGGAAGGCACATGCTAGATGGATGGACTCTATTAAAGAGGTAATGGGTATTAAGGGGGTTGCAGGAATTAAGCAGAGCAGTGAAGGACAGAGGGTCTTGGAGATGTCTCATCCATAGGGTTGTCATGAGTCGCGATCGACTTGAGGGCAGTTAACAACAAACAACAAAAACAGGTATAATGGATGATTTATATTCTTAAAAGTATTAAAAAATCTGTGCATTTATTGCTTTTAAGATGAGCAGGTCTCACAAAATGGTATGCAATAAAATACTTTAAAAATTCTATTAAAAAAAATGATTAAAAAAAACCCCAGATTAAAACCACTTTTAAAATAGATGGCTTTCTCTTTATAGATGGCTTTTGCTGCCCACCTAAAGTTCAGTGAGAAACAAGCCATCAACACCTCAAAATCAGTCACCAGTGACATAAAAGAAATTACTTTATCTCCACAGTAAAAATATTTCCTAGACATTGTTCTTCAGAGGGCAAATGCTATCTTTGACTGTGTGCTGCTGATCCCTGTGATCACTTCACATCCTCTCATGTTGAAGTCCATATTGCATTCTTCTTTAGGAACCATTCATTTCATTTCTTCCCACCTTGGCATTCATAATGACAGATAAATTAGTAGTTTACTCCTTTATTCAAGAAGTTG
>JAIPUX010001232.1:52444433-52476650 GCA_020142125.1 Phrynosoma platyrhinos | reverse complement strand
CCCCCCCAACTGTCTGAGGGACAGCAACCCGGCCCACAGCTTAAAAAAGTTGCCTACCCCTGCACTAGAGGAAAGTAACAAGCTCCTTTCTATGGTCTAAGTCAGACATCTACCACTTTCAGAAAAAATGGTTGGATTCTCTTCAGATAACTTGAACTAGACAAATCAGGCTAAAGTGGAAGTTTTTGTTTCATCCTGGACTTCAAAGGCATGAACAGCTTCATTTCCAGCATTTTGCTGTTGCCATACTTGCCAACATAATTCCCCCCAAAAAGAGAATGTGATACACTTCACTACAATATATTTAAAGGCATTTACTTTCATATCATTATTCATACTTATCATTTATAGTTTCTCTGCTTCTCTTTAGGGATCCTCTGAATGTAGCTGTTGTACCAGGTGTCAGTCTCCCCATACAGATCGTTCTTGGTTCCTGCTCTTGGTTGCTTATTCAAGTTCATCCTGCATCACAGAGATGGCATAACTGATCACTAACTTCTCCTCCTCCTTTGGGTTCCAGAGGTTTCAGGAGCCTTGAGGGTTGGAATGATCCATCTTTCCTGTTCTACCACACTGGTACCATCATTACTGGGATCACTGCTTCCCAGTTTATTGGGACAATAAGCCATATACAGACCCTGAGAGATAGGACTATTATGGGCATTATTAGGATGAAGTGTCACATTACTGTGAAGGTAACAATGTGGCACTGCCAAAATCTCTTTAAAACCTTTTACTCTTTTTCTCTGTGCCACCGCTGCCCCAATTATGTCAAGGTGAAAATCACTTACCCAGTTACTTTTCACTGATGGCAACACAATGGGTCTTCTTGCTTCCCATTGCTGCCACCAATTATGTGATGTAGACACTTGAACTTGGTCTCCTGCACTACAACTCTCGTTTAATATCAGCCGTCTGGGTTCCAAATTTATCACTCCAGACAGCTGCTTGTTTAAGCAAAATAATAGATTTATTTACAAGTCAGACTGAATACAGTATCTCTTTTAGTGGATGGTGCTCACAGTGGATACTTTGTTTAAATTCTTTATTTGTTAATACAGTTTGACAGTTCCTTTAGCTTGTCTTTGTAATTGTTTCCTTATAACTTTATATATGTTCTCTTATGAACTAAGGGGGGGATGCAGACGGGTGGCCCTGGGCCGCCCCAGGAAGCAGAGAATCGGGGCCGCTGCTAGCACACACAGCAGCCATGAATCTGCAACTAAATGAATGCAAATTTATTGGTGTTGAAGTAATGCAAATTTATTGGTGTTGAAATAGGAAGCTCAAGATAGATAAAGTGGAAAGTAAGATGTGAAGATCATCTTTGCTATACAGGTATTATCCGTTACCCAGAATTCCAAAATCTGAAATACACAAAAACCAAAACTTTTTTCATAAATGGCTGAAATGGTGACACCTTGCTTTCTGGTGGTTCTGCGTAAACAAACTTTGTTTAATGCACAGTTACTACTATTTTCTGACTGCGTATAAGGTATTTTATCATGCTATACAAACTGCCCCAATATAGCGGTGTCCCACCGCCCCTTTCAGCGCTGGATCGGGACTGCAGCAACCACATGTCGTGGCTCCAGTCTGGCAGTTTGCCACTCTAAAAAGAAGCAATAAAATGCCGCTCCTTTATAGAATGATAGAAGAGCACCTTTGCTGCAGCGGCAGCACTTCAGCACTCCTTTTGGCGTGTGGCGTTTAAACCATGCGGTTGGTTGGTCAGTGTGATGCCGGCATCGGGGCGGAGTTAGGGCATGCGGTATGCGGTCTGTTGAGGCTCTAAGAAAAATAAATGAATTTTGTGATTAGACTTGGGTCTCATCTCCAAGATATCTCATTATGCACATATAGCTGGCCCTCCTTATCTACGGATTTTTTATCCACTGATTCAAGCATCCACAGCTTGAAAATATTTTTTAAAAAGTATACATTCCAAATAGAAAACTTTGATTTTCCATTTTGTATAAGGGACATCATTTTGCTATGCCTTTGTATTTAGTGGGACTTGAGCATCCACGGATTTTGCTATCCATGGGGGGTCCTAGAACCAAACCCTATTCCAGAATCCACTCCCCCCCTACAAATCTGAAATCCGAAACACTTCTGATCCCAAGCATTTCAGATAATAGATATAAACATGTACTGATTTTATTAAAGGATTAGTTCGTGGAACTGAAATTCCACAGCCTTAATTCTAGATCAGGGGTCGGCAACCTACGGTCCGCGGGCAACCTACGGTCCGCGGGCTACCGCAGGGGCCTTCGGACTGGTCCCTGCCAGGTCCTGCCGCTGCTGCTGTGCCTCCGCAGGGGTCCTCCAGGGCGCCATTTTGGAATCCAAAATAGCGCCCCAGAGGAGCCCCGCGGAGGTGCTGGGCCTCTTGGCGGCCCGGCGCTGCCAAGGGAAGCCTCCTAAGGGGCCCCTGTGGCAGCACGGCCTCTTGGAGGCCCGGCGCTGCTGAGGGAAGCCTCCTGGGGGGCACCCGTGGCAGTGATGGGCCTCTTGGAGGCCCGCCGCAGCCGAGGGAGCCCTCCTGGGGGGACCCCGCCGTTGTGCGCATGTGTACGCGACATGGGTGGTGCGCACGCACAGGGGAGCAAGTGCATGCAAGCGCGCCCACCGCCAGCCCCCAGCACCATTCCCCCCCAGCCCTTTGGCAAAAAAGGTTGCCTACCCGTGGTCTAGATCAGGGACCGGCAACCTTTTGGAGACCTGGGCCGGTCTCCCGTAGCCCAGGTCTCAGCTGGGTCAAGGGGGGGGGAATGGCCGCCCGTGCGCTCACGCGCGCACCCTCCACTGACGAGCGCAAACCCTGCACATGCTGCTGCTGTGCATGGCGTGGCGACGGCCGCATGTACCAGGGGGCGTGCGCGCATCGGTGGAGGGTGCGCACAGGGACGCTTCCCTTGGCAGCGATGGGCCTTCTGGAAGCCCGTCGCGACCAAGGGTCCCCCCGGAAGGCTTCCCTCGGTGGCGATGGGCCCCCTGGAAGCCCATTGCCACCGAGGGTCCCCGGACTTACCGGCCCAGGCGGACCCCTGCCGCCGCCGCGCCGGCTCCGCCTCTTCCGCCTCCGCTGCAGCCACAGCCGCCGCTGCCTCCGCAGCCTCCGCCGTCGCCTCCACCTCCGCTGCCGCCACCGCCTCCACCTCCACAACCGCCGCCGCCTCCTGGTTTTGTCGGCGCATGGCCGGCATTTTGTTCACCAAAATGCTGGCCGCGATGCGTTTGCGCATGCGCAAATTCTGCGCATGCACAAACGTGTCACGGCTGCCATTTTGGTGAAAAAAATGCTGGCCGTGGTGCGCATGGCCGCACGCCGACAAAAATGGGCGGAGGTGCTGCGGCAGCGGCGGCGGCAGGGGTCCGCCTGTGCCGGTAAGTCCAGCGTCCTGGGCCGGAACCGGCCCAGGGGCCATAGGTTGCCGACCCCCTGGTCTAGATGAATGGCAATGTAGCATTACATTGTGAGAACCTGGCAGCTATCCTCTTGAGTATAGGAAATCCACTGCTGTCAGAGCCAGGAAGCAGTTTCCTTTTTTAGCTTCCCAGAGGAAGTGGGACCATTCTTAGATTTCCAGTTTAACTCTCTACTTAGTGACCAGAAACACACTCCATGGGCTACCACATCATATTGAGAGCTATAATCATGATAAAATCTTCAAAAAATCACCACATAAAGAATGTAACAGCAATGCATAGAGAAGGAGCACAGCTAGCCCCATCTGCTCCTTATGTGTTTATTGTACTTAGCTCATGAATGCGTGAATAGGGATATGGTGATGCTCCTCCCAGAAGCAGTTCACTAAACTGAATTATTTCCTGGTTAGTTGTCTGGCCTTGTCTTGAATTACAGTTTCTTGTCAAACACTTACCTATCTTCAGCATTGGTTTCTTGCCAGTTTGTTCATGCTGTCTGCAATCTGACTGGTTCTTTGGCTTGCAACCTTGTATTATTCGTCTTGAACTTCAGACTGTCCAGATAGTTTGTACATCTATTGAATGCTTTGCCATCCTGTTGGCAGAACTAAGATTTCATGAATATGCATGGTAGGAATAATATCTATGAAAGTTAGCCAAATCATCTTTCCTCTCTGCAACATCTGTAAGTCTTTATTTTACAAAGTGTTTTAGAAACATTCACGTCTTGTGTAATGCAGTTGATAGTGTTCAGAGCTTTCACATGAAAGAACCACAAAGACTTTATTTTGTTCATTTTATGCTTCTCCTAGAACTTGGCGGCTTCATATCAAAAATACTGTTCACAAACAGTGCTGACTTAAGTTACTCATTTTATTGTTGGAATTAATAATTCTGAAAATCTGCTGATGTAGAGGATTTTAAACTGCAAGATTTGCTAGCTTTGTTTTATGGAAACACTGTACAGTTTTTCTGACATTGAAGTGGATCCGCCTCCTCCTCTCCCACACTTGTTTTCCCCCCTCCCAAGGGGCTGGCCTTGATCTGTCACACATTCCCACCATAACTTGACTCATTCTGCTGCTAAGTAGCACAACTACTTCCTTCACTTTACAGCTAGGGGTGGAAGAAGCTTTTTTTTTTTTGATTTTTTAAAGATTGCTGGCATGCTGCTGTTGGGAGATAAAATTGCAGAGCTTTACAGTTGTACTACATTTTCTGGATAAAAATGTTGGCAAGAACAAACAGTAAAAACCTAAAAAAGGAACTCATTATAGAATCCCCACAAAAGTGTCCAGATGCAGTGACTACCGAGGCAGAAGTGGACAGGCCAGTAGAAGTTTGGGTAAGGTACTGCATGTGTAAGTGTGAGAGGTGAGAAAAAAAATGAATGTATGAAGAAAGGTTGCTACATGTTAATGTATTTTTCAAGAGAGTACAAAGTCAAGCCTTCTAATATCCTCTTGCATTCTACTGCTGTGTGATTGTAGTGGTTTTCTTTTCCCTTCTTTCTTTTTCTTTCATACCTTAATAATATCTGTGTTTTTATATTATGTGATAAATTTAAACTTAATCTTTTATTTTAAATAAAAATGTTGAAATAATTCATCTACTGTCTAGGTTTATAATTTTGAATTAAAATACATATATGATAATTTATTCTTTGCAATATATAAATGTTGTGTTTGATATAAATTTCTGTTCTTCCCTTAAATGCAACACGTTTAATGTGTGTGGATTGAGAATTAATAGTTCTTAATTACCTAAATAGCTTACATTTTCTGAAGGATCAGTGCGAAGATTCTGCTTTATGTGGCTGATTAAATTCTATATAGGCAATTTGTATAGTGTAACAATATGGCAAGCTTCTGTTTACGTGGTCTTCTGTAAAGGTCATCTGAATTTTGCCATCTTTTACTTTCATTTGTATTGGTAGAAGCCAGAGGGATAGAGAAAGAGGAGTTTGATTTATCCAAAGATAGTACAGTGGATCTTTCTCATGAAGGTGCACATTCCATTCAATTTTTTCTGCTATTTGGCAAGAAGGGAGTAATTATTACTGTTAACAAGCAGTCAACACTATAGTAAGTGCACTGTATAGATATGCTAATTACTTAACAGTTTCCCAAAAAGTTATGTTCTCAGTGGAAAAAAAATAAAACTAAAAAAATTGTAAAAGAAATGGATCAATATGAACTTATGGAGAAGACAATGAGTGCTATCCTAAATTCTTTCAGGCTTCCTGCTGGATTCTCCTGTAACATTTATGTGGATTTGTCATTTAGATGCACAATATTTTTGCAAGTGTTTGTGGAGACAGTGGCTGATTCAGGCAATTTGGAGAATAATTTTATGCCTTATGGCTCATGAGTGAAAGTGTGTATTGGTACCAAAATTGAAAGGTGAAATGAGCCACACCTTTACTTTTCTCTTTGTGTGTCTAGAAGGCGGCATTCTTTGTATGTGTTTTCTACATAATCTAACTCTTCAGCAGATTTTTTTTCAACAATTTGTGTTAGCTCTTATTTGAAATGCTCATTAATGCCTTTATTTACAATTAGTCTTGCCAGCAAACTAAACATTTAAACTGATGGTTTTTTTTGTAGGCCAATTTCAAACAAGAAGACTGGGTGGTCAAGGATTATCTCTTACCTTTCTTTTTTCCTTGTGTAGCAGTGCTATATCTACTTCTATCTGTATTTTAGAAATCTAGCCCATGTGGGAAATGTCAGTGTATATTGTTGGTTTTTTTATAAAGAAACACTTTCTGTTCCCCATCTCAACTGGGAGTAGTCTTACAGCATTACTTATTTTAAATTAGATTCAGATTAGTTAGCAGTGAATCAAAGTCAAAATGCAAAATCACAGATTCAATTGCATTTCTATTAACTGTAGTTTGGCACTGCAGCTGAATCAAATAAACCATGGAATTATCCGTGTGTGTGTGTGTGTGTGTGTGTGTGTGTATGTATGTATGTAGTCCCATGTTTCATCTGGTCTAGTCCTATGTCTCTCAGATTGGTGGAGTAAAGTTTAAAAATTCTTACTATTTTTTAAAAATAATATTCTTTTTATTGGTCATGTTCTCTGTTCAGCCTGGCTTCCTTTAGTGCTCCAGTATGATGGTACAATGGTGACTCATGCAGCTTTAAAAATAAATCAGAATTAGAATTTTTGGGTAAAAAGAAAGCTACTATATCAAATTTGTCGTTGTGTGCCTTCAAGAAGTTTCCAATTTATGGTGACCCTAAGGGGAACCTATCATGGGGTTTTCTGGGGCTGAAGTGTTTGTGACTCACCCAAAGTCACCCAGTGGGTTTCCTTGGCCAAGCAAGGAATCGAGTCCAAATCCTATACTCAACTACATGTTACTACACCACATCAGCTCTCATGGTATCAAATACCACGTCTCAAATTATTTTCTTTCTCAAATATTATTCCCCATCAACTTCTTTTCAGATTGTTTTTTGTTTTGTTTTGTTTTTTGTTTTGTAGCTACATGCATTTTAATTCCGTCAATTTATTCATCCTTCCCAGGTAAAAGTTTTTTTTTAAAAAAATGGTTAAAAGTGCTTGATTTTCTCCTAAAATGTATGCTTGCTGTACCAAGAAGAAGTTTCAAAAGTTTTGCAGCAGGAGTATGGAGGGGAGGAAGAACTAGGGTTTTTTGTCATATTGTTGACTCCTCTTCCAATCTCCCAGCAAAGTTGAAGTGTTAAAATAAAAGGGAGTATACCTGCCTCTTTTAAAAAGTTCTTGTTAACTGTATTATGTTGCCTTATGAATTTCACTTCTTCACTAGGCTGCCACCTCTGTTTAATCTGCTTCGTGCTTCTTCCTTTTGCTACAGCTTTCTTGCCATCTGTTCTTCTAAGTTTGTTGCTTACTTTCCTGTTATCATCAGGAACCTCAAGATGGCTTACAAAATTAAATTATTAAGCTACATCACTGAAGCAATACTAAACACTTTTGCCATGTCAAATGTGTGCAATTACTATTCAATTATTATACTTTTAATTCCTTAATTATTTAAATTTGCTGTACTATTTATTTGGGGTAAATTAGTAAAGAAGGAGTATGGACATTAGTTTGAAGAAACAATCTCTAATTCCTGCATGATTTCTTAATTTTAAGCATGACACGGCACACACCCCTCCACCGAATCACAGTCCCTCTGTTCACTACTTAGAAAGACAGATTGGATGGTTACTTTGTTGTTAACTGCTCTCAGGTCGATCTCAACTCATGACAAGACCTTCTGTCCTCCATTGCTCTCTTAATTCCTGCAACCCCTTAATACCTGTGACCTCCTTAATAAAGTCCATCCATCTGGCATGTGGCCTTCCTCTCTTCCTACTTCCCTCCACCTTCCCCAGCATTATTGTTTTTTTCCAAACAGTCTTCTCTTCTCATGATGTGTCCAAAGTACGACAGTCTCAGTTTGGTCATCTTGGCTTCCAGGGAGGTTTCCGGTTTGATCTGCTCTAGGACCCACTTGTTCATCCTTTTGGCTGTCCATGGCATCCTCAGCACTCTTCTCCAGCACTACACCTCAAATGAATTGATTTCCTTCCTATCATCTTTTTTAACTGTCCAGCTCTCATATCCCATACATGGTAATAGGGAATAGAATGGCTTGTATGATTCTAACTTTTGTGCTGAGTTGTATATCTTTGCATTTTAGAATCTTTTCTAGTTCTTTCATAGCCACTCTTCCCATTCTTAGGGGCATTGCAGACTGACCTAAAGGGCTGGTCTGGGGGTGGAATTGGGGCAGGAGAGCTGCACGCCAGCTGCCCCAACTCCATCCTGACGCCATCCTGACACTGTGTGTCCATATGCATGGTGCACGGTGCCAGGACACCCTCCTGGTGCAGCATGTATACATGCTGCGCCGAAAGGGTGCAGAAGAGTCGCAGCACTGGCTCTTAGTGGAGCATTTTGCTGCCCCCAAAGGAGCAGCACTTTGCCACTCTTTTGGGTGCAGCAAAAAGGATGATCGGGGCCACGGTGTGGGGTTGCTGCGGCCCCGATCTACTGCTAGCAGGGGTGGCCCAGAGCCACCCCAAACAGGCCATCTGTAGGGCCTCTATGTCTTGTCCTGATTTCCTGGCTGCAGTCCCCATTTCTATCCATGTTTGATCCCAGTTTTGGGAATTCTTTTATTATTTCTATTTCTTCATTGTCTAGTTTGAACTTGTGAAGGTCCTCAGTGGTCATTATTTTTATTTTCTTTATGTTCAGCATGAAGCCTGCCTTAGCACTTTCTTCTTTGATCTTCTTTAGTAGGTGTTCCAGGTCTGTGAGGTTTTCTGCTAATATGGTGCCATCTGCATATCTTAGATTGTTGATATTCCTTCCTCCTATTTTCACTCCTGGTTACTGCAACATACAAAATTAACTTTGCAGTGGCATTTTGAATACATTTTGAGGAGAATGCATTGATAGAAGTGTTAAATATTTTTCTGTAGAAAAATTCTTTTTAGGAAAAGATTATTTAGCATCTTGAAGCACAAGAAAAAGTGATGTAATTATTTTAGAAGTGGTATTCACTAGTTTTTTAAAGCTAAAACATCTATTTCCTGTTTGGTAAAGGTATATAGGATGGAAAATATCTGTCAGAGGCCAGAAGAAAGATTTCCTGGAAAGTGGTAATGTCCATGAAAATAATGCCAAAGTCAATATGTTGTCATGGTATTCTTTTGTTGGAAATGATAAAGTATTCTTCCTCTCAATGATATGAACTCCTAGAATATGTATCAGAGGTTTCTCTTAAATGATATAAATCTATTTATTTTAATTGCTCCTTTCCTCAAGGAAATATAAGGCTGCTGCTGTACTGCAGAAATAAAGCAGTTTGACATCACTTTAACTTCCATGGATTCATGCTGTGTAATTCTGGGATTTGTAGTTTTGTTACCAGAGCTCTTTGACAGGAAAGGCTAAATATCTCAGAAAACATCACAGAATTCAGTAGTACTGAGTCATGTCAATTAATGTGGTGTCAAACTTGCATTAATTCTGCAGTATGGATTAGACCCATGTCCAACTTTTTTACAGCTTTTGGTAGTTTTTTGTAGAGCAAAAATGCAGCAATGTCATTTAAAGCCAATTATAAACCATGCCACTTAAAACATAGTGGGATTATTTTATTAACATTTCTGTAACAATCAGCTTCAAAAGAGCCTCATATTAAAGAAAGCAAAAGGCATGATGTGAAAGAACATAACTATACTTTGTGGGATCAACAAACAGACACTTTTTACTATTTTTGTGTTAGATTTTACTTTTCTAATAAACTCTATTCAGTGACACGTCAGTCCCAAAAACATTATTCAGACATCCAGTATTGTTGTTGTTGTTGTTAACTGCCCTCGAGTCAACCCCAGTTCATGGCAACTCTGCGGGTGAGACATCTCCAAGATCCCGTATTCCACTGCTCTTCTTAAGTCTTGTGGAGTTATGCCCATGACCTCTCTAATTGAGTCTATCCACCTACTGTGCAGTCTTCTCTTTCTACTTCCCTCCACCTTTCCTAGGAGTTTCTAAGCATTTCCTAGTCTTTTATAATGATTTATGCCTTCTCATGATGTATTCAAAGTAGAGCAGCCTTAGTTTTATCATCTTGGCTTCCAGGGAGATTTCAAGTTTGATCTGTTCAAGGACCCATTTGTTTGTCTTTTTGGCTGTCCATTGTATCCTTAGCATACTTTTCCAGTACCACATCTGAAATGAATTGATTTTCTTTTTATCTGCTTTCTTCACTGGCCAGCTCTTTCATTCTTACATGGTGATGGGGAATACCATAGCTTGGATAATTTTAACTTTAGTGCTCAGTTGTATATCTTTACTCTTAGGATCTTTTCTAGCTCTTTCATGGCTGCCCTTCCCATTCCTAGTTTTCTTCTGGTCTCTTTACTGCAGTCTCCTTCCTGATTGATGTTTGATCCATGATAAAGGAACTTTTTTACTTTTCGGATTTCCTCATTGTCGAATGTATGTAGATCCTCTGTGGTCATTATTTTTGTTTTATTTATGTTCAGCATTAAGCTTGCCTTTGCATTTTCTCTTTGACCTTCTTTAATAATTGTTCCAAGTCTGTAATATTTTCTACCAATACTATGGTGTCACCTGCATATCAGCATATGTTGATATTCCTTCCTCCTATCTTTACTCTTTTTTCCCCCCCGAGTCTAAAAGCCTGCTTTTTATATGATACTCTCTGCTTACAGGTTGAACAAATAAGGTGATAAAATGAAGCCTTGCCTGACCCCTTTGCCAAATTGGGAACCATTCTGTTTCTCCATATTCTGTTTTAACCACAACTTCTTGTCTGAAGTACAGATTTCCTGTCAGCACTATCATATTTAGTGGCACTTTCATGTCCTTAAGATCCATCCATAGTTTTTCATGATCTATGCAGGCAAATGCTTTGCTATAGTCTATAAAGAACATGCTGATTTTCTCCTGGAATTTCTTTGTATGTACCATTATCCATTACATGTTTGATCTGTAGTCTCTAGCACCTCTTCCTTTCTTGAACCCTGCTTGAATCCTGGGATTTCGCTTTTCATGTATGTTTGGAGTCTATGTTGCATAATTTTGCTTGCATGGGAAATTAATACTATGGTCCTATAATTGCTACACTTTTGTATCTCCTTTTTTGTGGATAGGGATGTATATTGATTGTTTCCAGTCAGTTGGCCACTGCTTTGTTTTCCATATTTGTTGTCATATATTAGTTAACGCAAGAATTGATTCTGTCTGTGTGAATTGTAGAAGTTCAGCTGGAATATCATCTATTCCTGGTGATTTATTCTTTCCAGTTTTTCATATTGCAACTTCGATCTTGCTTTCTAGAATTCAGGATTCATCTTCATATGATTCTTCATTCCATGTGTCATTCATTTTTTCATCTCTTTTATATAACTCTTGTGTGTATTGCATCCAATCTCTTTTAATTCCTTTTTGATCTTGTCTAGGTTTTTTTGTCTTAGACATCTTGGCCCTTGGTTTGAACTTCCCTTTGAATTCCTGGATCTTGTGGAAGAGGTCTCTCATTCTTCCTTTTTTGTTATTTTCCCTTTCTCTGCATTGATCATTATGTTGGCTTTCTTCTATGTCCTGCTGATGTGCAGTGACAAAAACCAAAACCTAGGCCCAACAGAGATGTCAACTTTCAGCACTGTCTGAGGTAACTGTCCCCAACAGTAGCTATTAACAGCAGAGTGCAGAAGCACCAGCTCAGTTTGCAATATTTGTCAGTATTGCACTGACCAACCTTGAATGATTCACAGACACAATTGGATTCTTCCCAAGACCTTGAAGACTCATTTATCTCTTGTTGCAATAAATACAAGGTATTTACAAACTCCTTCGACTCTCACCAACATTAAGTGTCTGCTATGCAATCCACCTCAACAACCACTAACTTCAGCAACCACTAACTTTAACAACCACTAACTCCAGCCCACTCTCTCCAACAGTCCACTATCTTCAACCCACATGTGCCCTGAGTCTCAGAGCACTTCTATACAGTGGAGATAGCTAAGGGTCGTCACCTGGTGTTACTTATCATTTCCAGCCGTACAGAATATTTTACAGCATTTTAAAGGAACATTATAATAATAATAATAAATTTTTATTTATAGCCCTCTGTGTGGCAATCGGGGCAGGGTACAACAATATTAAAATAGAACAAACAGAACAAACATTGTTCCAACACATTATAGCAGTTCTCTTTATCCTTGTGCACTAGTTGTTATACAGTTGCATTCATGGTTCTGATTTTGTTCCTGTCTCCCTTTTGTTTTACTTCTTTTCTTTCTTTTACTGCTTGAAGTGTTTTGTCTGTTATCCACTGTTTCTTTTTCTTTTTGGCCATTGTTAGTGTCTTCCTGTATTCTTCCTTACTTATGTCCTTGGCTTCTGACCATAGTTCTATTGATTCTCACTTTGTTAAGCTTAATAGAGGAAATCTGTTTCCTAGATGTTAGTAAATTTTGTTGAGGTATTGTTCAGATCATATTTTGGTATAGTGACTGGTTTTGTTTTCTTCTTCAGCCTTACTCTAATTTTGGAGATAAGTGGTTCATGATCTGTACCACAGTCAGCACCTGGTATAGTTTTAGCCACCAGAATGGAGCTTCTGCATGTTTTGCTTCCAATTATATTATCCTTTTGGTTTTTGTTTTAGATATCTGGTGATGTCCATGTGTATAATCTCTTATCTGGTTGTATGAAAAAGATGTTTGCAGTGAATAGGTTGTTGGCCTCTCAAACTTCTATCGGGCACCCACCTGCTTCATTTCTTTTTTGTAATCTGAATCTTCCTCATTGTGAGTTTATTCATAAATTGTTTTCAAGATATGGATAGAAATATGTGAACTAAGGGCCTGTATAGACTACCAGAAATAATCCATCTTGAAGCCACTTTAACTGTCCTGGCTGTGTGCTAAGGAATCATGGGAATTGTATTTTTTTCTGGGACATTGAGCCTTCTCTGTCAGAGAGCTCTGGTGCCTCCATAAACTACAGTTCCTGTGATTCCTTAGCACTGAGCCAGGACAGTTAAAGTGGCCTCAAGCTGCATTATTTCTAGTAGTCTGTATAAGCCCTAAATGTGCGAGATGTGACAGTCCAGGTCAGCTGTATGTCAACCTCGCATCAATGCATCTGGGAGAGAGACACCAGGCCCAGCAACATCGGGCCTAGACTAAGAAGAAGAGCCCTCCCTCCATTCCATCCAATGTCATCTGGGAGAGAGGCAACAGGCCCAGCACCATCGGGCCTAGACTAAGAAGAAGAGTCTTTACCTTTTAAGGGGCGGGTGGGTTTCTGGATGTTTAGGTTCTGCTTACATTGTATTAACTTCTTTATGTAAATTTTAATGTTGTAAGCCGCCCCGATTGCTCTGCAGAGGGGCGGGATATAAATAATAATAATAATAATAATAATAATAATAATAATAATAATAATAATAATAATAATTATTATTATTATTATTATTATTATTATTATTATTATTATTATTATTATTATTATTAAGGCAGTCATGTTTTTCATAACGCAGCAGTTCCATATTAGTTTTGGAGAGGGGAAGGAAAAGATACTTTTAAAGAGATAAGTGTGTGGGAGGAGTGCATAACATTTTCCATATCTGTTATTTTTTTCCTGGCCTTAGAGAGCAAAAAGAGTTTGACTTACGTAAAAGTAGTGTTGGCCCACCAGTTCTCCAGTAAGGGAGAAATGACAGGAATGAGAAGGATCACATTAATTTTCCCTCTCCAGTATTTGTATCTACAGAAAACAAAGATATGAGAAAAGATGTTTAATATAGGGAGTAATTCAACTTTTTAAGATATTTCATTGGTGGGGAAAAATAATGCTTACTTTGTATTCTGAAGCAAATCAAAACTAATTAAGTCAGGGGATACAATAGTTCAAAAGAGTTTATTTGATGATTCAGAGGATTAGAGCTGAAAATGATAAACAGGGAATTGAAATCTTATGAGAAAAACATTTATGTTGGGAAGAGAGTAAGAATTTACAGCTTTTCTACAAGAAGATTATGATTCCATTCTCATATTACATTTTTAAAGTCTTTACTTTCCTAATACCCAGTTAGTACGTATTGAGATTGGAAGTGGTGCACTTAGATATTATATGCATACATTTTGAATTTTGTATGAAATTATCAGGTTATGGTAACTTTTGTTTTTATACTGTAACTTTTCACAACCCTATTTTGAGGCTTTCAGGATGCAAGAGTTTTCAGGAAGCACGTGTAGCAAATCTCTCCACTTGATAACTAATGCTCTTCCTAAGTGGTGCAAACAGACTTGGGCCCTGGTCCAGAGAACTGCAAAAGCAGCAAAACATTGTTACTTGTGCTTTTGCATTGCCAGTTGGAACTGGAAGAGTAGTTTAATAAACTGCGGAAACACTGTTGAGGGAATAGGAGTGGCGGAAAGGGTGTGCCTCTAGTTGTTTCCCCTGCTGTAGACTGACATGAGTCTTGAGAATAAAGTTTCTCACGTGTGTGTGGGACACAAATTCTGCACAACATTCTTCTTTGCTATACAGTCCTTACTGGTTCATCTTCTGTTCCTCATAGTTGGCTTTTGTGCTTGTATAAATGAACTCTAGTATAGATTTGGTATAGTATCTTTTATTTGTTGTTAACTGCCCTTGGGTGACCTTAACTCATGGTGATCCTGTTGATGAGACACCTCCAAGACCTTTATCTTTCACTGGTCTGCTTAAGACTTCTAGATTTATCCTTGTGACCTCCCTAATTGAGTCTAGCCATCTGGCCTGCGATCTTCCTCTTTTTCTATTACCCTCAGCCTTTCTTAGCATTATTGTCTTTTCTAAAGAGTCGTGCCTTCTGACGATGTGGCCAAAGTATGGCAGCCTCAATTTGATCATCTTGGCTTCTAAGGGTATTTCAGGCTTGTCCAAAGACCCATGTGTTTGTCTTTTTGGCTGTCTGTGGTATCCTCTGCACTCTTCTCCAGCACCACATCTCAAATTTTATTTGATTTTATTTTTATCTGTTTTTTTCACTGTCCAGTGCTCACATCTATACATGTTGATGGGGAATACTATGGCTTGGCTGATTCTAACTTTAATGCTCAATTGTATATCTTTGCTCATTAAGATTTTGTCTAGTTTTTTCATGGTTGCCCTTCCCATTCCTAATCTTTTTATCTCTTAACTGGAGTCTCTGTTCTGATCAATGTTTGTTCCATGGTATGAGAAATCTTTACCTATTTTTTCATTGTCTAGGTTGAATTTATATAGGTCCTTTGTGGTCATTATATTTGTTTTCTTTATGTTCAGCAGCAAGCCTGCCTTTGCACTGTCTTCCTTGGTCTTCCTCAGTAATTGTTCCTAGTCCATAATTGTCCAAGTCCAGGTTCCTGATTCTATAGGAAAAGAGTTTCTACCTCAACATAAGGAAGAACTTCCTGACAGTAAAAGCTGTTTGACAGTGGAACACACTCCCATGGAGTGTGGTGGAGTTTAACTTGGAGGTTTTTAAACAGAGGCTGGATGGCCATCCGTTGGGAGTGCTTTATTGTATATTCCTGCATGGTAGAGGGTTGGACTGGATGGCCCTTGTGGTATCTTCCAACTCTACGATTCTATATTTTCTGCTAGTAATATGGTATCATCCACATATCTTAAATTATCGATGTTCTTTCCTTGTGTCTTCACTCTTCCTTCTTCTCAGTTTAAACCTGCTCTTCATATGATATTTTCTGTGTACAAGTTAAACAAGTAGGGTAATAAAATTGCTTGGCTGTTCCTTCATATTCTCTTCTAACAGTAGCCTCTTGTCCTGAGTATAGATTTCTCATCAGAACCATCAAATGTGGCAGGACTCCCATGTCTTTAAGAGTGTTTTATACCTTTTTGTGATCCTAGCAGTCAAAGGCTTTGCTATATATAAATCTCATGCTGATTTTGGGCCTCGGCAGACGACTCAATTGAGCCGTCTCCGAGGCCAGGAAGAGGAGGGGCCACCGCACGCGCGGCGGCCCTTCCTCTTCCTGAGGTCGCCCTGAACGCTTCCGGGTCACCGCACGCCGGACGCGTTCAGGGCGACCTCCCTCCACAGCGTCCGGACGCGCTGTGGAGGATAAGTCGCAAAAAGGGCGCCCGCCGCTTTTAGGGCGCTCTTTTTGCGACTTATGAAAGGAGTGCCTTTTTGGCGCTCCTTTCAGGGTCGCCGGGGAGGCGCCGCGGTGAGGCTGCCATAGCCCCGCGGCGCTCCGGACCAGGGCGCTCCAAACGCCCTGGTCTGCATCCCCCTTTTCTTCTGGAATTCCTTAGTGCTCTCTATTACTATTTGCAGTGTGGTACTTAGTGCCTCTTCCTTTGCTAACCCCCCTTGCACCTCTAGGATTTCTCTCCATATATGATTGGCATCTATGCTTTAGAATTTTAAGCATAACTTTGCTTGTGTGGGAAATTAATGCTGTGATCCTATATTTGCTGCAGTCTTTTGCTTTCTCCTTTTTTTGTGGATGGCATTATACACTTGTTCCTCTACATTCATCATGGTTAGGGGCACAGGATTCCCATGAATGTGGAAAAACAGCAAATAACAAAACCACTATGTTTTTACATAAGATAACACCTCTCTAGGAATCTCTAGGTCCTCTAGTGCAACTCTGTGGTTGACATCTACCAGATATTGACCATAGACTTGCACTAGAGGAGCTACAAATGCCTAGTGGAGTGTTCTCTGTAGGAATCTCTAGGTCCCTTGGTGCTACTTTTGGTTAAAGTTGACCATAGAGTTGTGCTGGAGGACCTAGATATTCCTATAGGGGGATATATTAATAAAATCTGTGAATAATCAAAGCCGCAAAAGTTAACATCACAAATGTGAAGGGATGAGTATATATTGATAGTTTCCAGTCCGTTGGCCAGCATTTTGTTTTTCATATTTGTTGGCATATTTTAGTTAATGCTAGAATTGATTCTGTCAGTGTGAATTATAATACTTCAATTGGAATATCAACTATTCTTGTTGATTTACTTTTCCCTATTTCTCTTAATGCAGCTTCCACTTACCTTCCTAGAATTTGATTAATTTGATTAAGTATCTAGTTGATACTTGGATTGTTATGTTTTCATTTTCTCCAAAGTGTCATCAATTGGTGGCTTGAATTCTAAAAAAAAATGTAAATTCTAGAGGTTATTCTTAAACTTTAGTATAAATAAAAAATGCTTAGGTGTGGTTTGTATGGGACTAATGCATAGTTGAGTTACCTTATTCTCCTTTGAAAAGAAGGGAAAAAACTGCTTTTTGTTCTGACTTAAAATGGGATCAGTGGACATGGTTGAGAAAAATGGAATTTCAGTGCACTAAAAAAAAAGAGAGCTTCTAAACTGTTGTCTTTCTAACATTGGGCCCTCCTTCTTTGTGTGTGCAAGTTGGTATAGTGAAAGTATAAATAAGTGTAACTGAAGCATTGGAATGTGAAAACTGTTTTCTTCAAAAAACCTTCCAAATATAAACTGACTAGAAGTGGATGTTGTAAAGGTTACTCATGTTTCATAACTTTTGCTTTTTCTTGCTCTAACCCTGATTTGTCTATTTGCAGATATTATTAAAGTGAGTTGATGGTTGAGAGTAAATATGCATATAGTTAGGCTCAGATGTATTTTTCATTTATTTTTCTGGATGCTGTTAGCTAGTTGGGTATAATGATCAAGTCACCTTGCAGCCTGGAAAAAAAATTGTGTCTCTGTGTGTTTCTTTTCTTTTTTAGTTGCATTTAATTTCTGTCTCTGTTAGCTCAGCAAGGCAAGGGAGTTCCTTGTTTTTGAAATTAATAGTGCACCAGTTTGGGTTTTTTTTTTTTTTTTGCTTTTTCATGTGGGTGTTCTTATTACTCTTTGAACAAAGGATACTCTGCTCTACAAACAAAGCATACTTTTTCTTTTTAAAATAATATATTTTGTGTATTTTTTTAAAAAGCTGGACACACCTCTTTCTCAAACCTCTCCTTGCCAGTATTGCTTTCCGAATGTAACATTTTGTTCTTTTGAACTCCTTCCAGTAACATTTTATTTAATGGGAATGTTTCCATCTGGTAGACATTGAGAACCTGAAGTTACTTTTGACAAACCTATGTGCAGATCAGTCTAATTCCAAAAGTATTTTTCTAGGAAAACCCTGTTCTCTTTATTCCATCCAAGAATTGAAAAATGTATTTCTAAATAAAAGTCTTCTATTTTCCTTAAGTATACCATGTAGCATTCAGTGTCAAAGACTAAGTTCTACATCTGTTTGCTTATGTTGTTGTTGTGTGCCTTCAAGTTGTTGGCGACTTACGGCAACCCTAAGATGAACCTATCACAATGTTTTCTGAGGCTAAGACTTTGTGACTCACCCAAGGTGAGGGAGTCGAACCTTGGTCTCCTGAGTCGTAGTCCAGTGCTCAAACCACTACACCACACTGGTTGCCCATATTTGCTTATACAGAACACTTTTAACTATTTTGGATATTAAAACATAAAAACAAATACATATAGTGCTAGTACTGTCTCTACAAACTTGTTTTTGGTTGGCAACATACTAATATCAAGAAATATTGAAATTATGTTATGCTGTTATGCATGTCAGGGTGTGGATGATGGGTGTTGCAGTGATACTCTTTGACACCCAGCAGAATCTCCAGGACAAGCTGGCTGCTGTGATCTACAGCCACTTTGTATCTCTTACCATCAACTGGTTCAGCTTCCCTTCTTCAGGATCATGTCTTCCTCAGTCAAGAAGACACATTGTAAAGTCCAAAAGCATAGTTTATTAATGCATATAAAAGAAAAATAAAATAACTAAGTAAAATCCATTGTGATGAACTTGTCCAGTTCAGCCATGAAAGATTACATCTTTAACAATCCCAAAAGCATAGGATCCCAACTTGTTGCAATTGAAAGTTAAAAAGAAGTTACAGATCCATGTTTCCAGATCTAGGAGTTACATTATAAAAGCAGTATAAACATACTCAAAAACTTACGAGCTAACACCTAGCTCTATGGTTAAAAACCACTGCTGCCAGGCAGTCACATCTTGAATTAAAAACATTCTTAAACAAAGGCTTCTCCAGGCCCTTTACATACTCCACCTTCTGGCTGTTAACCTTATGTTGGTTGGATAATGCCTGTATGATGTATATTAACCCAGCCTCTTGCTGTCCATCATCCACTACATGACTATTTTCCCAAGCCTAACGATGTTTACCTTTTTGATATCTTGCTTCCCATAACAAAATCTGTGTCTATGAGTTGTACCTTTGGGAAAGTTCATGTTTATGACTTCTTGGCCATCTGGTGTTAGATTCACTTTGTTTCTCTAGATGTTGTTCTCAGAAGGAAAATTCCACACACACATCTCTACATTTCACCTTTGACTGTATAACCCATCCATATTCTAACAGTGCAAGCTAGAGGACTGCCTGATTTCATGGTCCAGACATATCTTTGTTCCTGAATTATAAAGGGGATGAATTACTTCTTTGGAAATGAAGAATGTAGGCACTACAGCAGGAATTCTGTTGGGAGGAAGTTACAAACGTGTAACCTGGAGTTATGCACTCATGACTGTTTCACATTCATGATCCCTACATAGCTCCTAATTTAGGGGATACATATGGACCATGAAAGTCCACAAATCCCCACTTACTGGGCAGCAGCCATTGCAATCAGTGAGGACTCTTTCTCCTGTCTATTGGGAAGTGACTGTCTGATGATCCTGTAATGCCCTGTCTGGCCCTAGTTGAGACCACCATATTGAAAGGCATGCCAGTCATGTAGTTTTAGGATGCTTCCCAATATAGTAGGGTCTCACAGAGATCCAGAGGACTTAGCCAGGGAGTGTTGCAAGCACGTAGGCAGAGTGATGCATCCTTTGAAGTATAAAATCAATTGGATGGTCAGTGATGGGAAAGAGGTATCTGGCATCTGGCATCGGATGGACATTTGAGAATCAAAAGGACAAGCCATATGGATCTGCCACCTCTTTTCTTTAGTATGGCTATGTTTTATAGCCCAGTTGGTTATAGGCTCTTTCCTCCCATAGAAATTTCCACCTGGGCTTCCCGAAAGTCTTCCCACAAGATGAAAAAGTATAAAGAAGGGCTCTTTGTTTTCAGCCTTGGGTGAAGTCAGAAGCCATGATTTTAGCTAGATTCCTCAGAATTGCTAGCATTCTGAGTCCACCTTCTCTGCAATTTCCCCTCTAATCTGGACTTCTAGTTTCTGCATTGGTAATGTGTGGTCCCCATCCTTCTAATCTCTTTCTCATTTAACCTACCTTTAATTTGTTATCTCTCTGTGTGTGTGTGTGTGTGTGAGAGAGTGAGTGCTGGGTGTGTGTGTTGATTCCCAGTTTATAAATACACTACATTAATTTGTAAACTGCCTTTAGAGTTTTGTGGGTTTGAACCTGTTAGACAAAGGTAAAAGATCATAACCAGATGTTACTCTGGCACTCTCATTCAGCTATATTAATTTCCCCATTGCATACAATTTGTGGGTGCCTCCCCACCACCCCTTGCAATTTAAGGAACAGTTCCACCCTTTGCTGCATAAGTGATCTCCAGGACAAGAGAGAATTACAACAGTGGTCCTATCATATACCCCAACACCCCCAAAACACTCATGGGAAGGGGTAGCATTGTCCTTTAGCTGTTTCCCAATCAATATGGGAATAGGCCCCCACTGATCACAACTGCTGTCTGGTAAATACAGATTGTGGGGATTAGGACTGGAGTCACTGCATAGCGCCATAAATATGGTGCTTATGTTTTTAATAACTCCCCAACAGGATTCCAGACATTGTCTGCATGTATAATTTATTGGGGAGAGTAATTTCATCTAAATTGTACAAATGTAGTTTGTTTTATAGTAATTTCTAAGGCACCTGTAGAAATTAGATATGTCTAGTTAGTGTTCCTTGAATAAGGATCCATAACATGTGATTCTTTCTTTTCTTTTAATTGTTTTTTAAAAATTAGTCATACATTGATTGCAATTATCCTAACCTCTACCTACCTGTCCCTATTTATAAAAAAAAGGTAAGTCATAGTACATACCTTATTTTCTGGCGTATAAGACTACTTTTTAGCCCTGGAAAATCTTCTCCAAAGTTTGGGGTCGTCTTATACGCCGGGTGGAGGAGCGGGAGAAAGAAGGGGTGGCACGGCGGGAGGCAGGAGGAGGAAGTAGAGAGGAAGTCAGGTTAGAGGAGGTGGGGGGAGGAAGGGGTGGTGTGGTGTGGCATGAGGCAGGAGGAGGAAGCAGCAGTGGATAAGAAGTGAACCCCTATCCTAGGGTTTTCTTGGCAAGACTGGTTCAGAGGAGGTTTGCCATTGCCTTCTTCTGAGGCTGAGTGTGTGACTTGTCCAAGTTCATCCAGTGGGTTTCATGGCAGAGTAGGGAATCAAATCCAGGTTTCCAGAAATGTAGTCCAACACTCAAACTGCTCAACAATGCTGGCTCCTAATCCCATGTACTACCTATGAAACAATTGCAGACTTTTTTGTTGTTCTTGTGTGTCTTCAAGTTCTTTCCTACTTATGGCAACCCTAAGGCAAACTTATCATGGGGTTTTCTTGGCATGTTTCTTCAAATGGGGGTTGCCATTACCATCCTCTGAGGCTGAGAGTGTGTGACATGGCCAGGGTCACTTACTTGGCCACAAATTGTACATACCCCAGAATGCATCACCTAGTATATTGGCAGTCCTTCCCCCCAACACTTTCTCATTTCCCCCATTGGAAGAGGGGTCGTCTTATATAGCGAGTATATCCCAAACTCTATATTTTAACTGGAAAAGTTGGGGGTCGTCTTATATGCCCGGTCGTCTTATACGCCGGAAAATACGGTAGTAAAATTAAAGTTCATAGTCTGTTCTTCCACAGCTTCAGATGGGATGATGTGGACTTCATGTAGAGAGAAGATCCATAGTATAGTTAATGAATAGGTACCAAAGTTCTACAAATGCATCCTTTTAAAAATTCTACCCCTGTTTAGCTGAGCATAGGAGGTTTTCTGCTAAATTTATAATTTCTGCTAAATATTTCTGCTTATTTCTGCTAAATTTTTCTTCTTTTTGTCTTTTAAATTTTTACTGTAAAGCTTTTAAATGTTTTTTTTATTTATGAACTACCTTGAGTCCCTTTGAAGAAAGGCAGCACAGAAGTGAAAAAAACAACAACCCACCTCCTAATTGTTTAGGATTAATCACGTCCACTGATTCCCACACTATTGATAGCTCAAGTAGCAGATAACATTATAGAGATCAATTACTTATGTAGTAGATTTTTATTACCTTCATCAAAAATGGACAAAATTAATAGAACCTTTTATAATGTATATTCTTATCATATGACTGGTGTAGGAAATAATTTAATTCCAAAACTGGAGGACATATATATTTTAGGGGCCCTTTGACCTCACAACCTCTCTAGCTTCTAAAAGCATTATTAATAAAATTCAGTTTAACTGGATAGAAATGCCAATCATGTGCAGATTTTATAAAAAGGACAGAAATAGATCTATATGAAGAAGTTGACCAGAGGTGTGCCAAGCTTTATATGAGATCTTTGTTTTAAGAATCGTTTCCCAAACTATTTTGAACCCTTAATTTGCCCAAATACTTTCTCATTTAATAGATTATAAATAAATGAAATCAGACCAGGTGAGGTATAAGAAGAAGAAACATATTTTGTTCAAATTTTGTAAGTGCCTTTGAAGGTCCTTCAGACCTAAATATGTGATTGAAAAAGGAAGTAATCTGACCTACCTGAAATTAGGATATATGTCCTTTGATCTGTTCTCTCTAAAATATGCTCTTTTTTGAATGGGCTTGTTCCTATAGAGCAGATCTCAAGAGTCCAAAGAGTCCCATTTGTTTCCAGACTTTAAACTGCTTAATTTTTTCATAGTGTCTAAAAGGTCTAAGGGGCCTCGTGGTGATACTGAAGGGGCTAATGAGTTTGAATGGCAATGCATTTCAGCTGTAGCTTTTCACTTGTAAATGGATTCTTAATTTTCATTTTGGGTTTATGCTTAACTTGGTGGTAAATGTATGGATCAAAAGAGAGAGGTTCCAAACATCTTCCCAAATTTTCAATCAAATGAAAGTATCATAATTTCTTATGAATTTTTATAACTGGTCCAGTTGAATTGCCTCATAATAGGTAAGAAGGTGAGGAATCACGAGACCTCCATGTATGGAGAGTCTGTATTTAATGTTGTTTGTAAATCTTTTTTTTTCCCTATCCCAAATAAACATCTCCAGGGTGGGTTTTTTGGGTTGTGTGTCATTTTTAGATACTATGTTGGGCATCAGTCATAGTGTATGGAATAAGAAAAGAAATGTAGGGAAAAAAGAGCATTAGCAACTGCCACTCTGCACAGTACATTCTTGAAGGGTGTAAAAACTGGTTTATAGTTCCTTGAGATTGATTGATTTATATTCATGGTGATTATTATTAATCTAGAGCAGGGGTAGGCAACCTAAGGCCCAGGGGCCGGATGCGGCCCCCTGAGGCCTTTGGACTGGCCCCAGGCTGGTCCTGCCGCTGCCACCGCTGCCGCCTGCCATGATAATATTGATTATTGTTGTTATTACTTGTTCTTGGGGTTTTCTTGGCAAAATTTCCACAGGGGTTTTGCCATGACTTTTCTGGGGCTGAGAGAGTGTGCATGCATATTTTTAAAATTTTTTACATTTTTTATTTACATTTATTTATTTATTTATTTATTGTGTTTCGGGCCCTCAATTGTTTGAGGGACAGCAACCCGGCCCCCGGCTCAAAAAGGTTGCCTACCCCTGATTTAGAGGTATATAAATCTGGAGAAGCACATTTGAAATCCATTAGATTTGGGAATTGTTCTTTGAGTTTCCAAAGGCATGTATAAACCCATAATTTTGGATTTATTAAAATTAATTTTCAGGCTAGTGAAAATCTGAAATTTATCTAGAGTTTTCTTTTTAAAATGTGGCAAGCTATCAATGGGGTTTTTAATAAAGAGGAGCATATCATCAGCAAACGAATTTCTTATATTGAATCTTATTTATACAGATACATTTGATATGTGGGTGGGATCTGATTAAAGAAGCAAAAAGTTCTAATGACAGGGAAAATGGAATTGGGGAGAGAGGGCTTCCTTGATGTGTGCTTCTAGATAAGTTAAATGTCTTTGAATCATATCTATTGACAGAGACATATATCCTACATACTGTGGACACAAAAGTGTCTCCCATGTTCATGCACTCTAGCAATGCAAATAAATATGGCCATTCTAAATTATCAAAGGCTTTGAGGGTATCTAAAGACAAGATCAGTGTTTCTTGTTTATGCAATTGAATATAATGGACTAAGTTTAGGGATTTTTTTATGGCATCAGATAAATATTGACCAGGGATGAAGCCATGTTGATCATGATGAATTTATTTATCTGGCTAGCAAAAATTGATGTAAACATTTTTTTTTATCCTGGTTAAAAAGATTAATTGTGCAATAAGCTGAAACCTGTCTTGGATCACCATCCGTTTAGTTATGGTGATTGTTTTAGCAAGTTTCCAAGAGTCTGGGATTTTATTGCCAGCCAATATTGCATTGCATAGCTCTAGTAAGTGAGACAGTAAGTCCTTAACTATTTGATTATAGTGCATCTGCTACATTAGAGTTAACCATGTCAGCTTTGACAGCATAGCACTGAAATGATTAAAGATGCTTTTGTTTCATTAACAGTCACATTTTGACGAACTGCAGTTCTGTTGTCTGGTATTTTCAACTTTTTTTCTATTGAACACCTTAAGTTCAAATTCTCTTCACTTTATTTATTACAACTGCACTCCTTTGATTACATCTAAATAGACATGCATTGCATTATATTGCAAAATCCTATTAGTATGCCTCATATGAATAAACAACTTTTACATCTCTACTTACTTAAATATTTCTGTCTGTTTTTAGGCAAAACCGAAGCTAATTGAGCCAATTGACTATGAAAATGTTATTGTTCAAAAGAAAACTCAAATACTCAATGATGCCTTGCGAGAAATGCTACTTTTCCCTTATGATGACTTCCAGGTACATTTTCCTTTTCTGAAATTTGCAAATATTAGAATTGATGTACAATAGATTGTTAACAGGACAGTTTATAAATGTTTGTTTAAAACCTGAGTTACGGTACTTGGTATAGATTACTTATATCAATTGCAATGCTCTTCCTTCTCCAGCTTTGAGGTTTATGTACATTGCTTTGAGCAAACTTTATCTTAAAATGATGATTCAAATGTTATAAATTAACTTAAAATAGTTCACCATGGGCCTTTACAGACTGCCAGAAATAATGCAGATTGAGTCAACTTTAACTGCCCTGGCTCAGTGGCCCAATATCTCCTCCAGATTATCAGTGGAGCAACCAACGGGAGCATATTGTTTGTATAGTTTTGTTTGCTTTGCTTACCTTTAGTTAGGTAAGCTTTTTGTTAAATCCTGTTTCTTGGTTTTAAAAAATATCTTAAATTAGATAGGATTGCAATACCAGATAGACTGATTCCTTTCATCTGTTCCCACTTGTATACTAAGATCCCACTTGTATATATAGATCCAAAGTTCTACTTATGCCTTCCCTTCTGACTGTCTAAGGGCTTGTACAGACTGCCAGAAATAATCCAGCTTGAGACTGCTTTAACTGCCCTGGCTCAATGCTAGAGAATCATGGGAATTGTAGGTTTTTCTGAGATACTGAGCCTTCTCTGTCAGAGAGCTCTGTTGCCACAATAAACTACAATTCCTATAGCAAGAACACTTTAGCAAGTTTCTGTTTTATGTAAAGTCCATCTCTATCAATTAGCGTCTTGCATTACTTTTCATGTTTTATATCATAATACAACACCTATGACTTTATTACAACAATGTAAACAGCGGTATTATACTGTCACATACCCTAAATAGCTAAACACTCTGTTATCACAGAACTGTAGAATTATTTTAATCAGAGAAAATGGGGGTGGGGAAGACAATTTATTTTAGAAGCTTTTCAACTGTCATGGGGGAGATCAGTGCTGTATATCATTATTATACAATTGCTGTAGGCACAGCTTTGGCTAACACACATATGTAATTTTCATAAGCAGAGTACTTGTCACAGTTGCAATTATTTTGAAGCTTCTGTTAGTAAAGCATTTTTTACATTCTTGATTGAAAATAGTACATCCTGCTGTTTTTAAGGTGACCCACATGGCATTGTTCATTTCACATAAGTACTTTGTATTATTACAACATCGACAGTGTTGAGAGAAGATCATCAGATATATGAAGATTGTTTGAACTTTCATCAGACATTGAAAGTTTTCTTACTGAATTTCAATTCTTGGGATGCATACTTTTTATGAAAATGAGCATGCTGCTTATCTTTGTAAATATACCCCATTTTAAAGGAGTTCAGCTGTGTTTATCTTGTCTGTTTGGATAAAGATATTTTAAGCTGAGCTCGGAAGAAATATCCACTGAAGGACCAGTATTGAATTCAGGAAGCAGGTGTGACTGCAAACAATAGCAAGTGTATATATATCTCAAAGGCAGTTAAACATCCTGGGTCTTGTTACCAAACTGCTGAGATTCCAATTACGTGTAATACTGTCTAAGAGATTCACAGATGAATATTTTTGTCCAATTGTCCTCCTTCATTCACAGAACTTTGGATGGAATCCAGATGACATTAATTCTATTCTTTTAGAAAATCCATATTTTACCTATTATAGCACATCTGTTTGTTAGCTTTTGGCCACATAAAATCAATTAAGGAGGGAAAGATGGAATAGTTTCACCATGCATATTGATTGATAAGGCTGGAAGCCATCCAGTTTGGAAGCACCAATAGAATATATGGCATAGGAGAAGGAGAAATTTGATTCACATTTTTCAGTTAACACGCCTGCTACATAGGACAATGTTACATTAGGATAATTAAGTTTGACATATATTTGGAAGAACATTCTACACAGGTTCTGACCATTGCATAAAGAGCTGTTCAAATAGCATCCATTATTTTTCTTCCTTCTGTTTATTTTTTAGTGATTAATTCTTTATAATGAGAGTAGAGATGGTAGAAATGGATAATCTAGGTGTATGAAGTGCAAGGACCATACTGTACACTGCAGAATTTAGTCTGTTGGAAGTTCTCACAATAAGTTTTCATCTCTAAAGATAAGAGCAAGTTTTAGTGACGCATGTACACTTTTAAAAATACTTTACTTACACTTTTCCTGAAGTGTAATACTTTACATGCATACTTGTCTTGCAAAGTGTTTGTGTACCAGTAGTATTTCTTGGTCTAAAAACCAGGTTTTTTTAGACCATGGACACCAGTTGTAATTTGCCCCCTCCCATCTGAAAATACTCAAATGCTGCACCAATGCTAATCAAATTCTGAACTAGGAACAGCCATTCTTACCTAATATTCTTTCTTTCAGGCCATAGAGGAAGGCATGGACTTTATCAATTTATGGTTCTAGAATTTTTACCAAGTGATTTATGTAATATATCATATTTTATAAAGGAACTGGTAAAACAGTTGTTGTTTTTAAAGTGCCTGTATCCTATATATATATATATATATATATATATATATATATATATATATATATATATATATATATATAGGATACAGGCACTTTAAAAACAACAACTGTTTTACCAGTTCCTTTATATAATATGATATTTGTAATTTCCACGGGTATCTTAGCTCCATTGGCTAATAACCTCTAAGCAAATACCATCCAACTAGGTGATTGCAGTGATGGCAAACCTTTTAGGGGCCGAGTGCCCAAACTAAAAGGCACTGAGTGTTACCCAGTGCTGGGGGCAGGACTTCCAGAGCGAGACTTCTCCATCCCCCACCCCCACCCACCCTGCTCTTCCAGGCGTTCAGCTGTCTCTCCATGGACAGTGTGGGGGAGGGGAGGAGGAGGAAGAGGCGCATGCTGGGAAAAATGGCTTCGTGTGCCATAGGTTTGCCATCATGGAACTAGGGTGTCTGAGCCAATTACAGATATCTGACTCTGTACTGAGAAGGAAGTGATAACTATAGCCTACTAAAACAGATTATAGCCTTCTATTAGCTTAAATGTGATAATTTTTTGTTGCTGACTCTTGTGCAATGGTTTGATACCAAAAAAGAGTTTCTTTTTGACTTAGGGCCTCGACAGACGACTAATAGAGTCGTCTCCGAGGCAGGGAAGAGGAGGGGCAGCCGCACGATCCGTGCCCTTCCTCCTCCCGAGGTTGCCCTCGGAGCTGCCGGCCCTCCACACGGCCGGCGCTCCGAGGGCAACTTCCCGCCGCAGCGTCCTCACACGCTGTGGCGGATAAATCAGTGAAAGTGCACCCTACGCTTTTAGGGCGCACTTTCATGGACTTCTGAAAGGAGTGCTGATTTAGCGCTCCTTTCAGAGGCGCCGACGGCGCGCTGTGGTGCGGATGCCGTGGTCCCGCGGCGCACCGTCCCGCGGCGTCTCGGACGCCCTCGTGTGCTTCCCCCCTTAGACTATGTGAGTTATTTTTCCTGTCAAATTTATGGAAAGATAAGAAAGAATTGGGTTTAATAGGTCAGGCATGCATTGGTGGGAGGAAAAGAAACAGGACTAGCAAGAGTCTAATTTGGTTTGGGGGGAGGAGAGAAATAATTCTAGTGAAAGTAGAACTCAGATGAAAGTTCTTATAAGAGATTCCACCTTGAATTTTAACATTCTGTTAGAATAAGTAAAGGGAGGGGCTGGAACTCTTGCAAATTTCAGGGGAGATTTTTCACAATGTTTAGGGGAAGGGCTTACTGTAGTAGTGATAGATTCCTTTTGTTCTGTGTCTTTTTTCAATTTTTTTTAATGCCAGCTGTTCCCCCAGCCCACTAACATAAGGCCTTTACAGACTGGCAGAAATACTGCAGCTTGAGGCCACTTTAACTGTACTGGCTCAGTGGTAGGGAATCATGGGAATTGTCAGAGAGCTGTCAGAGAGCTCTGGTGCCACAATAGACTACAGTTCCCATGATTCCCTAGCAATGAGCCAGGACAGGTAAAGTGTCCTCAAAATACATTATTTCTTGCAGTCTGTAAAGGCCCATGGTCTTAGAGAAATGCTGTTGTCATATAAAGGTGGTTGCCACAGGGTTATTTTTAAACCAGTCCCCCTACTGATGTATGTTCCCTTAAACATACGTAGAAGTTTGAAAAATGGCCACAATGCATCACATGTATTTCCTGCTTCCACACAATGAGGGAAATTGGAAGAGGGGGTATTTTTCTCTGTGCTAATTGGGAAAAAAAAAGAATTCAAAATGGATTAATAGGGGAGTTTCATTTGTTTCATCAAACAAAGAAAAATATTTATAGATGATGCAGAATGGGAAAATGGTGTGGAATTTGTCTTGGAATTCTTGATATTTCAATATATTTATATTTATATTTCAAAAAGGGGTTGTGAGCATTTTGGCAGAGCTCTTTAAAGCGTAGGTTTAAAATGTATTGATTATGAGAATGCCATTTGTAGTATCTTAATATTGCCTAGAAAAAAATAGGTCCATGTAGTAAAGATAATCAATGATGCCTAGTTATGAATGCATAATGAGATTATACTGCACTTAGGGGAATTCTTTTTGTCATTGTTTTTTCCCCTCATATTAAAGACAGCAATATTGAAACGACAGCACCGATATTTATGCTCTACAGTTCCTGATAATGCAGAGAAAGAAGCTCAGAGTTTATTTGTAACTGAGGTAATAGTTCTGTTTTGTGCTATTTAATTTCCTCATGTTTATGTACAGTTGGCCCTTTGTATCCATGGATTATTCTTTATTCATGGGTTCAACCATACATGGCTTGAAATTTTTTTTAAAAAAATACAAATTCCAAAAAGCAAACTTAGATTTTCCCATTTTATATAAGGGACACCATTTTACTACACCACTGTATTTATTGGAATTGAACATCCATGGATTTGGGTATCCACGGGGGATCCTGGAACCAAACTCCAGTGGATACCAAGGGCCCACTGTAATTTTATATTGTAACAAAAGATATAAATCTTTGCTTGCTTTGCACTTGCATGCACTTTTTGTAGAAAAATGGTTTTTGTGCACAGAGAAAAGAGTACAAAAATATTTGTTTTTTTTCACTAAAAAGTCTCATAGTGGTTGAACATCTTAGTTTCTTGTAGTGCTGTCCAGTTATCTCCCATTGCAAGGGGTATGGGAGACTTCCCTCCCCTTTCCCCCTACCTGAAGCCTCTCCTGCTGTCATATATAGCTCTAGACAACTATCTGTCATCCATGAATGGGAATTATGTTTCTTTCTTGTTTCCTTTGTCCCAACCAGAACAAGGAGAATAAGGTTTATTATTAACTTCATAGCTTCAATCCTCCCCATCCCTAACTCTACCTTACTATAGAGTGCCAGTGTAGTGTAGTGATTTGAGCGCTGGACTATGGTTCTGGAGACCAGGGTTCAATTCCCAGCTCAGTCATGAAACCCACTCATGACCTTGGGCAAGTCACATGCTCTCAGCCTCAAAGGAAGGCAATGGCAAACCGCCTCTGAACAAATCTTGGCAAGAAACTCCCATGATAGGTTTACTTTAGGGTCGCCATAAGTTGGAAATGACTTGAAAGCACACAACACACCTGAACTATTATTATGAACATAGTCCTTACTATAAACTATTAAGAGGTCTCACCAGGTCAGTTCTCATTCTCTGAATGGCTCTTCATAGTTTAATTCTTCAGTCCACTGCACAATTTCATTGTTCTTCAGCCCTCTCAAAGGTTTCCATCATTAACTAAGATATGCAGTCTGACTAGTCTTTAATCCATATAGACCAGCTGTGAGGAACTGCATAGGTGGGGGGAGGTTTAAAGATAAGGAGTGTGTTGTAAGATAAGGAAAAGGTTAACCCTTCCTGCCCCAGTGGTGTTCCTCTCCCCTTCGAATCCCCTCTACTGCAGCAAATAAGCTTAAAAATAAAGCCCATTGGCATCAAAGTTAAGAATTACATGAGGAGAGTTGGGAGGGCAAACCTTCCAGGTTACATGTGGCCTGTCTATGATAGGTTCCTCACTAATTATTTGGAAGAGAAAGCTATCCATAGAAATTACTGAAAAATTCAAATAACTTAAAGTGTGATTGATGAGAAGCATCCTCTGCACAGCCCCCTGTAGAAAAGGTAGTAGCTAATACAGTTGTTCATGTTGTCATTCAGTGAGAACCTGGAATTTCCAATATGAAGAAAGTGGAATGAATTACTGTAGCACCAATATCTCAACAGTTATCAACACTAAATATGTGTTACAATCTCACAAGTCTTTGTCAGCCAGTGGGTGTTTTTAAAGCAAATAGTTTAAAACTTTATACACCTCCCAAGTTCTCCAGGTATGTAGAAGCTACTGACTTAGTTTCGTAGTGTAGTGGTTTGAGCCAACAACTAGGGCACTGGGAGACCAGGGTTTAAATCCTGTCTTGGGCATGCAAAACCACTGGTTGATCTTGGGTGAATAACACCCTCTCAGCCTCAGAGGATGGCCATGGCAACCCCTCCCCCCTGGAGAAACTTGCCAAGAAAATCCTATGATGGGTTCACCTTAAGTTGGAAATGACTTGAAGGCACGCAACAACAGCAAGTCTTATTTTATTTCCAGACTGATAGAGTTCAACCATACATATTACTATTGTAGGGAGTGTTGGAACAGAAGGCTTTAACAAATACTTTATAATGCACACGTGTACACACACATGCACACACATAATATTTTGAAAAGTGGGCATCCATCCATAGGTTTACTCCATAAGTATAGTCTATCATTTGTATCAAAAATATTTCATATATAAGAAATTTTCCATCCAATTTGATGTAAGAGAATTTGTTTTGCATGGCCTTGGTCAAGGACGATGGGAGCTGCAGTCCAGCCATCTAAAGTCCTTCTGAAAGGACATCAGTTCTAATAATAATAATAATAATAATAATAATAATAATAATAATAATAATAATAATAATTTATATCCCACCCCTCTGCGAACAATCAGGGCGGCTTACAACAGTAAGATAGTACATAGTATAAAACAACTCAAAATCCTCCCCCCCCCCTTAAAACATTATTAAATCAATACAAATTAAAATCAACATATAATACAATTGTTGTTAGGGGGTTCCTGAGGCCGGGATTAACTATTCCAGAAAAGCCTGCCTGAAGAGA
>JAIPUX010001232.1:52429455-52444333 GCA_020142125.1 Phrynosoma platyrhinos | reverse complement strand
CATTCATTGAGAGAAGAGATGCCATCAGAATTCGAGGCCGACGAAAGAGATAAGGAGAAATAGATCTGAGTGTTATCAGCGTACTGATAACACCCAGTTCCATAACTCCGAATGATCTCACCCAGCGGCTTCATATAGATGTTAAATAACATCGGGGACAGAATAGCACCCTGTGGTACTCCACAGGTAAGCTCCCTTTTACTGGAGCTACTGTCCCTGAGCAGCACTCTCTGGGACCTGCCCGAGAGGAAGGACCGGAACCACTGCAAAACAGTGCCTCCGATGCCTAACTCCCTCAGGCGATCCAGAAGAATGCTGTGATCTATCGTATCAAAAGCCGCTGAGAGGTCTATGAGCACCAACAGGGTCACACTACCCCTGTCGATGCTCAGACGCAGATCGTCGGTCAAGGCAACCATGGCAGTCTCAACCCCAAAGCCTGTCCTGAAGCCAGTTTGAAATGGGTCTAGATAATCGGTTTCATCCAAGACAGCTTGGAGTTGAAGAGCAACCGCCCTCTTGATCACCTTCTAGGGAATGATCTTTGGATTTAAATGGCACAAAAATATATTACAAGCATGGTTTAACTGAATAGTTTGCAGGCTAGTGCTTGTGCTGGGATTAGGAATTCTTCACATTCTCTAAATTTGCTATAACCTAGATACCCTATGTTTGCTATACTTGCTTCAGTATATTGCTGTCAATAGTTGTGGTCTAAACTGATCAAAATTTAACAAACCATTTTCCTTTGATTGCTTTCACTTTCTAATGTGTTGTTCTTTGGTAAAGACTTTATGACTCTACTGTTTTGTTTTCAGATTTTAAAAATGTTCAGGTTTTTTTTTTTTTTTTTTTTTGCTGTCAACTTGAGAATTGTATGATTTGTCATGCTATATCATGTCTCTAATAATCTGGCTAAGGGAACTACTAATTTTTTTAAAGTAAAAAATCAGTTGCTAACATGGCTTTATATAATGATCCAGACTAACATACAAGATATATTTGGGCTGGAGCCAAAACAAATGAAAACTCAGTTAGTTAGTCCAGCATGGGTGGAGTAAAAATGTGCTTCCTCTGACTGAAGGCTAAGAAAACTTTACTGAAAGTATACACACACTTATAGCATTTTTGTGTCCAGCTTAGAGCCATAAGTCCTTTTTTCCCAAATGGTATATTTGTGATGAAGTGTATAAAATTTATTGGTGCACTTTTACTATATAAATGTCTTGCTAGTTTTATTTTAATGATATTTTTATAATAAAGAAATAATAAAGGAAGCTAGCTGAGCTTTGTTCTTTTAACTTTTACAGTTTTAAACGCACACTTTTAAAAGCACAATTTAAATCAAGACAAATTCTTGCACTACCAAGAAAACTACATTATTCTTTGAAGACTATTTGTTAAATATATGTATTGTATTTTCTCTTTGTAAAGTGCATTAAAACATACAACTCTGACTGGCATGTTGTAAATTACAAATTTGAAGATTACTCAGGAGAGTTTCGCCAACTTCCAAAGTGAGTAAGATTTTCTAACATTTATACAGTTTCTGTATTTATAAAAACATTTTAAATGCTCAGTACCTAATCAGAAATTGCTTTGCATGCCATAATGTACAGGTTAACTTTCTATATTTGTGTAGCATGTGTTCCATTTAGGATCTGCATATTTACGTACCTTGCATATATTCAAGAGCTTCCAGTAAAATGGATAGTATCATGGCAACAGGCCATAGCCATACATTTAATTGCATGCTTTTATTATGCCTGTGGATGTATGTTAATATGTCATAGGCAGTTTTTGTGATGATTTGGTGATAATCCCTCTATCATGGGAAGAAGTATAAACAAGTAAGCATATCACAGACATGTAACAGAAAATGTGGAAGATAAGTGGGCAGAACCTGCTGCATTCTCCTGTTTACATATTTAACTCCATTCTAGAACAGCTGAAAGATGTTTGAGATCCCTAACTTCCAAATATAAATACCACTTGAATATAGTGGCGAAAACTATGCAGGTACAATTCCAGGTACAACATAAGTATGAAGACTGGAAGCACGGGACACTTTTGATGCTTTGCTCCACCTACATATATTTTAACACCTGAAAGTATCCAGATGTACAGTGGATGTAAATACAATTTATAAGGAATTTAAAGTTTAAATCTCTACCTTCGGTTTAAGATAAATCTACTCTGAAATGTAGGATGTTCTGTAATTAGGAAAGTTTGGTTGAAGTTCAACATATTCCTGAAGATATGTTTATGCTATCACCATAGATTCAGTCTTATTGAAGAGCACATAATATGCTACTTAGAATCCCAGCAAACAAGAGATAGATATGAAAGGGTGAATGTGGTAAGTGAAGTAGGGTATATAAGGAATGCCTAAGAGATCCCTTTCTTTTCCCTTGTAACCAGAATAAATCTGTCTCAAATAAAACTACTGGATAAGATATCTCTTATTGCTGCTTTTGTAATGAACCTGTAAAGTTAATGGCATGCATGCTTTTTCCCCTGCAAGCACTACTATTTTTTGGGAACAATGTGTGAAAGATTCCCTCATCTATCTCTACTATATTATATTAGCTGCCCTTCGCAATTCTGAAATAATTATTTGAGATGTGGTGTTTTCCTTTCCTTTCCTTTCTTTTCTTTTTTCCCCCTTTTCTTTCTTTCTTTCTTTCTTTCTTTCTTTCTTTCTTTCTTTCTTTCTTTCTTTCTTTCTCTTTCTCTCTCTCTTTCTTTCTTTCTTTCTTTCTTTCTTTCTTTCTTTCTTTCTTTCTTTCTTTCTTTCTTTCTTTCTTTCTTTCTTCTTTCTTTTAGTAAGGGGACCAAATTAGAAAAACTTCCAGTTCATGTTTATGAAGTTGATGAAGAGGCAGACAAGGATGAGGTGAGCTTATGATTTTTGTCACTTCAGATTTTTGTAATATGATGGTGCTTCTGACATCCTTGTGCAAGAATAACAAAATAAATTGTCTCTAAAATATTAACGTTGACGGTGTCTGTGCCAGCCAGAATACTCCAGAAGCCCATTACCTGGGCACTCTGGAGCAACACCAGGTTGTAGTTTTGCACTTGCATCCCACTGTGCGACCTCTGCGAGTTGCTCCCTCTGAGGCTGAAAACAAAGTGTTCAGTGTTGATCACATGGCTGGCCACCTCCTCCTTAATGGCCACCAAGGAAGTGACTTGCACTGGTTGTGAGCAGCACAGCAGAATGTGCTGTAAGCAGCTGCCTGGCATTGTTGCAGAGGGCTCTGGATCTTATGAGAATATTCAGAGCAAAAATTAACTTTTAATTTAAGGGTGGGTTGTGGTGAATAGAATGTCCAGCTGGCCAATCAGGAGGCAGCTGAGGGCCAACCAATAGAATTCAAGCTGGGAGCACTTGAAAATTCCAAGTTGACAGTTGGAGTGGAGAGTTGAAGAGAGTGGACACAGAGTTAAGCCAGAGAGAGGGCTGTGTCTTGAGGAGTTCCTGAGGGAACTGTAATTTTGGTAGTTGAGACACATACAGAACTCTAGAGAAGGGAGTTGCTGGTGTGTTATCTCCTGAGAGAGATTGCTAGCCTGTGCGGCTGCAGTATTAAAAGTGAATTGGAAACAAATGTTGTTATATGCAACCAAGCAAGTCTATAGTAACGAGCCTTGATACAAGTTATATTTGTTCCATGCTGTTTTAAAATAAACTTTTATTCTTGTTTAAACATCACTTGGCCTACGTTTTCAGAACAAACCACTCTACTGACATTTTAAGGTTTTTGGTGTGAGACATCATGCAAAGAATAGTGTGGGTCCCTTACACATAATTTGGTGGCAGAGGTGGGATAATGGGTTCCCACAGGACTGCCATTCAAAAAGTCAATGCTAAAAGTGAAAGGTGGCAGGAATAATCACCACATGGGTGGTCTATTGCAGGTTCAGTACTGAACTGGCTGTGCATCGTCCAGGCAGTTAGCACCAAAATTGGGGAATGGGCCCCATGTCATCTGAAGTGATTGCCATTAGGACGAGAGAAAGACATGTTATTTGCCCTGTGTGTACACAGCCGTTGCACTCTGAAATATTTAAAATGTGTTATTCTCTGACTGCATTGTTTTTCAGCATCAAAGGAAATATTTTAAATGTGTTATTACTTTATTACACTTTTTTCCAACTGCAGAAGAGAGTCCCCCTTCAGAGGGAGGATCTATGCTATGTAGTTATTGCATTTATTTTGAGTTCCAGGTTCTACCTTATTAAAAGAGCAGGTCTCATGATGGCTCAGTCTTGACTTTGGATCTATCCTGCTTTGCATAGTTAACTTCTTTAAAATGTTTATTTGTTAAAAGAAGTATTCTGCATGCTGGTTGCTGGTAGCCCAACCCTGCCACAGGATTTCCTTACATTGGGATACCACAGGATTTCCTCATAGTGGAATTCTGAACAAAGCTATAAAGGAAGACTGTTAATTAACTGGAGAGCGTGTTGTGTTTTCATAGTAAATAACTACTAAACTATTTATTCAAGTACTGATGAACATGAAACATTACCTATAGAACTTCTGTTGCAGACCAATTATATCTTCAAAAACAATAAATCCGATTAATGGTCCCAGTTTATTAAATAAAATCCTGTATGGCAGTCAGCATTTATATAAGTCTTATTGATTCAGTGAGACTACTCTAGTTGGGACTAGCAATCAGATTTGGGCTAGTCCCAATATATTGCAAATTTTGGGGACTTGTTTACTGAGGCGTTGCCACATGTTAAGAGTTACTGTCTTCTGGGAGGGTTTTAATTGTAGGCATAGAAGTTGGTTGGTGAGTAGTTTGTTACTGATTTTGCCAATTGGGAGATGCAGTGATGAGTAAGGAAGGGGAAATCTGATCCTATAAGCACAGTGTCATGAAATTTTGTCAGAGAAACTTTAATATTGAACAAGTTCACAAGCTAGCTATATGTTACAAGTGTAACTAATCTGAGCAGTTGCTATCTTCAAGTTTAAGATGATGTTAACACTGGATGCCACAGCTTTCAAGTATTACAGTGAATATTGAGCTTTCCTGCTGCTTTGGATGTGAAAAATCTGATAGTGAAGACTTGGGGGCTTTACAGACTGCCAGAAATAATGCAGCTTGAGGCCACTTTAATAGTCCTGGCTCATTGCTAAGGAATCATGGGAACTATAGTTTATTGTGGCACCACAGCTCTCTAACAGAGAAGGCTCAGTGTACGAGAAAGAAACACAGTTCCCATGATTTCCTAGCACTGAACCAGTTAAATTGGCCTCAAGCTGCATTATTTCTGGCAGTCTGTAAAGGCCCATAGTCATACTTTTTTTTATATAGAGTGACAATAAAAGTTTCCCAAATGTATTTACTGTTAATATAATGTAAATCCTCAGTCTATATTTCTGATTTGGAGCCAAAATTAGAGGACATTAATGAAATACCAATGCAACTTGCTGGGTGGGGGGAGAACAAAAATAAAAACTTCAAAAGCTTTTCAAATTCAACATCTAATGAATGCTTGGATGTTTATTGTAATGTTTGACTGTAAGCATCTCTATATCTCCACTATACATTTTGATACCTATACATTTTTATATAGCACATCTGGAAGTCAGCATGTGCTTTTGAAGTTGTGATGATCTTTTAGACACCAAAAAGGTAGTACATGAATGAGGGATGTAGACTCCAAGACAGGTGAGAAAAACACAAAAGATGGAAGGGATTTGCTAACACATGCAATCTTTCTCTTCACTCTCTGCATTTCCTACCACGATGAAAAGGAAAGCATTGGTTCTCACCAACAGATCAAACAAAACTGCATTCTCCCTTTACTCCCCACTTTGTTCCCAAGTACCATTCCTAGCCACAATTTTTTTGGGGGGGGGGGAGAGGGCAGATCCTGTTGCTGCTTTGTTTAGTTAATGTGGCCTCCATCAATCAAATGGACCCCTTTTCATCTGCTAGATATCAAAACGTTCACCACTTTGGAATCCCCTTTTCGGACTTTCCAAAGGGTTATTAAGTGTTTGTTTTTCATGAAATCACTTTTAGTCTGGAGCTAGTTTTGAGGAATAAATATGTATAGAAACCCATAGCCTCTTTGCATGAAGTCTATCTGGCATACAGTGTACCCCATACACTGCCCAGCACACAGTCTGCCCAGTAAATAGTCGCCCCCCTTGCTATGCTCTGTGACTGTTGCCTGCAGATTCCTGTTTGAGCTGCTTCTGCTTTCTGTGGACCAGTCTTCAAGACAGTTCGATATCATCCTCAAAACAACCCTCAGTCTCTGCTATCCCCTTTCATGTTTCCTTTTCAGTTAGGTGTGAATGCTGGATATTAGAGTGAGTTATTTCTGCTTGTTTGTTCTTTCATATTTCTTCCAAATAAAAGTTCTCATAGTTCACCCATGCCTGGAGTTTCTATCAGTTAATATTGGTATAAAAACCCTACCCTCTCACAAGCCCAAATAACATTCCCCAACATATTAAAAATAGACTGCAGTTGTTGGTGAAGGCTGTCCAAGCCTCACAACTTTGTGGGTAACATGATGATGTCTGCTTATCAGTAGCCAGTATTTGTTCTTGATTTTTTTAAAAGAGCTGAAAAAACAAAACATGCCTTGTGTGCAACTAGAATGGGGAAATGACTTGATCAGTAGGAATCAGGAAGTGACTTTATTTTGTAAAAATACTGGATAATTAGGTGCCTTCCATTGATTTAACAGATGGAATGGTCTGAAGTGCATTAAGTTCACAGTGGTTGTTTGGTTTTCATATCCTCTCTTATGTACATTGGAACAGTATGTAAAACCAATATAGATTTTAGCAACATGGTAACATCAGACATTTGAATATATAGTCGCCCCTCTGTTCTTGCAGAGCTGAGGTCCACGGTTTTGAATATTCACAGAGGGGCGACCTCCATTAAAATCAATGGGCCACGCAGGTGTGCGCCCCATTCAAGCCTATGGGGCTTGAATATCAGTGAGTGTCTGTTTTTGTGGAGGGGTCTGGAATGGATCCCCTGCGAAAACGGAGGGCCAACAAATCTTGGATAATTAAAATATATGTATTGCATTTCAGCTTTGATGAATTTGGAACATTCTCTTGTAAAGTTGAGTTTAAACTTTAAACCATGGAGGGCTACATTACATTTCGTGTCAGATGTTGCTTACCAAAAGTGTTGGCAGAAAATGGCTATACCTTAGGTAATTTATGACTTGACTTTAGATTGCTTCTAAGTTTTCACACATCAGAAGTGGGCTCCATACATAATATTATCTATAATAATAATAAAATAGATAATAAATAGATAATAATAGATAACAAAATATTATCTATTTTAATCTATATTCTGAATATGATGTAATTGACAAACCATTTACAACACAGATTTTCTGTGACCTTCTGTAGGTAAAGGGATGCCATAATTTCTGGACAGCTACTAGGAATGCTTTGCTACATGCAATAATGGTATATGCTTTTCATGATTATAGCAGCTAGTGGATGTTTTGCATCTAAAACTTTGCATCCCAAACTTCTAATTTGAATGGAAGCACCATGATGATGATCACTATTGAATTAGTGATCACCTATAATTTTATAATTCTGTTTTAAAGAGGATTTTAAAGCTTCTTTGTGGTCTTTGTGTAGTTTTGAAAAACATTCAAAAACATAACAGGTAGAGAGGTAGGCTGGTGTATTCCAGAAATCATGTTAAGGTAAATATTGTGTTTTCATGTCATCCCAGAATGACCCTTCACAGCAAGTACAACTTCTCATTTTCTGAACATAAAAGAGAGAGCAAAATTAGTAGGCCTTAAAAAGTGATTAAGTTCAAGTTTTCACTAACTGATTAAATTTAAGCCTTTAGACAACTAGTGTATTGTCAGTTCACCTAACCCAGATTGCTGATGGAAAGTAGAAGCAAACTAACATGGCGTCTGCAAAACATATATATATATATATATATACACACACACTAATGGTTTATTTTCCTAGGGATACTAGTCCTACTATTCTTTCTCTTCTGTTTCATTACTAATTTCATTTCCTTACCATTTCCTTCATTTCCTGCATTTGGTATTATCTCATCCAATGTTTTGTTAAATTACTATTTTATTTCCTCTTGGTCTCATTGTTTTCCTCTGTTAGTTGAAATTCTTGAGCTGTCTTATGTTCACTGGAACAGTTAATTTTTATAGTCATTTTTAGTTGGTCCTCCTTGCATTTGTTTTCAGCTTTAATTCATTTTTCTACAGGGTTGACAAACACTGGACACAGTAAGCTAGATAAGCACAGACTAAGATTTATTTGTGAATAACTTTATTTCCCATTTCTTGCAAGACTGTTTGTGACTTGCATCTGGGGACTGTTTTGGTTTACAGTTATGATAGCTGTGGTTGTTATAACAGGAGACAAGCAGGCAATTATATCCAGTCACTGGAAATTCCAATGAATCCAGAAAAAAACAATTTTTACAGGTTTTCACCATTATGTATACTTCTGTGTAATCATGCTGGCCACATGATCACAGAGTAATCACTGACAATGCTGGCTCTTTGGCTTAGTAACGGAGATGAGCACCGGCCCCTACAGTCAGACACGACTTGACAACCTTGTCAACGGGGAATACTTTTACCTTTTATATACTCATGTATATTTAGGTTAAAAAATTGACCCAAATCACCTGAATTGACTTATCCACAGGTCAATGTAAGTACTGTACTTTAACTCATATGTGTGTATGTGTACATATACATATATGTATGTGTAACTATCCCCTGGTGAATGAAAAAAGTTTAATCTGTCCTGGAAGCACTGACTCCATCTTACACTCTCATCCATCCAGCCTTTAGTATGAGCACAAATAGTTATGCCTGTAGGTTTTTTGGTATTGCTTTCCTTTGCTTTGACTTTTACTTCCTTCATTACATGCCCCTACGTATTCCCCTTGACTTATTCATGGGTCAAATCAAAATCCATAATTTTGCCCCCAAAACCTGCCCTCAACTTACACATGAGGTTGACTTAAAGTCAAGTATATATGGTAAATGATGAAAAATTAGCCTGTTGTTTCAGAAAGTAATAGCTAAGGGATATATATACCGTATATCATCTGGATCCATACAGGTCTTTCATATTAGTCTGATAATATTTTCATAATAGGCTCTCTTGCTGCAATAATAGGCTCTCTTCTGTTTTCTGTTGTACAGGTTGAGTGACACCTTTGCTTTCAAATGGTTCTGGGTACACAAACTTTGTTTTGTGCACAAAATTATTATAAAATACTCTATAAAATAATCTTCAGGCTATGTGTATAAGGAATATATGAAACATGGGCCTGGAACAGATGGGCCAAATGAAGCAGCTTTCAGCTGCTTTAGGAGCGTGGCATTTACATGACATGCATCTCCAATGCTGCTCTGACCTGCGCTCTGATCTTTTTGCCCAAAGCAAAAAGGAGTAGGGATAATCCGGCTACTGGCGGCACAGCTCGGGTCCTGCAGCGGGGAGCTGCTTTGGGAGCTGGCCATGCATTTGCCATGGTCCTGGCCAGCTTGCAGCTGGAGCAGCCTTGAGCTGCTCCTTCCTGTCCATTTGCTCCAGGTCATAAATGAATTTTGGGTTTAGACTTGGGTTCCATCTCCAAGACAGCTCATTATGTATGTATATGCAAATACATGTATTCCAGAATCCAAAATACCTCTGGTCCCAAGCATTTCAGATAAGGGAACCTCAGCCTGTAATATTTGGTAGAACTCAGAGAAGGGCTTTTTACCTGATGGCATTTACTTGTGGAACTCACTCCAAAACACTTCCATTGGACTTTTCTTAGTCCTCCCACTGTCAAATTAAGACCTTTTTATTTCTAATGGTAGCTTTAGTGCATTGATTTTTCAAAGTCACTAACAATGTATTTTTTAATTGGCTGATACAGAAATTTGTGAACAGAAGTATGTCAATAGAATAGGACAGTGCTGGGTTCCTTCAATCTGTTGTTAAGGGTTATGGAGCCCTCTAAAATGTGTGTGGGGTGGTGGTGGAATAAGAAGCTGAAGAAGAGAGAGGAACTGGCAAAAATCACTTTACCTTCTGTTTGGAAAATCCTCTTAATCTTATCAAACTATCAAAAGTGATTTATTCTGCCTGTTACAGCTTAGCTGTACAATACATAGGCTAAATACCCTAAAGGCACCAGATCCTATTTTATCTCAGAAGCTAAGCAGGATCAGCCAGCTTGGATGGGAGACCACCAATGAATACCAGGGATTGTAGGCCAGTTGTTCTTAACCTTTTCTTTACCAGGGACCCCCTTTAAATATATTTTGTTGCCACAAACCCCCACGATTTAACTGAAGTTTTAAAAACAACAACAATAATACCTGAACATTGAACCATTAACAATTATACCATTTGCTAAACCTATTCTCTGAGATGCCAGAGGAGGAGGGGATGCTTGCTTCTTCCCACCAGTTTGAGGCTGCAACAGAACGAATGGCAATGTGCAACCCTTGTCAGCTTTGCCTTGTCCTTATCATGGTGGCTACTCTGGAGAGGAGGCAGGCTGAGCAGCTGAGTGACAGCAGGGTGGCCAGATGATGGGAACTGGCTGGCTGGGCCTGCGTGTTGCTGTTTAATTCACTTTGAAGCTGGAGCGGATTGAATTCTGCTCCCCAGAAGCAGGAGATCATGAAGCACTGTCCAAAAAGAGATTGTGTACATGGAAGTCAATAACTCTGCTCCCCAGAAGTGGCAGTTACAAAGCACTATCCAAGAAGAGACTTGAACACATGGAAGTCAATAACTCTGTTCCCCTTAAAGCCTCTTCTGACTCTAGGATTCTGTGATTCTATAATTATGTCATATCCTTCAGAATGTTTTAATGGAATCTGGAATAAACTGGGAAGTAGAAAAGAGGCGGGGGGGAACATTTTGAGGTCTGGTGGAGGCGGCTTCAATGCAAGGGACAAGTGTCTTGGTACCAAGACAGGAAAGCGAGGTATGGCACTATTGGTGGGAAAGAAGACAGAGAAGGAGGAAGAGGACACAGGATGGACAGATGGTAGTAGAGAGCTAAGACGTGTGAATGCCTTGGTTAAGTCTGAATAGGTTAGTATCAGTTGGCATCAGTGCTGGGGAGTGGTGCTTGCTTGCTTGCTAGTCTGCCCTCCCTCCTTCCCTTGGATTTCCTCTCCTTCTGATGAAAGAAGAAAACAAAAGCGGGGTGGGGGAGTTTGAAGCATTTCTAATAGAGGGCTGGCCTGATCCTGGCTGGAAAGGAGGAGTGGGAGAGAGACAGAGAAGACCAAAGTCTGGTTCTCAGCTCCACTGTTGCTCAGCTGCTCAGCTTGCCACCTCCTTGCAGTGAAGCAGCCATTGTGCAGGCCCAGCGCCTTTGCTCCTGTCATGTGGCCGCTCCCTGTGGGGAGGAAGTGGGCTGAGCAGCTTTCAAGTCTTCAACCCTTTCTGGACTCCTCACCCCACTCCATGACACTGCTGCCTCCTTCAGAGGAAGGAACTGGCAAAACTACCTTTGAATGTTTTTTGCCTAAGAAAACCCTATGACATTCATGAGGTCTCTGTGTAAATCCACAGGTAACTTGAAGATACAAATATATAGGTAGAACACATGCTTTGCATGCAGAAGGAATCAGGTTGAATCCCCTATCTCCACACAGGGCTGGGAAAGACCTGTGTTTGAAACCCTGGCAAGTTGAGGCTAATCATTTAGAGTGTACCGTACTGAACTTCATGAGCAGGCAATCTGATGGCAGCTTCCTGTGTGCCTGATTTAGGGATATATAAGATACTTGCTATATACTTTCCTTCTAGTTGTGTTTTTTCATATGTGGTTTTGAATAATAGGTATACTAAATGACTCACGAGTAAATATAAAGTGTGTGTGACGCAAGACCCAAATATATATTACTTTTATTGTAACCCTTTCTTTCTTTAAAAAAAAATAGGATGCTGCATCTCTGGGATCTCAGAAGGGTGGAATTACAAAGCAAGGATGGTTATACAAGGGCAACATGAACAGTGCCATCAGTGTTACTATGAGGGTATGTGAAATGAATCTCCTGTGCTAAATTTGTCTGAACTCTGGTCTTGAACATGGTTCCACATTTTCACTGTTAACTGGTTTCAGCATCAGTTCTGAATATGTGACACTTTGGCTACATCTGCACTGCAGAAATAATCCAATTTGACAGCATTGTAACTGCCATGGCTCAGTGCTGTGGTATTCTGGGAATTATAGTTTGTTGTAGTACTTGAGCACTCTGACAAGGAAGACTAAGGGGGGTTGCAGACTGCCAGAAATACTGCAAATTGAGTCCACTTTTAGGGTTAGGGTTAGGGAATCATGGGAACTGTATTTTATTGTGGCACCAGAGCTCTCTGACAGAGAAGGCTCAATGTCTCAGGGAAAAAACCAATTCCCATGATTCCCTAGCACTAACCCTAACCCTAAAAGTGGACTCAATTTGCACTATTTCTGGCAGTCTGCAACCCCCCTAAATATCTCACAAAACTACAATTCCTAGAATTCCATAGCACTGAGCCATGGGAGTTAAAGTGTCCAACTGGATTATTTCTGCAGCACGAATGCAGTCTTTGTAGTATTGTTACCGCAATCCTAATAACTCTTTAAGATTCTTGAATTGTGATACAATAAAATTTGACAAAAAATAATAAAAAGATCTGTGCATTGAGTATCTTAAAATTTTCCATGATAGTAACTTTTAAGAGAATATTTGTGAAGTTGCCTTTGAGGCAAGCAAAATGAGAAGTCCTGCTGAGAGCGTGTAAGCCCTTGCATATTCCTAAAGGATATTTAGTGTACAAAATTCTGTGAAAGTTTGTTTTGTGTTAGTTTGTATTATTATGTAATTAATTGTTTTTATCACTAGTCATTCAAAAGAAGATTTTTTCACTTACTACAACTTGGTGATGGATCATATAATCTCAACTTCTACAAAGATGAGAAAATATCAAAAGAACCGAAGGGGTCAATATTTTTGGATTCTTGCATGGGAGTGGTCCAGGTAAACAGCAGACATTGTTGCTTAATACATTGCTTTGATCATGTACAAACATAAATCAATGTATTCCTTATATCTCTCAATATTACTGTAGGGTTTTAAGCTAGCCTATTTCTATAGTCCTAAATACTATTACTAAGGAGAAAGCCCCTTTGAACAGAATGAAACTTACTTCTGCATTGCATTGTCACTATATCAGGTTTGACATGAATATTTGAGTTTTTTAATGGGGAAATAATCTAAAATTATTTTTATGTTTCAGATGGTCTAAAACTGTGTTCTTCTGTTTTCAGAAGAATTCGTAGCAGTACTACTGCTCACTTAGGTTTGCTGATAACTGTTTTTAGAAATTAAAAACTAGAGTTAAGTACTGAAAAAATATGTCCTACAGGACAATTTAAGAACACATGAAGGTCTAATAGAACCATAAATAGTACTGTCATATGACTGTAAAATGTTTTACATAACTTCTTGTGTGGGATTTCAGTTGTGGGAGCCAGATCACATTCATAGCCGTACTCCCAAATATTTTCTGTTGACCTTTTTCTTATTTTTTAAAAACATTCTTTTGAAGCAAAACAAAACATAAGCTTTAGTTGGAAGCTTGCCAGCAGCAAAGACTAAAAAGGGAGTAGTTCACATCTGTGTGCTATGTATTTGGTTTATTCAAACAACATTATGAACTTCTGTGGTGGAACAGACTTGGAAAGTTCTTCCATTTGTAGACATTTTACTGCATTTATTATGATATTTGTTGTTATTAACTGGGTTCTAGTTGACTTTGACTTACAGTGACCCTATGAATGAGAGACCTCCAAGCCAATCTATCTTTCATCACCCTGTTCAGGTCTTGCTGCCTCAGGACTGTGACTTTCCTGATTGAGTCTCTCCATCTGGAATGCAGTCTACCTATTTTCCTACTACTTTCTACCTTACCAATCATTATTTTTTCCTATTGAGTTATGTCTTCTTATGACATGGTGAAAGTATGCTAACCTCAATTTAGTCCCCTTGGCTTCTAGAAGAAGTTCAGGCTTAATTTGCTCTAGGACTCCATTTATTTGTCTTTCTTGTAGCTAACAGTATCACAAAATTCTTCTCCAGTACATCATAAATGAGTTGACTTTCTTTCAATCAACTTTCTTCACTGTCCAGCTTTGGGAAATATGTAATGGGAAATATGATTGTATGGACCATCCTAACTTTAGTATTTAGTGATAAATCTTTACACTTCAGGATCTTGTCTAGTTCCTTCATAGTTGGCCTTCCAAGTCCTAGTCTTTATCTGATTTCTTAGCTACAGTCTCCATTCTGATTGATTGAGCCAAGGTATGAAAAATGTCGAACTATTTCAAGAAAATTGAAATGGTTGAATTATTGTGATATACTGTCTTATAAATGGCTTTTCAGATGTAAAAGTCTTATATATTCTGTTGTGGTTTATTTTATAGCATTTTGTAGAGTATCTTCAGTGGCCTAATTCACATGTAACACTAATTATTATTATTAAATACATTTTAAAACCACCTTTCAGGATATTAAATATTAGACAGAAAAATAATTATAACCCCAGATTATGGAATGTCCTACCAGAGGAGATCCGCCAAATAACCAACTTGGATGGCTTTAAAAAAGCCATCAAGACGGATCTCTTCCGGCAGGCATTCCCAGAATGATATACTCTCCTCCCGCCACTAGACAGCTCCTTTTGAGATGGCTACAGCGCTGCTGTCCATTTATGTCCATTGATGTCAGATGCCATTTATGTGAAATGTTTAATTGCTTTATTGCTTAAGAGATTTTAATCTGTATAATGATTTAATATATTTTT
>JAIPUX010001232.1:52415098-52425440 GCA_020142125.1 Phrynosoma platyrhinos | reverse complement strand
GGCAGAAGTGATACAGGCCTGTAGTTTCTCATATCCAGGGGGTCTAGGAAAGGTTTTTTCAGGAGCGGCCTAACCGCCGCTTCCTTAAGACAGGATGGAAGATGTCCTTCCCTAAAGGATGCATTGATAATATCCGTAAGGAAACTTCTCAATGCATCCCCCCCCTGGACGGCCAGCCATGATGGGCAAGGGTCGAACGGGCAGGTTGTCTTCCTCACCTTACCAAGCAGCTTGTCCACGTCCTTTGCTGCTGATCTGGCTTGTATAGGGAGATAGGGTCCTTCAGGCAGTCTGGACCTAAGCTGTTTAGGGCTTTAAAGGTCAAAACCAGCACCTTGAATTCTGCCTGGAAATGGACCGGTAGCCAGTGTAGCTGTTTCAGCAGGGGAGTGACATGATCCCTGTAGCCAGCCCCAGTCAACAGACTGGCTGCAGTTTCCAAACAGTTTCCAAGGTCAGTCCCACATAGAGTGTGTTACAATAGTCCAAACGGGATGTAATCAAGGTATCTGTCATTGTAGACAGATCTGACTTTTCAAGGAATGGTCACAGCTGGCACACTAGTTTTAACTGTGCAAATGCACTTTTGTGCATCAGACTTCCCTTATTGTTTCTTTACATCAGATATTGGGTATGCAGAAATACCCATGTGCCGAAATACGAGTGTTCATCCACCTATAATTACTAAGTGCTGAAGGTACTGGTATCCATGCTAAAACTCATTCACTAGCTCATTCTGTAATCTGAATATGTGTCTTTAAAGATGTGATATAATTGTAATAAAAAATATATGGTTAGGCTCTGTAAATGTAATATTTTCTCTCTTTAGAGATGATCTTGAAAAATCATCTAAATGAGTTGATGACCAGTGCCTTGCTAACCAAAATCTATAAAGCATTTTATACTAGAGAATGCTAGAGTTTAAAGGCGACAATGGATGGATAGTCCAACTTCACATTGTAGTTTATATCCTTCATATTTGTAGAAGGATATAAAGCTTTAGGACCCAGCATTCCAAATAATAACTTGAAATGGGGAAAACGTTTTGGTTATAACAATTTCCTTTGGTCACCTGTGAATTTTTATTGCTTCTTTTTAAAATTTTCAGATGATGAACAAGGCAAGATGGACAGTTCATCATCCAGTTTAGACTTTGTTCCAGAAAATGTCAAGGTATGTGTCTCTTCATCTTCCAGTTTCACTTGTTAGTGGTGGAGTTACAAGTTCTAATCTTAATTAAGGGGGAAATGTTGATGGTGTGTTTATATGATATTGGTATCAGAATTTTGCTGATATTTATCAGATGTTATACAGTTGGCCCTTGGCATCAGCAGGGGATCTGTTCCTGACCCCCCGTGGATACTAAAATCTGTGGATGCTTAAGTCTGTTGTCCCCAATGGCGGTGTGTGCATGAGGCTGCACTACCATTGGGGACAAAGGGGATGGGTGAATAGGCTGTGGGGGGTGTCAATGCAGGACTCTCACCAGGCTGACAGGAGGACAGTGGTGAGCATGGAGGGGAACCCTGACCTCTTTGCTGCCCTCTGCGCAATGGTACACCCTGGCAGCCATTTGCCTGCTCCTCCTTGGTCTCCAGTGGCAGCGGCGACTGCAACCTGGGCGCCCCTCCTGGCAGAGGGCTCCTTGGAAGGGAGGAAGGGAGAAGGAAGGATGGCAGTTCTATCTGCTGCCCTCGCCACTGCTTCCCTTGGCGACACCATCTTCTGTCTCCTGCCAGAAAGCAAAGAGTCCAGACTTGGCAGAAGAGACCAGCAGGAGGCTGAGGACGGGGTCATCAAGAGAGGTGGCAGTGCAGGCGTAAGCAGGGCTGCCAACCTTCCTTCTTCCTTCCTCCCTTCTGAAGAGTCCTCTGCTGGGAGGGGGGGACCCAAGAAGTCACTGCCACCACCGCTGCCCTCCTCCTCCTCCTCCTCCTCCTCTTAGCAGTTCTGCTGGTCGTCATCTTCTTCCCCCTCCTCCTCCTTGCAATCACTGCTGCTGCCCAAGAAGAGCTGCTTCTGGTGATGGCAGTGCAGCCCTGCACAGGACCATGAGCAGCTGCCCCAATCTGGCAGAAGCTGCTTTTCTCAGGTGGCGGCAGCAGTTGCAAGGAGGAAGAGGAGGAGGAGGAAGAGGATGATAATCAGGAGGACTGTTGAGGAGGAGGAGGTTGGCAGCAGCAGTGATTGAGAGGAGGAAGAGGACAACAAGAAGGATAGTCAGGAAGAGGAGGAGGATGAAGGTGGAGGCTGCAACAGCTGCAGACCAAGGGCTTGCTGTCTGCAGATGCGGGAATCCATGGATAGCAAGTCCGTCGATAAGGAGGGCCAACTATATTTCTGAAACCATTAAAACAATCCTTAAAACTGAAAGATAAATTTATGTACAGTCAGCCCTCAACTTTTCAGGATTTAACTTCCACTGATTTGATTATTCACAAGTTTGTAGCTGCTGCTGTTTCTTCTTTTTGTGATTCACATGGGTTATCTCTGCATGTGCACAGTGCATTGTTCAGAACCTTATAGAGCTGTTGCATAAGCTTTTGATTGGTAAACCCACCCACCCTTTAGCAGCGCATTTCCTGCCTATATCCTCAGGAAATTTTTTGTCCACTCAGCATCATCGAAAGAACTGTTTTGAGGTGTTCCTCTTGTTATGTTTGAACTCAAACTGTAAGCCCTCTGCCTCAGTCCTTGGATCCCTTCCACCTTGTTCTGTATCCACTCTGCATGTGACTGGCCCTTGGGTCTCTGGCAGTTAAGAGGCCCTTACAAGATATTGGGGCCCATACAGATGCACCAAAGAAGGGTTCTAAATGCCCTGCATCTGGAACTGCTGTCTGCTCAAAAGGTCCATTGGTATTCGAAGTCTAAGTGAGAACTAAGCTGTTCCAAGTTGCTTCTGTGACTACGAGTAAAAATAAGTGGTTGCCCTGCAAAGTTCAAGCTTAGTGTTAATGGAATTGCAGCCTACCTTGATCCTAGAAATGTGCACCTACCATTACAAACACAAATAGGGCAAGTATGGATTTTGCATGTTAACATAAGATGGAGGGCTGTCCTTTTCATTTCTGTAGTGCGATTTCCTCTAGCTAGAATCAGGAAAATAGGTGGAGTAGGTCGGTGTTACTTTATTTTCCATGAAGACAGAACATGCACACTTGTCAGATTGAACTGTCCTGAGAAAGGGCAACTTCTGGCCCTCCATATTATAATATTATATTAGACTGCAACTCCCACCATCTCTCACTGTTGAGAGGGCTGATTGGTGAGGCAGTCCATCATCTGAAGGGTTACAGATTGCCTACCCTTGATTATACACTGTATCACAACTTTACAAAACCTTTTTAATATTAAATATTAGTTTGCAAAGTTTATTTCCTTTTCAAATGCATTGAAATAAATTTTTGTTAATGCAAGTAAAGCAGGATAAATAACATTCTGTGTGAAACATCCCAGAATTGAACCTTTTAAACTCATAGATGCACTGTGAGATAGTGTAGTAAACTATTGGGTTTTCTGAGGATCCAAACACCTGCTTATTATATCTAATTTTAGTGCCACAAATGCTGCTTCCTGTTCTATGAACTCAAGGAGTTATTTTAGCCTCTGAGTTTTTCTTATGGGTTGTTTTGCCCTACATTTAAGGCTGTGTACTTGTTATGCTATTTTTTGTTCACAGAATACCTGAGTCATTTAGAACTATATTTAATTCTTGCCATCAGTCTATTGAGGTTTTTTCCTTGTGAAAAAAACAGACATTTCATTTGAATATATCTAATAAATTGTATAGCAATTTGTTGTAGATTTTCTGGGGGAGAGTTGTTAAATTTTGTACTTAGTAGATGCCCATTTGTTCCTTTTTGTGAACAGATTAACTATAGAACTCATTTGAGAGTTCTGTGTGCCATCCTCACTCATAGTGACACCACCCATGTCTCTTTTTGTCACTGTCATTTTCCACTTTAAACCAAAATAATTTTAGTCAGGATATATGTTGGTTAGGAAGGTTGTGTTTTAGTATAAAAATAATTGTGTGCAGGATTTGCAAAAATAGGCTTTGTTCCTGAAGAAGTGTGCAAAACTAAATACATGAGTGAATGAAAAGTATGCCACATTTTTATACATTATCTTTTGTTCCAACTATGATATGTTTCTTCATTTTCCAATTTATTTGTTGTTGTTGTGTACCTTCAAGTTCTTTTGATTTATGGTGACCCTAAGGCAACCCTATCATGGAATTTCAGTTTCCAATGCCTCTCTTTAAATTTCTGTTCTCATATAAATAGGTTATTTCTTCATAGTACTTTCTTAATCTTGCTACCTGTTTCTGTGGTTGCCCCCTTCACTTTTTTGTTTTTGACCTCTCACACTCTTGACAGTGTCCTCCTTTTGAAACTTTACAAAAATGGAGAAGAAAAGACAGGGGGATGTTGGATTTAAATCAAATAGTGATGTGTAAAAGCATCCAAGGCGATAGAATTACTGAGAGGAGGACTGAACGGTGGGGAGAAAGGAAAGGAACAGCTTGTGAAGTGAAACAGAATTGAATGTGCAAAGAAGAGGTCAGAAAAAATGGAGAGAAGTATCAGTTTTTATAGACATTAATTTCACAGTGCTGTTTATTGGTTGTTGTTTTTCACAACCATTTAAACCTACACTTTCTCATCTCAGTAGGGGTATATTGCAGAGCATGCAGACACAAGAAAGAAATCTGCATAAATACATTTAGAAAGGATAAATTGGAGAAAGTATAGAACTGAAATTATAGTAAACTATGGGCCAGAACAGACAGCCCTGCTTCTGGGCGTCTTGGGAGTGCGGCATTTATATGCCGCATGTTCCAAAGATGCCCAGCATCTGCCTGGCCACCCAGACGTGACTGGCTTCAAGATGCTCTGGTGGCACACCGTTTGCATGCCACAGGAGCTTCTTGAAGCCGCCCTGGGGCTGTGCCAGGGTTGGGAAAGGTGGCTCTTTCTCGGCCCAAATAGGAGCGGATCTTACTTGGGCTAGGTTCAAGATGGATTGAGGCCACAGCATCTGTTTACTGCAGCCCCAGTCCATCTTTGGCAGGGACAGCCATCTGTTCTGGCCTTAAGTAAGTAATTTCAAGGTAAATGATTTTTAACTTGTCAGCTTGCCACCATAGTTAGATTTTCTGGAGTTCAAGGTCATCTGCATAATTTCAGACAGTTATTACCCAAACCCTTGGCCTTTTCTAATGGAGTTTGGAAATGGAGATTTGTTAGTCTAGAAAAAATTGGGCCACATTTTTGTAGAAATACTTAGCAAATGCAGGGATACCTCAGTCAAGGAAGCAGATGTGTTCCTGGCCATTACTTACTTAACATGAAGGTTAGTACCAGAGGCAGAAGTAGCATGGAAATAATAGGGATAGGGTCCTACACCACAGAAATGAAGTGCGGTTCGACATGTTTCAGTGAACTTTTAATTCAGCTCTAACAATATGCACATATGAAGTGAAATAACCAGATCAGATAACCCTTGCATCAGTAAACAAGAATTTGAACCTTCTAAGACCACTTCAAAACTTTGTCTGAAATAATATCCAGGGTTGGAGCTTCAGTTCAACAGCTTTCTTTTTTTTTAATGATTTCCCTTTTGGTGCCCAAACATATAGATCTATAACATGCTGGAGGTAGCAGGGGAGGCAGGCTTACCTACTATTCCATTTTATCTTTATTTTGCTTTTCATGCATGTTCAGTACGGGATTCTGGAGGCAGCTGCTTTTTACCTTGCTCGTTTGAAGCAAGTTTGCACAGATACAGTGGGATTTTCTATAGAGAATCCCATTCTTTCCCAGCTCAAACTTTATTGCATTGTTTTTATTGCATGGCTTACTGCGGATATGCTGCTGCAATCCAGCACTGGCAGACTGTGTTTCACCAGCCCCTTTTCACCATCTTCCCAATGGAGATGCTACTAAAAGGTTGCTAGAAAAATAGGAGGAGGCGGGGGGTTGGGAAGACATTAAAAGATTGTAAAAAGGAGCTTCATTGTTGAAGGATTTTTAAACTGAAGTATGCTTGTATTACAGTAATACAGTAGATATTTTTAGAAATATTTAGTAAATTGAGTTTCTAATAAAAATATTAAAATGATACTTATTGTTACAACATATTGATAGTGCATAAGGAAGGCATCTGTGTTTTGATTAAGCAATAAAAACAACAAATTTAAAAGTGCTTATTTTATTGTTTTGTAGGGTTCCAGAGATTCTGAAATGAAATTCAAAAGTGAAAGCAGGGTTAAACTCTTTGCACTGGATCCAGATGCACAGGTTAGAATAAGGGAGGAAGGGGGGGGCAATGTTTTTCAGAAGGCTCTCCTCCCTTCTTTTTTTGTTTGTTTGTAAAGAAACTGTTTTCACTCTTATATTTCATTTAAAGAAACTTGACTTCTCTGGTATAGAGCCAGAAGTAAAGCCATTTGAAGAGAAATTTGGGAAGAAGATTCTTGTGAAGTGCAATGATTTATCTTTCAATCTACAAAGCTGTGTTGCTGAAAACGAGGAGGGACCAACAACAAATGTAAGTTGAAATTGTGAATCTGTATAATTCTGAAACCTTTCAGAGAAATCTCTGATACAGGAATGGATGTTTAGGAAATGCAAGCATCTCGAGTGATATAATTTTACCTATAGTTGTTTATTAGAGTTGTGTCATCCAGTGCAAGAGCAAGGTAAGTAATACAACAGTTCTTGTCAGAAGAGGGAGAAGAATACAGTAGATGTTGTGTGGAACTTGATATGTATAGGTTAGTCATGGATGGGGTCTTATATTATGATTTGTAACTTTTTGTCCTTAGTACAATATAACCATTTAAAATATATAAAATCTCACTCTCTCACTTTCTTTCTCTTTCAATATATACTGTATATAGTACAGTATATCACTATAGTGTACAGTATATAATATAGTAGAACATTCGAATACATAGTTGTTAGATATTCTACTTTATCATAAATGTATAGTAATCACTTTTTCGACATGTAGTTCATTATTTCAGCTGTAACAGCGCTTGCCATAATGATAGCTTTCTTCCTTGTATTTTTTTACATGTCCAGGTAGAGCCATTTTTCATCTCATTGTCATTGTTTGACATTAAGCACAATCGAAAGATTTCGTCAGACTTCCATGTGGATTTGAATCATAACTCAGTGAGACACATGCTAGATAATGTGTCCCAGCCGTTGGTGAATGGCAGTAGTGATGGTTTACATTGGATTCAAGATATTATTCCAGAAATTATGTTACAATACCCCAAACAGGTAAGAATAAAGATGTGTTTGGCCCGAAACACACAGACCAAATAATGCGGATTCCGGCTGCATTTGTTGCATAGCATTCAGGTGGCGCACACCCAAACATGGCCAGAAGCCATGCCAATGCTGCACCATTCAAGAAGAACCATGCCAAGAAGGAGCGGATAGGAGCTGCTCCTTCTAGTGGCCCAGTTCAGATTGCAGCAGCCCTGCACGATTGGAGTCAGAGTGGCCACGCAACCACTCTTTTCACCTTTTCTGTTTCAGGGCCTTGTTTCGCTTTTCATTGCAGAAAAAAGATGAATATTTCAATTTCAGTTTGATTAAATCAAACCATTTGTTTTTAGGGAATATTCTCTGTAACGTGTCCACATCCTGATATATTTCTAGTGGCCAGAATAGAAAAAGTCCTGCAAGGGAGCATAACACACTGTGCTGAACCATACATGAAAAGCTCTGATTCTTCTAAGGTATAATATTATCTTTTGTTGGCTGAATAAAATGAAGTTTAACTTGCTTTTTCCACATTTTATTAGTAAGTCTATTATTTTTTTTAATATCACAATATCTCCACTGTATAGTGGCTTAACAAAATGAAATGTAATTCATACGTTCAAGACATTATTCAGCTTTTCATTCTGTACTATCGGCTCAGCTCCACTTGTAAAACATGAAGAGGATGGTGAGAATGCAATGCAGCATGGTATTTTCTTTGAATATGAAGGCTCCATTTAGAAATCACAAGTTTGATTATTCTTAACCATGATTTAGAGGAGGGTTTCTCAACCAGGTTCCATGGGAGGTTGCTAGGGGCTCTGTGACAGAATATGGTGGTGGTGGTGGGGATCTTTTTTGAGCTGTAGATACAATAATTTTTATTCAGGGTTTTCCTGAGACCTAAAAATTATTTCAAGGATTCCTCCAGGATAAAAAGGCTGAAAAAGACTGATTTGGGGTATGGATATGCTGTTGGCTTACATATTTTCTTCCTTAGTTTATCATTCCCTTACTCTCATTTAGGTACAGTTTCCTCATTCTGTTTTCTTCCTAACCAAAATTTGAGATGATACCAGAATTGGTAAACTGAGCCCGCCCTTTGCCTCCAACTATGGTTTGAAAACTTGGTTCATACTATCCATAAATTAATATCACTGTATACTATGGTTAGAGGAAACCAGAAAGTAGAAGAGATGTTCTGTGTTTGAAGGGCAGAGAAGCTGGTTACATGTTTCTGAGCTTTTCTGACATGACTTGGAGTCCTTTGAAACGATCCCAGGTCATTAGGCTGGAAGTTAGTGTGTGCATTGAGTGAACATTTCAAATCCTAGTTGAGTTCAGTACTTGGTTTTGAATTAGGCCATAATTAATGCAAGCTAGACTAATGAGAAATCCGTTGAAGATTTAACTATTCAATTCAATTCGATTTATTCAGTCATTGACCAGTATATGAAGATTTAACTCATTAAGATGGAAACCTTAATTGTACAAACATCATAGAAAATTTCACTAATGTTTTTGCCAAATCCTGGACAAAGGGATGATCTTTATTTATAGCTTTTTCCTAATACCATTGCTCTCAGATTTTTTTATTAAATTTGCCAATCTTTGCTTTTGCTATACAGTGAAGTAATAATTTGACTAATAAATTGAATGGAAGAAGATAGCCCTGTTCTATGGTGAGAATAGTGATTACTAAGGTATATGTATGTGTACATAATGTACACAACTTGCTTTTTACTTATATGTTATGGAAAGAAATTCATACCTGTGACTTAGTTATTTCTGTGGTTTTAGGTTGCCCAGAAAGTTCTGAAAAATGCAAAACAAGCTTGCCAACGACTAGGACAATATAGAATGCCATTTGCATGGGCAGCCAGGTATTGAATAAAGCTCTTAATCAATTTTTCTTCAAAGTGAATTCATTTAAGTGTGTTTATTTACTCATGTCTCAACTTCTCTTCATGTTTGTGACAGAATTCTTGCAGCTAGTGAGAACAAAAACAAGATCTTATTTTATTCCAATTAAATAACTAAAAACAATTCTGAAATTTTAGACAATTATTTTGCATAGACGATTGAGTATGCTTAAAAGATTGCAAGAAAGTGGTCCAGAATATGTTTTAAAATTTGTTTATCAACTGCACTGTATATTTACATTTAATATCACCTGTTCATTTCCAAATTTTAGCTCTCTTTCTTGCAATTATTTATGTTCTCTATATACTCATATATAAAACTAGAAATTTAGGTAAAAAAAAAATCGACCCTAAAGACCTGTGTTGACTTATCCATGGGTCAATGTAGATACTGTACTTTAACTCTCATTTAAAAAAATGTGAAAGGCAAGAATGTCATCTACCCTAGAATCACTGAACCTCCTCTATTTTCACATCCATCCATCCATCCTTTAGTATGAGCACAAACAGTTATGCCTGCTGGAATTTTCTAAGTTTTTTGGCATTGTTTTCCTTTGCTCTGTCTTTTACATCCTTTGTTAGATGTTAGTTTTACCCTTGACTTATCCATAATTTTGGTCCCCAAACCTGCCCTTGACTTACACATGAACCAGCTAAACCAGCTTTACGACGTCACCTTTTCTTTTTTCCTCTGCTGTTGTGACAATTTTTATAATGAAGCTTTTATGTACAAATGTATGTTTCAGGACACTGTTCAAGGATGCATCTGGAACACTGGACAAAAATGCACGATTTTCAGCACTTTATAAACAAGACAGCAACAAACTTTCAAATGAAGACATGCTTAAATTGTTAGCGGATTTTAGAAAGTGAGTGTTTTGTTCTTCTGCATCAGAAGTCATGTTTATTAAGATGCATTTGGTTATCATGAAAAATAACCTTCAAAATATTTTTACAGTCATTTGAATGGATCCTAAATGTAAATCACTTTTAAGGGTACGTTAGCAGCCATTACTACTAAAAATCAAAGTTTGGGAAAAGGGGGTTTATTGAAGGGCTTTTATATTTTAAAAGTGATAGCCATAAGATTAATATACAGTGGTACCTCTACTTACGAATGCTTCATCTTACGAAAAA
>JAIPUX010001232.1:52395109-52407218 GCA_020142125.1 Phrynosoma platyrhinos | reverse complement strand
TATAAGACGACCCCTGACTTCTGAGACCCTTTTCCAGGGTCAAAAAGTAATCTTATACGCCGGAAAATACGGTATTTTAAGTTTTATCTAATTTCTTCAATGTCCACATTTGGAGAGGGGCACTGAGGATTTTTAATTTCTGATTATAATGATAAAGTAGTCAAGAATTTCTGGACTTGTATCTGCATTTTATTTTTCATTTACATCTTTATAGACAGACTTCTTAAAGAGTATTCATAGGTTTTGTACTGAGTTGTAAAGGATGAGGTCTTTTAAATGAATGTGTTCCCTGTACTATTTTCCAGATCTTTTTACCTTTTAAATGTCCATTTGTAAACTTTATTTCTTTGTTCTTTGGCCATTATTATGTTACTTACAAGAGAGTCAGCATGATATAGTGGTTTGAGCATTGGACTAGGACTCTGGAGACCAGAGTTTGAACATGTCAACCCACTGGATGACCTTGGGCAAATTATACTCTGTCAGCCTCAGAGGATGACAATAGCAAATCTCCTCTGAAAGAACTTGCCAAGAAAATCCCATGATAGCCTTAGGGTTGCCATAAGTTGTAAACGACGTGAAGGCACACAACAATAACAAATGTTAGGTTTACGGCGTGTCACAATATGCCCACATTTAATTCACTGTATTTTTTAGATATGCATGTTAATTTTCATCTATATAATGCAGCACTCTGGTCCTGAAATCAAGTGGGTGGATGGAGGCAAACCACTGTTAAAGATTTCAACTCATCTGGTTTCTACTATATATACACAGGTAATTATTTTATACTGCTACAGCTTTATCCTAAATTCATTGATTGCATTTTATCTTGAGTTGGCATATGTAGTTGTTATAACTCTGCAACTACGACAGAAGAATTTACAGTCAGAGGCTACTCATCAAACTTTGGTGAGATGAGAACCTGGAGCTACTAGTAGAGAAAGGCCATTGAACCTCTCTCTTCCCATTTCAGTTCAGAACTGATGATGGAAAGCACAGGTACAGTGCTTTCTTTTGTAACTGACAGTCATTTCAATAGAACAAGCTGCCTGAAAGGGGCAAACAGAAATGTGCATTTGTGTCCAAAGGACTCACTGAGGTTCTTCTGCAATTAGTTGCAAGCCTGATTAAAAGGAAGCTCAAGCTCAGATAGCTCATTGGGATACAGAGGAGCCCTGAACTGCTCAGATCTGCCCTCCGTCCCATATGCTACATATGAGATTGTGGCTTCATGTCAGAGGCCACACTATGCCCGTTTAGTCAGGGCACTACTGGAAATAATAAATAAAATAAAATAACAATGTTTCAGTTGGGTGATAAGGCCAGCCAAAGCTTCTTGGCCTCCGTGTGCAGTGTTTTCATTCTTAAAGATTGTGGGTTATATGGAATAGTAACTTTGTGTTAGCAAATAGAACTCATAGAAAGCAGGTCTCTCACCTGTTTTTTTTTAAATTGTGTTCATTTTAAACAACTTTACATAATAAAAATTGGCACAATATAAGATGTACAGAAATTTAAATATAAATGAACATCTAACAAAAAAAGAGGCATCCAGGTCCAGCGATCATTCATTGAAAATACAGATTCTATTTTCTGTTCATAAATCATTCCACAGAGGTCACTTAATCATCCACATGCCTGAAAATTAGTTTCTTCTTCATGGTGTCTGTGACTGACACAAATGGGTTATCCTGCACCTGTACATTTGCTCTTTCTGAACCTTAGCATTGTAAAGCATTTTGGCGGTAGCCCTCTGGCTGCCTTGTATTAGGTGCTTCCTGCTGAAACTGCCAGTTCCTTTTCTTGCATTGCTGAAGCTGCTTCAAGAGGAACTGCATTTGTGTTTGTTGATGATCGATCAAATTTTGTTGGTGTTGGCTTTGGAGCCACGCTAACCCTCTGGATGATTCAGTCTCATTGACGTCTTTCAAAGGACAGGACAGGATGGACATTTGAAATGTCTCAGTGCTCAGGTGAATCCCACATAGTCATTTCCTGCACTCATTGCTCTGCTTTCATGCCACAAGTGAGACGCAGCAGGGAAAAAACAGGATTGAGCCACTTCTTCCTGCCCATCTGCTTCGGCCCTGGAGAGGAAACATAGATTACAAAACAGGAGAGGTCATGCACTGGACTCCCCTCAAAACAATTCTGTATTTGAAGCAGGTTGGTTGCACAATAAAGCCTGGAAGCATCCTAAAAACTGACTTTTTTTCTTGCTGTGAAAAATTAGGGTAGCTTTTAGAGCCGCAAAATCTTTACAGTCTCCTCCATGATCTCAGCACTGAAACATTAAATACGATAATTTACTTCAAAAATTTCCCAGCTGATTTTTGGAAATTGGAGACAGTTGGCTCAACAATGCAGTCCTTTAAACTGCAAGTGGTGACATTGTAATGGAGTGGTTGATAAAATTAGATGTTAATTTATTTTAATATATTGCTCTTTCTTTTCTTAGGACCAGCATCTAAACAATTTCTTCCATTACTGTCAAAAAACTGAGTCGGGAGCTCAAGCTCTAGGAGCTGAACTTGTGAAGTATCTCAAGGTACAAAATTGTAGTGAGACTGACACACATGAATATCAGTAAGAGATATGAATCCTTAATTAAAATATGTTGGTTTAAACAAAGGATGGATAAACCTTCTCACTCACCATAATATTTGCAGTTATTCAAGTTCAAGTTCCTTCCATTCCATGTCGTTATCATTTTACTATGTTTAAAATGATTCCATGAAAATGTGTATATATTTCCATGTGTCTAAAACTGAAACTTCATATGGATTTTATTTGATTTTTCCTGTCATATTAGTTTTTATTTCAGGGAATGACCAAAAAAGCAGAAATAAACATAATCATAAAATAAAATAATGTAAAATGCAGTATTAACTATAAAATAATAATAATACAACAGTATAAAGCATCTTATGTTAATGTGAAGTTGCTGCCACACAGAAACTGGCTACTGAGAGAAACTGGTCTGCCAGAATGCTTCAGATGCTCCACGTATATATTTTTAAAATGGAGTGGTTAAATGACATCAGAGGTCACAATAGAAGGAGTAATACAATAAATATGTCCCACAGTTTTCATATCCCATTCATATGCAATCTTTGTACAATATCTCCTCATATGTTCACTTTTGTATGCTATTTTCTCTGATGTATGGAGTTTATGTTTTTTTATTACTGGAAAATTGCATCACCAAACATAGAGAAGTGTGAAAACAGAAGAATAATTGTGTTCTAGTCCACGTATTATTCAAGAAGTGTGGATTAGATTTAGGAAATTTGTATTAAAATGAGCACCAGATTTTTTTTTTATTTTTTTGTAGTCCTTAGTGTTAACTAAATTTAATCTATAATTTAATAGACTTAGGGCCTTTGCAGACTGCCAGAAATAATGCAGCTTGAGTCCACTTTAACTGCCCTGGCTCAGTGCTAGGGAATCATGGGAACTGTAGATTTTTCTGAGACATTGAGTCTTCTCTGTCAGAGAGCTCTAGTGCCACAATAAACTACAGTTCCCATGATTCCCTAGCACTGAGCCAAGGCAGTCAAAGTGGACTCAAGCTGCATTATTTCTGGCAGTCTGCAAGGGCCCCGAGTCTACATAGATGACCAAGCTATGCTACTGGGAATGCTCTCAATATGAAGTTGTTCAGATGTCTGTACTGTTCCACTATACAGTGAGGAGGATTTTATAATACATAGATGCAAACCCATTTATATATGCACATGTGCAAATGTACAACTTGGGGTGTCACAATATATGTTACGTGGCTCGTATGAATGGAAATTGAATTAATGCTAAACCATAGTTGACAAAAATCTTTGTGATGAAACAGGCATGCTTCCCCACCTCTATCAATTCAATTCAATCTTTATTTGCGGTCAGTAGATCCGGCGAGACATGCTATAACTTAAATCCATACAAAATAGAAAGGTTACATATAACTTAAAACCATATAAAATAGAAAGGTTACATCCAGGTTGTCATAAACTGATAAAAGGAATCTCCTAACAGATACAGATTAGCTGACAAATGGTAAAGAACCCTCAACTATTCCATCTAAAAAGACAGAGATAACACATTACTAGATGGAATGGTTGAGAGTCCTTTACCATTTGTCAGCTAATCTGTTTTATCAGTTTATGATAACATGGGCTTCCAACTCATGAATTAATCAAAACAGGCAGAGTTAGCATCAATGCTCCACTTAAACATTCATAAATATTAGAATTTCAGGAAGTGTATATGGGAGAATAGCATAAGTTAGTCTTTTAGGTTACAGTTGTCCTTTCATATCCGCAAGGTTCTGTGGATGGCAAATTCTGTGGGACCTCAGGACCCATTCTCTTCAGTGGTGGTGCAGCATGCATGTAATTGTGTTGGCGCAGCCACATTGGGGTCCATCCACAGATATTCCAGTCTGCGGATGGCAAACCTGTGGATAGGAAGAGTCAACTGTATTTATTACATGCAGTCATACACATACAAACATACACACTTCCCATTGGGAGAAACAGACTTTTCTGTTTCTGGCTTCATTACTTCCATTATGTTACATTACATTACATGTAAGGCATCAAACATTCCTTATAGAACAGTATGCAGCAGGTAAGGTGTTTCATATAGACTAAAACTTGGCACATTGTGCTTCTTCTTCGTGGTCTCTGCGAATCACAAAAATGGGTTATATCTGTGCCTACGCAGCTAGCTCGGAAACTTCTAGTATCACTAGGCAAAACTTCAATTGCAACTTTTTGGCGGTAGCTCCGCCCACCCCTATAAAGCCCCTGGGGTTCCCGCTCTTTCTCCAGTTCCATTTGTCCACTGCATTAGCAGCTAGCAAGGAACTTCGCTTGGTTCGAGTCACTTGTTTCACTTTCAAATTTGACCTAATGGCTATTTTTGACCATATTTCGGGATTTTGACTTCTCCTTTGGATTTTGGACTTGAGATTGTTGCTGATCGCTCGACCTTGGATCGTTTGACTTCGATTTTGCTTGCCAATTTTGCCATTTGTTTTTCTACAAAATAGCTTCCATCAAGCATTGCAACAAGTGTGGCGCCAAAATCCCCACCACTGATTGCCATGATCAGTGTGTTTTGTGTCTGGGCGAGGCCCACAGTGCGAAAGCCTGCCTGTGCACTTGGGGCATGTGAAGTTCCCCACATCTGTAGGCAAGAAGACATGCATCCCACAAGTGTTGCAGGTGATGGCAGCTGTTCCCTTAGTGTCCATACTGAGAAGTCTTAATTAGTCCCTGAAACAGGACTATAGCCTTCCTCCTCAAAGAAAATCCCTCACTAAACACCAGTGTTAAAGGCTCCTGATGACCTGAACTTTTCACCAATCACTGCTGGTGATAAAATTCAGGCTCACCTCCTCCTTCTCTCTAGCAGGAATTGGTCTAGAACAGGGGTAGGCAACCTTTCCCCTTTAAGGGCCAAGGGACTTCAGTTCCCAGAAGCCTCAGCCATGTTGGCCAATAGTCCCATGTTAGCCAATAGCTCCTGGGATTCTGGGAGCTGAAGTCCCTCGGCCCTTAAAGGGGAAAGGTTGCCTACCCCTGGTCTAGAAAGGTCTAGAAGGCTCTGGGAGGAGTTATATAGAGCTAGACAAGTGTGATTCACAGAAGCTCCACCCCCTCAGCAATAACACACTCTCCCAAGAGTTTTTAAAAGTTCAACACTCACCCCCTTAAAATGGCTGCCCAGGAACTGCTCACCTCCTCCTTCTCTCTAGCAGGAACTGGCCTAGAAAGGTCTAGAAGGCTCTGGGAGGAGTTATATAGAACTAGGAGGAAGAGATGCCTTCCAGTTTGAGTGGTCCGGAAGGATGCTCTATGCATTTCCCCTATTTCCACTAATCACGAAGGTCATAGCAAAGATGAGGGTAGACAAGTCAGATGCCATCCTTATCACCTCATGGTGGATGAGGCAGCTGTAGTTTGCTCCTCTCCTACACCTCGCCTGGGAGGAGTATCGCCACCTCCAGTTCCATCCTGACCTCCTGTCCCTACACAGAGGTCAAGTCCGACATTTGGACATTGAGACGCTTCCCCTGGTAGCATGGAGAATCCATCCATAGAGGCCCTTCCAATCTCGATACAGACTGTTATCCAAGCTGCTCAGAAACCTTCCACAAGGAAGTCTTGTTCAAATGGACTAAGTTCCTGGACTTTCTATCTGCCATCCCTTGTCTCGGTCCCAACAGTCTTGGAATGTCTAATGTCTCTTGTTGACTCGGGACTGTGCCTCACTTCCAACAAGTTTTACTTGTCTGCCATCTGCTCACACTATCAGCTTGAGGGCAGACCATCCATTTTCAAGGAGCCCCTTATGAAGAGATTCCTCAAAGGGCTCAACAACCTCCACCCTCCATCCTCGGTACCGACCCCGGCATGGAGCCTGGTCCTGGTGCTTTCCCACCTCTTTACCAAGCCTTTTGAGGCCATGGCCACCATGGACTTAAGATTGCTGACCTGGAAAACAGCTTTCTTAGTGGCCATCACCTCTGCTTGCCGGACGGGCAAGCTGTGTGCCCTATGGATGGACCAACCGTGCCTCCGTTTTCACAAAGACAAGGTGGTCCTCCGCACCAACATCACCTTTCTTTCTAATGTGGTATCGGCCTTTCACATCAATCAGGACATTGTGCTGCCCATCCTGGCTCCGAACCCGACGACTGATGCCAAACGCCTCATGCACACCCTTGATGTTCGGAGAGTGTTGGCCTTCTACCTCAATAGGTCCTTGGGTTTGAGACACTCCGAAAGACTGACTGTTACTTGGAGGCCAAGCAGGGACTACCTGTGACTGCTTAGAAGTTCTCTAAGTGGGTGGTTGCTACCATCCACTTGTGTTACGAACTGTTGGGTAAAACCCTCCAGCCCAGGTACGAGCACACTCAACTAGGGCAGTAGCTACATCCTCTGTTTTTTTTTTTTTTTTTTGTTTTTGTTTTTTTTTGTTTTGCTGGAGTGCCTTTAGAGAATGTCTGCAAGGCTGCTGACTGGTCCCAATCTTTGACTTTCATCAAACACTTTAGGTTGGACACAAGGGCCAGACGGGACACAACCTTAGGGAGGGCAGTGTTGCTTTCTGGTTTACATTGAATGTTGATTGCATTACATGTGTTGTATGCTTTTGAAACCAAACAAATGACACCAACAAGTGCACTTTTAAAGTTTTAAAGCTTTATTGTTGTGAATAAATTACAACTTCTTTGAACTTCCAAACTGGTGTCAGGACACTCCCTTCCACTGACCAAAGCTTGTCAGTCTAACCCATTTGTGTGATTTGCAGAGACCGCAAAGAAGAAGAACAGGTTGCTTACCTGTAACCGTATTTCTTTGAGTGGTTAACTGCGAATTCACACAAATCCTGCCCATCCTCCCCTCAGTTGTGTCCTGCTCATTAGTAAATTCCTGCTGTCACTGCTTGGCGGCATATGTTTTGGAACTGAGGAAGCAGAGCCAGGTGCTTTATAGGGGTGGGCAGAGCTACCACCAAAAAGTTGCAAGTGAAGATTTGCCCAGTGATACTAGAACTTAACTGAGCTAGCTGCGCAGGTGCAGATATAACCCATTTGTGTGAATTCGCAGATGACCATTCAAAGAAATATGGTTACAGGTAAGCAACCTGTGCATCTCCTTAATAGGCATCTCTGTATTTACACATAAGTATCACCATCTTAAACAATATTAGGTGTCCTAAACCTTATTGTATCTGCAGAGAAATACACAGGCATCCAAAGAAGAGAACATCCTTGGGCACTGCTATATTTTGCTGCATCCATTACAAGCAGAATGCATAATACCTGTTCAGTGCAATCTAGACCTTATGATCATTGTCTGGCCAATTATCAGTTAGGAACAACATTAACAGTGTTAAAGTTGCCATGGTCACCTGTCTTCATATGGAGAACGCTGACTCTCAGTCTGCTTGTTTTCTGTTTCTTCTTGGTCTGTTTTATATCTTTCCTAGCCTCTATGTTCTCAGTCAGATTAGAGATGCTCACTATTCCCTGTTAATGTAAACATTTCTCTCCTCCAATCAGAACAAGGATCTTAGAGATGATGTAACACGCTAAGAACACTTGGTTCTTGGCTGCCTTCTATCAGAATACATCAACCATCTGATTGCACCATTATTTATAGTTAGACAGGCTCTATGTACCAAAATTAGGCAATGCCTATGTTCTCAGTAAGGCACACACATACCACAGAACACAAAACTTTCTGCTAAGAAAGTACATATAGAAAGCAACTTACATGTATTCTTAGGGCCTTTGCAGACTGCCAGAAATAGTGCAAACTGAGTCCACTTTAACTGCCCTGACTCAGTGCTAGGGAATCATGGAAACTGTAGTTTATTGTGGCACCAGAGCTCTCTGACAGAGAAGGCTCAATGTCTCAGAAAAAAATACAATTCCCATGATTCCTTAGCAATGAGCCAGGGCAGTTAAAGTGGACTCAATTTGCACTATTTCTAGCAGTCTGCAAGGGCCCTTAGATTTGCATCCTACTCAGAATCAGTTATGTGTAAGTCCTATTGATTTCAGTAGAACTTGCTTCTATGTAAACTTGCTGCATTCAGTTATGGAACTAGTATTTTTGTTTTGTGATTCTTACTTTATTTGGATTTCCCCCCTAGAGCCTTCATGCTATGGAGGGCCATGTGATGATAGCTTTTCTGCCTACTGTTTTAAACCAGTTATTTAGAGTTCTTACTAGAGCAACTCAGGAGGAAGTTGCAGTGAATGTGACAAGGTGAGCATTTTGTTGCAAGAGTTCCAATTAATTGCTAATTTGTTGAGAGTATGTTAATCTTTTAGTATTTATTTCTTATGGTCAATTCATTTCATTTAGGGTTATCATACATGTAGTTGCCCAGTGTCATGAAGAAGGGCTGGATAGCTATTTGAGATCCTATGTCAAGGTAAAAATTATATCAACATGTTTTTTCCAATAAAATAAAATAAAATTACTATTACAGTATGTAATGCTATTTTCCTATTTTTATACCAAAGTATGCGTACAAAGCAGAGCCTTATATTGCTTCTGAATACAAAACTATACATGAAGAGCTTGCCAAATCCATGACAGCTATTTTGAAGCCATCTGCTGACTTCCTCACAAGCAATAAGCTGCTTAAGGTATATATTTTTAAAAACTGGTGTGATTCCTTTTTTTTTTTTTTTTTTTTTTTGTTATTTTCATCGGGACTTGTTTTCAGACTAGGCAAGTGCTCTTCAGTGCTCCTGAGGCATCTTTCCTCCCATAATTAACTGTAAGTGGAAATAGAACAGTTCCATACAGTAGTAAATATATAGTGGTATTACCCTGCATATGCCATTTTCTATGGCTCAGATCCTTCTCCACTGCTTACCCACAAGTAGGTTTTAGTCCATAAAGATCTTTTTCAGTGCTAATTAAATATTTCTTGTTTGCAGAGTTTCCCTGTTTTATGTATGCAAGTTTACAGTGGCTGAGATTCTACTTACTTAATTTCCCCATGAATAGCTTCATGGTTGTCCCCATGTTGATTTCCCTTCCTGCAAAGTGGAAGGGACTTCCACTCTTGGTTTTCCTGCATTGCTTTTCATTGAGTTAAGAGAAGCTATTAGAGGTACAATTTTAAAACTATTTATCATCAATCGAAGCTTAGATTAACAGATAGATTAACCAATCAGACACTTCAGCATTTTTTCTCTAGTGATTTCCTTAACTTGCTGTATGTCCCATAATGAATGCTGAAGTTAAAAATAGCTTTTCCCATTCAGGAAAGGCTTCAGTAGAAGAGATACTAGAATTTGGAGAAATGCATCACATGCCTCTGTGGTTAAACAGGCTAATCAGCCGTAGTAAACGGGTTACTAAAATGGCCAGTTCTTGCAAGGAAGAAATATTTAATTAAAAGTCTAGGAGCCTTGAAAACCCTCAGTAACACTTTGGCCCAAAATGCACGGGCCAAGTAAGGTAGCTTACGGCCACTTTGAGGGCATGGTGTTTCCATGATGCATGCCCCCAAAGCGGCCGGAAGCTGCTCTGAGGCCGCACTAATTAGGGAAAAGCTGCCCCACAAAGGAATAGATACAATCCACTTTTGCCATTGGCTGGCTTGGTACTGCGGTGGCGGCTCGCGTCAACAGTGGGCCGTGTGGTGGCTGCAGTCCCGGCCCAATTGCAGCCGGAACAGCCTCTGGCAACTCCTCTTGGGCCATGTGCTTCAGCCCTTTGTCTCACTGTACTGGATAGAATGTTACTTGCTGCTTTTGTTGCAAACACACACAAAAAGGAGTACAAATCAGGTATAAAAATACGAGTTGGGAGATAAGGAAACACTGGACTGCTACAATTTGACAACAAAGTCAGCTGAATGCTGTATGGAAAAATAACAATGAATGAACAAAGGGAGGGAATTCCAGAGAAAATAGCTGGTATTCAAGCAATCCAGAAATCCTTTAAAAAAAATACAGTCCTCCCGCACCATATGCGGGCTTGCCATATGTGGCTTTGAGCTTATGTGTACAGGAAGCCTGGGAGGACAAAATGGTGGGAATGCACTGACATAGAAATGAATTGGACTTAAGCATACAGGTTTTTTCCTATATGCGGGGTGGTGGTGGTGGTGGTGGTGGTGGTGGTGGTCCGGAACAGATCCCCTGCGTATGCCAAGTGCCCACTGTATCTTTTCAATTTTAAAATATAGTTAACTGTGCTATATAAAGACTATAATTGACAGTATAAATTCTCTGTGTTATACATATAAATAGATGCCTTCTGTAATATGTTCTTTTTAACATTTTTAACAGTACTCCTGGTTTTTCTTTGAAATTCTGATCAAATCAATGGCCCAGCATCTTTTAGAAAATGCTAAAGTAAAGGTAAGTAAACTAATATTTTTAATTTATATTAATAAATCACTAAAGGCCTTTTTGGTGCCACTTTTTACTCACTGACTCATTACACAAATACAACTAATTCTTGTTAGTACCTATTACTATTTAGGTTTATAAGACATCAGAAATCACATTTTTTTTAAATAAAGAGGGAAGACAATAAGATTCTTTGGAGCATGAAACAACATTCATAGATTATTCACTTTTTGTTTATGTATGAAAGCATATCAAAGAAAAATATGTCATTACATCAAATATATCCTTGCTTTTCAAATTCAGGCTGTAATAATCACTTCTCTTAAAAGTGTCACATGACTATGTTCTTTTGCTGCAACAGACTAACACATTGGAAATATTTTTAGTCCCCCCCCATTATGGACTTGTTAGTGTACGTTTTTAAGCAACAACTTCCTAAAATTTGTTACTTATGCCACAGACACTAGGCAATTGTTTTTCTATCTTATTTTTATTGTAGGAAGTGGTTAAGATTATTACACCAGCATCTGTTTAAACTGTTAGGTGGACAAATCCTTCCTTCCTTCCTTCCTTCCTTCCTATTTCTTAAAAATATTTTCTTTGGGTACAGAGAAGAGATTGATCAAGATGGTTTCTAGTTACTCTGTGCTGTATTTTCCAGGTATGTCAGAAACCACTTACATAGATGAGAATTCTCCTGAGACATGAATTTGATCACACTTGCTCCCTTTTATATATTAGCCAAGATTAAACAGAATAATTTAGCAGTGCTTCCATTTGTAATGTATAATTATCCTGTTTCTAGTTGCTACGAAATCAGAGGTTTCCTGCATCTTATCATCATGCTGTAGAAACTGTTGTCAATATGCTGATGCCCCACATTACTCAAAAGTACAAAGATAATCCAGATGCTTCAAAAAATGCAAATCATAGTCTAGCTGTCTTCATAAAAGTGAGTACTTTTTGGTGGATCATTCCAAAGAAGGCTTCAGTTATTTAACACACTAAAAGCAACTACATAGAAATTCTGTACTGCTGTTAAAATATCAAAAATGGTGATCTATTTTGTGGCTAAGAGAAGTCATGAGTTTGGCTAATCTTTATGTACACTGGAGTTTGAATTAGGTTTATGTCATGAACTAGATTGTATACATTATAAATTAAATCACGTGCGTTGGTAACCTCACGCCTCGACTTCTGTAATGCACTCTACATGGG
>JAIPUX010001232.1:52383780-52395009 GCA_020142125.1 Phrynosoma platyrhinos | reverse complement strand
ATTATTATTGATTTAATATTATTTTAAGGGGGGGAGGGGGGTATATTGCATACATTGTTTCTTGTGATTTTATGTTGTACTGAGTGTTCTAATCTGTAAGCCGCCTGGGTTGGATTACCATTGGGCGGGGTATAAATAAATTTTTTTATTATTATTATTATTATTATTATTATTATTATTATTATTATTTAAAAAATTGATTTTGAATATTGGATGTTTGATAGTAGATTATGGCCCGGAACATACAGGCAGATGGGGGCTGCTTCCGGCAGCTCTGGGGGTGTGGTATTTAGACAACACATGCCCCTGGAGAACTCAAACATCCATTTGGGACCACGACAGGAGGCACCCTCAGGGATGTGGTCTGTGTCTGCTAGGGCGATTGGGCTCATCTGTACCTATACTAAGCTGATATAATATGCATTACTGTTGCACTAGAAATATAATTTTCACTTATTTTTCCAGTAGCATTTATGGGCCCTTAAGTGATAATAAACCACTATCAATTTATAGTTACACATATCTTATCCTATGACGTATTAGTTCAGTTTGCTTATCTTATGTGGTGATTGAAGAGAAAAACTTGTTTAAAAGGTTGTTAATAATAAGGCATGGTTAAATCTTTCACCTATAAATTAACATTTTATGTCCAGTATGATTATGAAATATTTGGATTCTGATGCTATATGAAGCTAATTTAATCTGTATCAAATTTTTGTTGCAAGCAACTATGGAAATGTCCTTTAGAATATTCTGAAGGTATCTTTTTCCTTTTGCAGAGATGTTTCACCTTTATGGACAGAGGATTTGTGTTCAAGCAAATTAATAACTATATTACCTTCTTTGCTCCAGGAGATCCAAAGGTACTGTAACATAACATAGAAACAGTTGCCAGTGGTATTCTGTCAGACATGTTTACAGATAAAGCTTCCCCAGTTCTAATATTTAAGCTTTTTCCCTTTTTTATGTCAAATAGCCAGATTGCTTTGATTTGCAAAAAATATTTAGTCATCCATCAGAAAGCAGATAGGTTTGCAGATGAGAGTTCCACTGTGTTTCAAATACAATTTTGAAATGTTGTTAGGTATCTGTGTGTGTGCTTTCAAGTCACCTGTCGACTTATGAGTGACCTAATGATTTTCATAGGGCTTCTTTTTAGGCAAGGAGTATTCAATTATGGTTTTGCCAGTTCCTTCCTCTAAAATATGGTCAGCAGCACCTGATGTTCATTGGTAGCCTCTCATTCAAATACTAATCAGGGGTGATGCTTCTTAGCTTTCAAGATCAAATGAGATCTGGTGCCTTTAGGATAACTAATCAACAGAAAAATGTTCTGTTGTGGCATGCTGCTGCCTATATATGTAAATTGCCAGACTCTCTTGCTTGGAAATCAGATTATATACTGTTTGTAATTCTTTCTAGGAAATAGAAAAAGTTGGGTTAAAATTTTGTTTTTGCTTACAATATGCTAATTCTGTTAAACAATTAGTATAATCATTTCAACATATCTTGCAGACCCTTTTTGAGTTCAAATTTGAATTTCTCCGGGTGGTTTGTAATCATGAACACTACATTCCTTTGAATCTTCCTATGCCGTTTGGAAAAGGCAGAATTCAGAGATATCAAGGTAAATTTATGTTCAAAAAATTAAATTGATATTACTAAAACATTAAAGCTGACTTTAAGAAAAATCTTCAAGTCTTGTGTGCTTTTAAGAAATATATATTTGGATTCTATATTCAATAAATGGAATTACTGTCTAGTTTTTTTCTTCTTACTATTTTATGGCAACACAGTGACACCATGAAAAACACATAGGTTGTTTAACCCTCATCCAGATGAATTTTAAAAACTTATATTGTCTGACTTTATATGCATACACTTTATAGGAATACACTGTTGGAATGGGCATTTACCTCTAAACTCTGGCAACTGTTTGTCAATGGTTACATTCATTCCAGGTTTTTATCACATTTGAAGCTAGTCAACATAAATATAGGTCACATATCCTGAAAGCAGATTAGTAAGAGCTCTATGTATATCTCTTGTTTTCATGTTGTTGTTCCTCATATATCCTGCAAGTGCATGAACCCTTTTCAGGCTTGTCATTGTTCTGAAATGGCAACACCTTGAAACTGAATGCCACAGTGGTGTCAAGGCTCCATATTGCCCATGTTACACCCTTTCCAGGAGCAGTAGGTCTTTGTATGGCTTCAGGTCAGGATTTCAAGGGGCTTTCACATTTTAACTTTGGTAGGGTTCCTCTCATTTCATGCCTTCAGTACATGCTATGTGTTTCTATTTGTTACACAAATTGTGTGGCAAAGTATGCTTTCTGTTCAGTTCAGATGTTCCTAGCGCTTGTTTATTTTTGCATCCTTTCACCTGAGTATCCTCTGATGATTTCTCTGGCTCTTCTATGAAGAACTGTCTATGGATGTCTTTAACAGATCCTTTTACCTCTGCCGGTGATGTCAGTGTCTTCTCTTAGTTCTTCCTGGACAGTGTAAAAGACTTTCTGCCATCCCATCTTTGAGCAGGGGAAGGGTTTTCTTTTACTCGTCTAAGTACTCTCACCAGTTTATGTGCATTTTAATCAAAGTGGCTCTGAGCTGTTTTGTTTTGTTTTGTTTTGTTTACACTGTGTGCTTGACAAAAGCCATCCCAATGCAATAGATCTATTGGGATAAATTTTTGTCCCAGCTATTTTTTTAAAAAAAGCCTATGCATTGTAGGTGAGTGAAACCTGGGATGTTGTTTAACTCATTAAGTGACAATTTCATAAATGCCTCCCTTGTAAGTGTATTTTTATGTGAATTCTGCAAAAAAAAAAGTGACTTGGGTGTTAAAATACCCCCTCAAGTAGAGTTAATGAGAGAGTTAGCGAGAGTTAATCTGAATAAAAGGAAGGATAGAGATAATGTTGCCGTAATAAAATCCTCAAAACACTCATTCCTTTCTTTGCTTGGCAGCAAAAATTACTTCTTACTACTTATTGGTTTTGTCCTGCTTTGCTTCTTTTTTCCTTTTGAATTAGCTTTTCTTTCACCAACTATGAAGTCGTATGACACTCTTGTAGGTAGGTGTGGAGTGTGCTACTTGATTCTAAAGTTTCTATTTTAAAACAGTGGTGATTTGTCAAATAAAGAATGTGTAGTAATTTCATTTGTGAGTCATGCTCAACTGCTATATATAGAAAAGAATGGCATAACAAGCATAACTGGAAACAAACAGAACTAGTTGCGTTATACTTTGTAACTGGGTATAATGAAAATATATCGAAGAATATGGACAATTTGGCTAATGCTAGAATAAAGGACACACTGGAATAGTCTCAGCCAATTTACAGTGACATACTCATTTTGTTTTCAGTTCCAAATGGACATTGTCACTTCTGTTTCCTGAATAGTAGTTCTGTCCTGCTCCAATGAAAATATTCTTGAAACTGAAGGGATTTTCAAAAGCATGTTGTGATATGACTCCCAAAACATAAGGAAAGAAATTCCTCTGGGGACCCAAGCTCCCCTGGAATCCTGGCCTGTCTTACATTATTATCCAACCAAACCCCTTCCCCATATGCCAGGTCAATGTAGCTTGAATTTTCTTTGAGATAAGTTAGGGAGAATGGGAGCAGGAAAAAGGCAGAGTTAGCATGTGAACTTCATGATAAGCATAAATTTCATCGGTTTCTTAAACTTTAATACCATTGTGCATATTACATGATAGATGGAGAAAGAAAGAGAGTAAGCTTTGAACATTGGGCTCTGTAACATTGGAAGAATTGTGGACTACACTGAATAATTGTGCAGAACATTCATCTTTGCTAGCTGCCTGCTGTATCCGGAATCCTTAGCAAATATTTTCCACAAAATTTAATGAAATTCTTAAATATGATGAGAGTTTTAGTTGTACTTCATGACCTCATAGGTACAAAATCTGATCTTACATTTTGTTACAAACATTAAAATGTACATGTGGTTCATCTATGATATGTACAAAAATTCACCTGCAATATGGACTTCTTCTAGGGCTTTAGATTAACTCATTGCATGACATTCATTTATTAATTTACTAGACTTTCCAATTAATGCTGAAGTTTTAAAAAATATGCTTTAGTGAATTAAGTCTTTAGAATTTGTTAGGCTGCTCTGTCACATTCAGGAAAACAGGAAGGCTTGTTGCCTCAGGAGAAGAAATCATTGAATTGGAGGAAATGCATCATAGAGTTGTGCTGTTAGGTAGGCTTATCTGATTTAGATTTCTTAATTTTGTCTGGAAGACAGCAGTGAGGTGGTGAGAGAGAACTTTCTAGAACAGAGTTACTGCATTTTGGTGATAAGAAAAAGAAGAAGAAAAAATGCAAGAGACAGAAAAATAATACTTGGAATGGAATGAAAGAGGGATGATTTGTTTGCTTAGCTGGCCACCAAGGGCCTCAAACACTTGTAGCTCTTTGAGAAAGTCCGGCCTTTTAGATCTGAAAGGCAGGTGTCCACCTCATGATGCTGTATGAAAGGAAGGTCTTTAGAGTCTTTCTGGTAGGTAGTGGTACACTATGATTCTCTTCAGTCACATATCTTCTGTTAATTATATTCTGTAATTGTTTCTGTGTGCATTATTGTATAATATACAATCTTGTATAAAATTAATTTGGGTCCTTTCATAATAATCAGGTCTGTGAGTCATGACAGACAGATGACAATCATGGGTGTGTACAGAAACAAGGTGTATAAAGTCTTTCTGGATGTTTCATTTAGGGAAGACTTTCCCTGTATCAGTAGTTGTCATCGATAGTTGTCATTGCTCATTTCCCCAGTCCTATTTATCTCCTGCTATCAGCAGCTTTTCCTAGTGCTAAACATAACATAGCAAGTACACAAGTAGTTGTAAACCATCTTGAGTGACTCAAATTCACTGAGCAGTATTATGAATGTCACAATCAAGTGGATCAAGTTAAATAACTTTCTCCCTTTGTAATGAATGCTAGTTACTTTTTTAAAAAAAAGAATACCAGTTCTTCAGCTTTAGAGGAGTTATGCCTTGTTTCCACATGTTTGACATATGCTGTACATATATGCACAGTGGTATCAGGGATCCACAGAATGGGATTTTTAAAATGTTAAATGAGGGCCACAGTAATTCCAACAGTAATTCCAAAATGATGATCCATCAAGCTCCCTCGTCCCTATTGTAAAGGTATACACAGCTAGATGCTCATTGCATTTTTTTTTAATGAGTACTTAGCTGGAGTCAGAAGGAATGCCTTTGTTCTAATAACTGTAGTTATACAATATCTATTAAGACTTTAACCATTCTTCCAATTTTACTTACATTTCATTAAAAGGATTATCTGGAAATCTCAGTGGCTAACACTAAATCGTATTGAAGTACAGTATGCATTTACTTTTCTAGTTGATAGCATTGTTTAAAATTCCTTTTAGATAGTGCAAAATTCTAACAGTATTCCCAAAAATGTTGAAGGAAATACAATTGGCTTTATTAATAACTGAGAGTTAGTAGTGAATTCTAGGTAACTTGTTTGACTAATCATATGTCCAATTCTTGGATTACCTAGAAAAGAATGATACATATTTCTGTTCTAAATATGCTGCTGTATTTCTAGGTTACTATTTTTTTGTAAGCTGTGTTACAAATACCTAATTTTTTTGCTTGTAGTCACATCCATGTGCGTGATTTTAACAGAACACCCTTTTGTGGAAGTGTGGCTGTTGTTTCACAATGTGTAAATGTTGCTTTGTAGCCCATAAAGCATGGGAAAAGTTGACTGTGACCCCAATAGACTCAACCCATTGAGTTGTTTTTCAAGAGCTCATAATTGTTAATTCACAAAGTAAGATCACATATGTTCAGAAAGTTACATTGCTTATATTTTATTTTAGTCAAGATATTATTTTTAGTCTTCATTCTACTTTTTGTTAATTAGAGGTACATATAGCTATATTGTTGGAATGTTAAAAAAAAGAGTACTGTAAGCGTTGTGGTGCTTAGACATTGCATTTTCAGAATTGCATTATATCCTCAGTCTTTGTGTTTGCCTTCAGACCTTCAACTTGACTATTCCTTATCAGATGAATTCTGCAAACATCACTTTTTGGTAGGACTTCTCCTCAGAGAAGTTGGAAGTGCACTGCAAGAGTTCAGAGACATCCGCCAAATTGCAATTAGTGTTTTGAAGAACTTGATGATAAAGCATTCATTCGACGATAGATATGTTTCCAGGGTAAGAGGACCAAAAAAATATTTTTAATAGTGAAGTATGAATGCTTTTTTTTTTATAATGAACTATCTGCACCAATTCCAAGTAAAGTCAGGGTAATTCCAGAGCTTCACACATGATAGAAGCAATACTTCTAGGCCAGTGATGGTGAACCTTTTAGGGACCATGTGCCCAAACTAAAAGGCATCCCGGCACCGGGTGTTACCCAGTGTCGGGGTGGGACTTCGGGAGGAGACTTCTGCCTTCTGGGGGTGGGACTTCTTCCCCCCGCCCTCCTGGGCCTTCAGCTACCTCTCCGGAAGAGGAAAGGACAGGAAGAGGAGGAACAGGCATGCGCCTGTTCTTCCTCTTCCCCGCCTTCTATGTGCCAGGGAAAATGGCTCCGTGTGCCATCTCTGACATGCATGCCATAGGTTCACCACCATGGTTCTAGATCAGGGGTAGGCAACCTTTTTGAGCCGGGGGCCGGGTTGCTGTCCCTCAGACAATTGACGGGCCGAAGCACCAAAAATAAATAAATAAATAAATAAAAATTAAAATTAAAAAAGAATTAAAAATTTTTTTAAAAATGCATGCACACTCTCTCAGCCCCAGAAAAGCCATGGCAAAACCCCTGTGAAGATTTTGCCAAGAAAACCCCAAGAACAAGTAATAACAACAATAATCAATATCATCATGGGGGGGCGGCGGCGGTGGGGGGGGCGGCGGCGGCAGGACCGGTTTGGGGCCGGTCCAAAGGCCTTGCTGGGCCGCATCCGGCCCCCGGGCCTTAGGTTGCCTACCCCTGTTCTAGATGATATGATCTTTTCCATTCTCTACACTAGCAAGAGGAACTCTGCATGGCAATGTTTTCCAATATTTCAGTGAACAGGAAGGCACATATGCATAACTCCTTTTTTATGTGCAAGAAACTCCTGAGATTAGGTTTAGGAGTCTTTTGTATTTTGATTGTATTTTCTGTTCATCATCCTCTCCCTCAGGTTTGAATCAGTAGGTAGAGCCACATTTGTTAGTTCTTCAGTTCCTATTCTTAGAAAATGAAAATGGGCTTCTGTTCTATCAATTTCTTTTCAAAACTTTGTGATTCTCACTTTGCAATGTGTGTGGAGCTCTTTCTACAACAATAAATAGATTCTTTAAACTTGGAAGTCCACATGAAATGTATTTGAGGGTTTTCATCCAGCATGCATTTCTCTTGAAAGTGTAAGGAACAAAAATAATGAATAGTATAGTAGTATTGTGGCATTAATGTCTGAAAAGTTACATTTCAGATTATGTAAATTAATAGTTACATTAGTGTCATCCCCCCACCCCACCCTTAACAAATGATCAAGTGGGACTAAAATATCAGTAAAAATTGTTTTTAATATTGCCTTAACACAACTGAATTGCCTGAGAGCACAGATTGTGATTTTTCACAGGATTTGTAAATAGGCTGAAAAAGCTCAACTGCTGCAGAGGAAGATGTTTCTTTGTGCTACAAGATAGGTCTGATAAGCTACTTCCAACAATGAGAAACATGACTTTTCTCGGTTGTTATTTGAACCATGCATATGTACGAGTTTAGAAAATGAAATTTGGACTCTGTTCTTTTTTCCTTACTGATATATAATGATAAGTCTTTATCATCTGAAAGCATCATATATCTGTGTCAAGGATAAGTTAAAAAAATAATATCCTTAACATTGGTATAAGATGCTTCCAAATCATGTAAGCCAAAAGCATGTAAAAAAAATAATGTGTCTAGTTTAAGCTCCTTGTAAGCAACTGGAAACTTAGGGCCTCAGCAGACGACTAATTGAGTCGTCTTCGAGGCAAGGAAGAGGAGGGGCAGCCACACGCGCGGCGCCCCTTCCTCTTCCTGAGGTCGTCCTCGGAGCCGCCGGCCCTCCACACGGGCAGCGCTCCGGGGACAACCTCCCGCCGCAGCGTCCGCACGCACTGCGGCGGAAAAGGCAGGGAAAGTGCGCCCTACGCTTTTAGGGCGCACTTTCCCTGTCTTGTGGAAGGAGCGCTGATTTAGCGCTCCTTCCAGGGACGCCGCCGGAGCGCAGCGGTGCGGAGGCTGCGCTCCTGCGGCGCTCCATCTGCCGGCGTCTCCGGCGCCTCCATCTGCTTCCCCCCTTAATCAGTAAAAATTCTTAGTCTGCATCCACACTGCAGAAATAATTCAGTTTGATACCACTTTAACTGCCATGTCTCAGTGCTATGGAGTCCTGGGATTTGTAATTTGTTGTGGCACCAGAACTTTCTGACAGAGAAGGATAAATGTCTCACAATACTACAGTCCCTAGGATTCCATAGCATGGAGCCATAGCAGTTAAAATGGTGTCAAACTGGATTATTTCTGTAGTGCTGATGGAGCCTTAGTTTAAGCAATAAAACTCACAAAGGAAATTTTTTAAACATCATAGCATAATGAATGTATCAAAAAGGAGAAGTTGCTGAGGAAGTTTCATTTGGGAAATTTTTAAACTTCATTCTAATACTGAGTTTCTATATATGTTTTCATCCAGATCCATCAAGCAAGAATAGCCACATTGTATCTGCCAACATTTGGCCTTCTGATAGAAAATGTTCATCGAATTGATGTCAAGGATATTTCACCTTTCCCTATAAATGCTCCTAGCACAGTAAGTCTGTATTTTTGTTGGTGGACCACTAATAATAATAATAATTATTATTAATAGTGGTTTAACATTATTAGTATTTAACATTCTAATAATTACTAGAATTATTATTCTCTGTGAACAATCGAGGCGGCTAACAACAATTAAAATTACTTACAATGCAAAACCAGAAAAACCGAATAACCAAATAATAACCAAATAATGCTTCATAATTATTAAAATACAAATATACCTTTTGAATGTTAAACATATCAAAGGACATAACGTTACTTCTTTATATTTTGTAATAGAGTGCAAAAGAAGAATCACTTACGTTACCAGCTGCAAATCCACTGGCTACTCCACAAAAATCTGTGAATATTTTGGATAATAACCTCCACAAAGACTTGTTTGGTGCTATATCAGGCATTGGTAAACATTTTAAAATATTTTTAACATTGTTTTTAATTTTTAGTGACATATTGTGCCAATCAAAACATATCTTTCCAAAAAATAAAACTGGTAATTCCGCATATTGATTTTCTATTGGTGAAAACTTTTAGGGATACTAATGTCAGTGTGATTGGTGGATACTGTCTGAAATTAAAATGTGGAAGCCTGATGTTCCACTGTCAGCTTTTTGGAAAAAGAGCAGGACATAAAGTAATAACCTAAATAATATAGATAGCTTTATAATTGAAGATAGTGGAAAAATTTTCATAAAGAATAACTATATGCAGAACATATTGTAAGGAAAACAAGCTTGGACAAAGAAGGAGGAGGAGTGAAATAGGAGGAAGGAATATCAACAATCTAAAATATGCAGATGATGCTATAATAAAGACCTGGAACAACTACTAAGGAAGGTCAAGGAAGAAAGTGCAAAAGCAGGTATAATGTTGAAGATAAAGAAAACAAAAGTAATGACAATGGAGAACCTAGACAAGTTCAAACTAGACAATGAAGAAATAGAATAGTAAAAGAGTTCTCATATATGGGATCAAACATTGATAAAAAATGGGGATTGCAGTCAGGAAATCAGAAGAAGATTAAGAATAGGGAGAGTGGCTATGAAAGAACTAAAAAAGATCCTAAAATGTAAAGATATGCAACTGAACACAAAAGTTAGAATCGTATAAGGCGCCATTGTTTCCCAATTACCATGTGTGGATGTGAGAGCCGGACAATTAAGAAACAAGATAGGAACTCTGGACTCACATAACATCTTACAAACAGACATGGCATCCTTGCCAACCCTTGAAAGGGCTTAATTAATGGACCCTACTGCACAATAAGTGTTGACCAATTCCACATCCTTTAGCTTTGTTTTGCTCTGTTCTGGTTCTTTTATTGTATTATGCTGGAATTATGTAATGTTACCTTGAATTGATTTTAAAATTTAATTAAAAATAAATGAAAAAAGAAAAAGAAACAAGATAAGAAGAAAATCAATTCATTTGAGATGTGGTGCTGGAGAAGTGTTCTGAGGATCCCATGGATAGCTAAAAAGACAAACAAATGGGTCCTAGAGCAGATCAAGCCAGAAAACTTCCTGGAAGCCAAGATGACAAAACTGAGGGTACCATACTTCAAACACATCATGAGAAGGCATAACTCATTGGGGAAAAAAACAATAATGCTAGGAAAGGTGGACGGAAGCAGAAAAAGAAGAAGGCTGCATGCTAGATGGATGGATTGTATTAGAGAAGTCCCAGGAATGCAGGAACCTAGCGGAGCAGTGGAGGACAGGGAGTCTTGGAGATATCTCATCCACAGGGTTGCTATGGGTCAAAATCAACTTGAAGGCAGTTAACAACAAAAATATACCTAATTTTGTCATGGGACACATTTAGCTCACATTCATACACAAGTCAGGTTTTTGACAGCTGAGTGGGCAATGGTTCTGTGAAGGAACAAGTCAGCTGAATCTCATTATAATAAAGGTTAGGTGCCACTTGAAATTATTGCAGAAAATTGCATTGCAATAAAAATATATGAATTGTAGGATTCCACTGCCAGGTATTTTCTAGAATATCATTATCTTTATTAATTGTTTGTAATGCATTCCTTTTCTCACCAGCATCCCCATATACCTCTTCTACTCCTAATATTAATTGTGTGAGAAATGCAGATTCAAGAGGCTCTCTCATAAGTACAGACTCTGGAAACAGTCTTCCAGAGAGACACAGTGAAAAAAGCAATTCTCTTGACAAGGTATGGACATATCTATACTTTTGTGCCAGTAACAGAATAGTTTGTATATTCTCATTGTTACAGATAACTTCTTTATACCAAATGAAAATAGGCAGCCATTTAAATTTCGTGGATCAAGCTGTTTCATATACAGTGGTACCTCTACTTACGAATGCTTCTACTAACGAA
>JAIPUX010001232.1:52371143-52381334 GCA_020142125.1 Phrynosoma platyrhinos | reverse complement strand
TGTAATGATTGGGCAAAAATTCCGAGGCCTAAGCATGTTTGGGCTCCTTCTATCATTTCAGTGGCAACAACAACAGTGTATAGAGTAGCAGCTTCCATAGAGGAACTATATAAGGCTTTAGGCTGGAAGGAGCCATCAACTTTTGTGAAGCACTATAAATTAGTCAAATTCAGAACTAGTCAAGCAGCCTTTGGGAGGACAGTCCTGCAAGCTGTTGTGAATTAATAATTTGTTTAGACCAGACCTGCACAACATGACAGTAGGAAGGGGCCAAAATTAAAATAGGCTAAACTTCTTCGGGCCACAGATAGGTTTTAATTAAATATTAATTAATTAATTAATATTAACATTAATTCCGACCTACTCCTCTGCCTGGCCCTTTCCTTGGGAGAAAGCTGGGTGGCAGAGAAGCCTTGCAGGGCAAGCATTTGCCTGTCTTCCACCACCGCCACCTGGCCCCCTCCTAAGGAGAAAGCCAGGTAATGGAGGAGCCCTGAGGGGTGAATGTTTGCCCATCTTCATCTTCTTCCTCCACCAGGCCTTCTCTTCAGGGGAAAGCTGAGCTGCGGAGAAGCATTGCGAGTGTTCACCCATCCTCATCCTCTACCCACCCTTCTCCTAAAGAGAAAGCCAGAAACCAAGCAGTGCAGGAGCCTTGTAGGGCAAGTATTTGCCCATCCTCCTCCTCTGCTGCCTGGCCTCAGGAGAATGCCGGATGGTGGAGCCTTGCTGGCAAGCATTTACCCATCCTCCTCCTCCACTGCCTGGCCTTCCCCTTGGGAAAAAGCCGAGCTGCACAGCAGCCTTGCAGGGTGAGTGCTTGCCCTTGCTCCTCCTTCTCCATATGGCCCTCTCCTCAGGAGAAGGCTGAGCAGCAGAGGAGCCTTGAAGTTGTTCCACATCCTCATGGTCTGTCCAAAATCCTTTGGTGGGCCATATTTTGTGTAGACCTGGTTTAGACCCTCCCTGAGATTTGGTGGCTTGGGTACATCCCATGTATTGTGGATTTTGCCTTCAGCCTCACAGAGAATGAGTGGTTGACACTTACTGAGAATGGTCACTCTTGTGAGGCTGATGACACAACGTCCCCCCACTCAGTGACCAAAAAAGAAAGGTAGGTTCAAGTAAGTAATTAAAGTTTAGACTGAAGTTGTTGAATCAGTTGCCATGGCTAGAAAATGAAAACTGAGGAGAGAGGGGTTGGAAGCAACAATTAAAATGGTTTAGAATATTGAGTTGTTCTTCATGGTCTCTCCCATGTACTGATCATGCCCAATCCTGCCAATCTAGCTCCTTCTCCAGTTCTCTTTCGTCCGCCTCAAGAGAAACTGCTTTCGAATTGCTCTCCAGCTGAGTTCCTCTCGTATACAGTAGAATTCGATCTTTTTCTGATTTCCCTTATTTTTTTTGGTTCTTATTTGTTTGTTTATTTATTGTGAGCATTGCCCTAGCAGAACTTGGAAGCGAGATTTTTGTTTGTTTTTCCGCCCGGCTGGCCACCTCACTTCTAGGCCGCCTATAGCCTCCAACTCTTTATGTAAGCTCTGCATTTCTTGCAACCATAAGTTTCCCCTCACTGATGGACATTCTAAGTGCCTTTTTTGTTTGGGTGAGGGCCACATTACCAAGCGTTTTTACCTTTACCAATGTGTCTTTTTGCAGCAGGGCCCAATGCTTGAAACATTTTTGTAGGGAATGTTCCCTTTCTGTTGCCGAAAAGTCTTCTCAGAAAGATCCTCTGGCTTTGGTGCCAATTTCACAATTTCTTGGGATCCCAAACTCTAAAAACTATAATCAGCGCTGGTTTCTTCTTCTTTGTCGATGTTGAGTCCTCTGAAAGCCTTGGCATTGACAGCGCTGTCCTCAACATCGAGCACTTTAGAGCTGGCTTCCTCTGTGTCTGAAGCTGTTACTGGGCCATCTGCTGACCAATCTCCATCATTGCAAGAGGTTCCCTCTGTCTCCCAGGACAAGCAACCTCACACGGCTAAGAAAAAGTCTGATTCTTCTGGTGACCATGACGCTGAGAAGGCCAAGTAAAAGCACGAGTCTGAGGCCTCTGTTCCGCCCTCTACAACTGTGGAACTATCTTCGGTCTCGGTGTCATTACCAGCTTGTACGCTGGCCTTGACTCCAGCTGCATCCTTGGAGACTACTGTGGCCCTCTTGTTGCCAGCCTCTATACCAACACTGTCCTCTCAACCCCCCATCTTGGTCCCTTCTACGGACCCGACATCAGGGGTTCTGACCTCGGCATCATTAATTGGTTCTGTGCTACTGGCTTCACTGCCCACTCCATCTTTGTTGCTGATGGTCTCTCTGTTGCCACAAGTACCTGTTTTGGTGTCGTCACAAATATTTGCCTCTCTGGCTAGAGCCTACAGGCTTTCACTCTTGCCTTTGGCCCATCAACATTGTGAAATGTCTCCAGCCTGATTTCATTTCTCCCCAACACTATCACAGGACTAGATGGAATTGTCGGTGATGTCAATGAGACTATACTATAGAAATTCACCTTACGCTTCGGCATTCTATATTGATCGTTATCGAGCCGAAGAATATTGGAGGGAACGTCCATCCTCTTATCGATCCTACTGTCCATCTTATAGGGATCGCTATCACCATAGGGAGTTTTATTATCACTCTCCCTCTAGATATTGAGCTTGTTCCCACTCTTGATCTCGATCTGAGCCTAGGCTGGACAACCATTCCATCAGAATGCCTTTACCACTGCCTCATACTACTGCTACGGTCTCTTGTCCACTGGCATCTCCAATTCAGCCACTGATGCCGACAGCTCAGATCCTGCTTACAAAGTTGATCCCGGCACCAATTCCTGCTGTCATTCCAATTGTTTCCTTGATGTCAATGCCTCAGATCTTGCTGTTTCTAGCACCACACAGGCTCCTTAACCTGCCACTCCTGCCATGCCTCAACAATCTACTGAAGAGTTGGTTTATTACACTGAACTGTCACTGGGCTCACCTTCTCCTCTAATTGCTTCACTTCAGGAGGAAGTCAAGGATATGCCCCCCCATCTTCTAATGAGGATGTTCAGTTGTTCTCCAATGTGGTTCAGAGGATGACTTGGGCTCTAGGACTCCAGGTCGAGGTTGCTCCCAAACCAGCAAGAGATCCGGTATTTCAAATTGTTGACACCACTACAGTTTCACCAGCTGTCCTACCTTTCCTGGCTTCATTGTCTGATGTCATGAATCTTTCCTGGTCAAAGCCTTCTTCTGTTCCACCTGCTTCAAAGAGGCTTGAAGGTCTGTACAAGGTTCAGCCTGACCTTATCTCTTCACCCACCCTTCTCCGAGCTCCTTGGTGGTTGAGTCTACCTCTAAATCTTCTGGCAAAATATATTCTGCCCCAATTGATAAAGAAGGTAGATGGCTTGATATTTTTAGGCAACGTTTCTACTCCTCAGCTGCCCCTTTTGCCAAGGTGAGTAACATGCAGGCTTGTATGGGTGCCTACCAGGCGTTTCTGTGGAACAAGATGGCCCCTTCTTGCTGGAATAGCAAAAGGTGGCTGCCCTTGACTTCTACACTGAAGCTCTCTCTCTGGTCAACCAGCAAGTCCACTCAGCAAGACACTCTGTAGACTACACAGCCAAAGTGATTTCAGGTGTAGTGGCACTTTGTCATCATGCTTGGCTCAGATTTACTGATCTCTCCGAGGAGAATAAGAAGTGTATCAAAGATCTGCCCTTTGAAGGAGAGGGCCTCTTTGCTACCAAAACCGACAAGTCTTTGGACACTTTAGCCAAAGCCCGTCTCATAGGCAAGAGGTTGGGTGTTACTGGCCAAAAACAATATCGCCCATACAAACAGCAGTGCCGCTCCCAGCCATCCTCATCCAATTACTCCAGATCTCGTTCCATAGTCTCCACTCAATACAGGGGGTCTACTCAACAATCCTCTTGAAGGCCCTATAAACAGTGCTACCCTCAAGGCCAACAACAACAACAAAAAATCATCCTCCAAATCACACTTTTGATGGATCCATGTGGATGACACCATCACCTGTTTCTCCAACCCCCTCCCCACTACCAGTTTATCATTTCTCAAAACTTTGCCACTTCTACAACAACTGACAGCAAATCACCACAGATACCTGGGTCCTCACCATCATACACCTGGGTTACGCCATAGAGTACTCCATCTCTTGGCATTTTTCACTCTACCCCATCTGCCCCTCCTCTTTAAGAGGATATCTTCTCCCTTCTTGACAGCTGCCATTCAATGCATCCCAGACAGGTGTAAGATGAACGGTTATTTCTCCAAATATTTTACAGGCAGGCTCCATCCCATCCGTGATCTCAGGGGTGTCAACTGCTACATCTCACCACACAAGTTCAGGATGATGACTTTTCAATCCAGCCTCCCCTTTCTCCATCTCAGGGATTGGTTTGTGTCAATCGACCTGAAAGATGCTTACTTTCACATTGCCATTCGGCCTCAACATCACAGATATCTTCACTTCACAGTGTATGGAGATACTGTCCTGCCCTTTGGCCTATGTACCGCCCCCCAAGTTTTCACAAAATGTAAGGCAGTGGTCATCTCTTACCTCTATGTCCAAGGGATCAAAATATTCCCTTATTTGGATTATTAGTTACTGATGTCATCCTCTCATACACAGTTGTTCTGAGATGTCCACACCACTCTCTCCCTTCTCACCGACTTGGGCCTCATGGTGAATCCCTCCATATCCATCTTGAAACCAGTCAGAGTGATAGAGTACTTTGGCACGTCTCTGGATTCTGCTATGGCTTGGGCCTACCTGCCCACCAGAAGGGCAGAAGCCCTTTTGGACCCACTTTCACTCTGTTCTCCTCATGGACCATCCTACAGCAAGAGACATTCAACATCTTCTAGACCTTGTAACCTACTTGGTGCACCTAAGGTTCTGCCCACTGCAAGAATGGTTTCTTTCTGTCTTCGACCATCTCAACAGCAGACAGTCCAAGAAGCTGACACTTCCTTCTGTGGTGGTTGGTCCCTAGGAACATCCTCAGATAAATGCCCTTCCAACCTTCAGAAACTTTCAGGATGGTCACCACAGATGCCTCCATGATGGGCTGGGGAGCCCATTACTCAGATCTCTGCTTACAAGGTTGCTGGTCTCCTTCAGAAGTGGGGATGCATATCAATGCCCTGGAACTCTTGGCTGTCATCAAGGTCTTTTGAACCTTTGCGAATCATCACCACAGGGTCATCCAAGTTGTAACAAACAGTTTGTTATATCAACAAACAGGGCAAAACTCATTCCTCTGCGCTTCTCCATCTTGCTACACAGCTCTGGACGCGGTACCATCATCGTTCCATTCACCTGGTGGCCGTTCATTTGGCTGGCAAGGACAATGTTCTAGCAAACTTTCTCAGCCAAGACAAGGCTCTTCAACACGAGTGGACACTTTCACAGGAGGCATTTCACCAGATAACTTCTCGATGGGGGACACCTTGCCTAGATCTCTTTACCACTCCAGTGTCCACTATTCTGCACCAGAGCAGGTCTAGGGACAGGCTCCCTAGAAGACGCCTTCCTTTTGAGTTGGAGCCATCACTTCCTTTATGCCTTCCCTCACCTCCTGTTGATGACAAGGGTTGTGGCCAAAATGACAGAGGACAGATGCAGTGCAATTCTGTGGCTCCTTACTGGCTGAGACAACTTTGGTTTGCCTCTTTTCTCTACCTGTCCAGGGGCCAATACCTCAAGCTCTTGAACTGGCCAGACCTTCTCTCTCCAACAGTGCAGTCCTTCACCTGGATCTACGCAGCCTCCACATGACAGCTTGGAGGATCGGGCCTTGACCGCTCCAGAACCTCTGTGGGTCCTCTCTGTTTCCAGGAAAGACCACCAAGCAGTCTTACTCCTACAAATGGAAGTGTTTCTGTGCCTTTGCTGAGGCCAGGGCTGAGCCCTCTTCACCTGTTCAACTCTCCACAGCCTTATAGTTCCTTCTCCATCTGCATGGCCAAGGACTGGCCTTCTCATCCCTCAAGGTCTACTTGTCAGCTACCATGGCCAACCAGCCCCCTGGTTTGCCATCCGCTAAGCTCTTCACCTTGCCTACTCTGAAGAAATTCTTCAAGGGTCTACATCACCTGTACCCTCCATTGCCTCTGTTGGCTCCTTCTTGGTCACTCTCATTGGTGCTCGCACACCTTACTAGGTTGCCCGTTGAACCTCTGGGCTCAGCCTCTCTGAGACTACTGTCACTCAAGATGGCATTCCTTGTGACCATCACTTCATCCAGGAGGTCCTCTGAGCTAACTGCACTGCTCTCAGATGAGCCCTTTCACAGAGAAAAGGTGATCCTCAGACTGGGCATCTCTTTTCTCCCTAAGGTGGTATCTCCTTTCCACCTTTCTCAAGACATTGTGTTGCCCATCTTTTTTCCAGATCTTTCCATGCCTCTGGAAAAGACAGTGTACACCCTTGATGCTTAGTTCAGGTTGAACAACAAGTTGTTTGTTTGTTATGGTGGACCTAAAAAAGGCCAACCCGTTTCCTCTCAAAGGTTTGCAAAGTGGATTGCCCAGACTATCCTGCTGGCTTATGAACTTGCCAAATGCCCTCTTCCTGTTGGTGTGTGCCCACACTCAACCAGGGCTGTCTCCTTATCTGCTACCTTCATCAGAGGCGTCCCCCTGCCTGATGTCTGCAAGGCAGTTATGTGGTCTCAGCCTTCCACGTTTGTCTGGCACTACCAGCTTGATTCCAGGTCTTGTCAGGATGCCAGCTTTGTCTGTGCTGTTCTCTCCTCTATTCTGCAGTGCCTTCCCACATGCCACAGGTTTAGTCAGCCTATTGTGTGAAGCACAGAGACCACAAAGAAGAAGAACAGGTTGCTTACCTGTAACTGTGGTTCTTCGAGTGGTCATCTGTGCCCTCACACAAACCCACCCTACCTCCCCTCAGTTAGGTCCCTGCTAATTTCTTGTGGCGTACCTGAACTGAAGGAAGAGCAGGATTGGGCATGCTCAATATACAGGAGAGGGTGGGGCTCTCACCAATTTGCTCACCTTTCCAGCTTTCCAAATGGAGTCTGCACAGGCGCAAACCCTATTGTGTGAGGGCACAGATGACCACTCGAAGAACCACAGTTACAGGTAAGCAATGTGTTCATCCTGCTTGAACTGGTTGGCTCGAGGCATTAGCCCATGTGTTCTGGATTGTGTCATCAGCCTCCCAAGAATTACTATTCTTGGTGTCAACCACTTGTATTCTGCACTCACAAACTTCTATAATTCCACACAGGCTTTAGCTGTTTGTATATGTGCTTTTTTCTTCCAGTTTTGTAGTTTTGCAGTTGTAGTATGAAACTTGAAACTAATAATTTTGCATGTATTGGTTCTTAAGCATGTACATTACAGTCATGGCTGTTGCATTCATGTCCTGCTTGTGGGCTTCCTGCAAGCAACAGTGTCAAAAGAATGCTGGATTTAGAAAGGGTACTTGGGGAACATATGGCTTCAGATGTTGTTGGCTGCAGTTTCCATTAGCCCTAATTAGTATTGCCAAATGCATAGAGAGAATTACATGTTTCACATTGCAGCTCTACATCATGGATGGGGGAACTGATGGCCAAGAGACATCCCCTCCATCTTTCCTTTGCTCCTTCTGAGATGGGGAAAAACAAAGAGAGAACTATGAAGCAGGAGGAAACACAAGGAAAGGGGCAGCCTGTTTGTGAGCAAACCAGAACTTGTATCATTTGGGAGTTTTGTTAGCATATGTTTTGTTAATAAGTAGTAAGCTCATCAAATTAATTTGTCAGTAATACTAGCTGGAAAAAAATGATTTGTGGTTTTATTCATTACTTTTTAAAGTAGAATTAGGCAAACTGGCCTATGAGCTGAATGTAATTCCCAAGGCCCTTAATATGTTCCCAATGCTTTCTCTTGTAAATGTATAGAATGTGTAGAATTTTTTAAACCATGGGAGAAAAAAAATTCATAATTTTTTCCTCCTCCAGGAAGAAAATTGAAATTTTCAGGGGAAAAAATGAACAATGCAATATTAGCATCATTTACAGAAGGCTGGGCAATTGTGGAAGTGTAGAAGGCTGCATCTGCTCCTGCAAAAGAAAAATCTTAAATTCTGGCCCCAAATGCCCTGTAGGGACAATAAGAGCATATTTTTGGGCCTTCCTAGGGCCTGAATGGGCATTATAGGACATTTTTAGGCATCTTTGCATATATTTTACATACACACACATGTTGGAATATTTTTGTTTACAAAGTTGTACCTTTTTTTTTTTAATAAAATTTCATTTTGGCCTCGCAACAGCCAGGGAACTCCAACATGATGGAAATGCCCTCCAACTAGAACCACTGTGGAGTAAATCTTTTTTAACTCTGGGGGTTCCTGGGCACCTCAAAAATGGCCCTGGGGGCTGCATATGACCCACAAGCCACACATTGCTTACCTCTGCACTTCACAGAGTGAAAGTCACTTTATTAAATGAATAGAATAATAATGATGATGATGATGATGATGATGATGATGATAATAATAATATGTAATAGAAACATAACATGCAGTATATGTAACTTGGTTTACCATGATTTATACATTAAAAATATAGGCCAGAATCCTGTTGCAACATTGCCTCTCCATAAATGTACTTATGTCTGCAGGAATTAGAATTTTTCAGTTGCTCAATGGCTGTGTCTGGTAGAGGGCAGCTGTTATATTATTCTGTAGCAGAGCTGGCAAAGTGCCCAATGTGCCTTGGTGCTCACTGCACAGCAGGTCCAAATCACAATGGGACTAGTGCAGATTGCATTGGTACTGAGATAGCATTGGGCATCAATGTGCATTGGGTACCCTAGCCAGTGTCCTGTTATGCATCTGGTAGTGGGGTTCCTTAGCGCCTCAGTTATATGCAGACTTATGTTACGTTAAATGTTGTATAGGATTCCAGCAAATGTTTATTAAGAATATAATTAGAATTTCAATTTTTCAATTTTTTGTTATAAGTGGAGCAACAGGATCATGAACTATAAGGAATACCTAAACTATAAAAAACTTCTTTGGTTTTGCTAGTCTGAGGAGCCAGTGAACCCTTCCCATTAAAAACAAAAATGATCAACAGTAGTAAAACAGAGGAAATCGTTTTGTCCATAGTGTTAAGCAGACATAGTATATTCATTCTAAAAGGAAAGCTTTGAAAAAATATGTGTGGTGTGTGCATTTTTTACTTAATTTTACTTCCCCCTCCCGCCCAGGCCTTCACATCTCTTCCCAGAATAAAGATGATGATCATCTTTGTTCCTTCTAGATGAGACATTTTCTTCTACCTGTTTTAGATTTGGTAGACCTTGGAGAGGTAAAAGCCACCACATGTGTCTTCGACCCTTGTCCTTCTTGGCTTATTAAACAGGCCAGAGGGAGACGGGCTGAGTGGGTAAAGGAGGTAGCCAGCGCTTCCCTACAACAAGGCAGAGTTCCATCTTATCTAAAAGAGGCAGTTGTGAGGTCTCTTTTAAAAAAGACATCCCTAGATCTCACAATAATGAATAATTATTGGCCAGTATCCAATCTACCATTTTTGGGCAAGGTTTTAGAATGTGTGGTGGCTTCCCAACTCCAGGAGTTTCTGGATGAAATGGATTCTCTCAATCCATATCAGTCTGGTTTCAGGCCTGGTTATGGAAGAGAGACAGCCTTGATCACCTTGGTGGATGACTTACGCAGGGAACTGGAAAGAGGGAGTGTGTGCATATTGGTTCTCCTGAACCTCTCAGTGGCTTTCGATACCATTGACCATGGTATCCTTTGGGACCCCCTCTCTGGGATGGGACTTGGATGTACTGCTTTACAGTGGCCCCGTTCCTTCCTGAAGGGATGAACCCAGAAGGTGGCCATTGGCTTGTGAGTCCCTCAGGGTTCTATGTTGTCCCCTATGCTATTTAACATATACATGAAGCCTGTGGGAGAGGTGATCCAGAGTTTTGGGGTGCAGCATCATCAATATGCCGATGACACTCAACTCTACTACTCCTTTCCACCTCAATCCAAGGAGGCTGTCCTGGTCCTAAACTAGTGTCTATCATCAGTAATGGACTGGACGAGGGTAAACAAGTTGAAACTTAATCCAGATAAGACAGAGGTGTTCCTAGTCATTTGGAAGACAGATCAGGGAATAGGGATCCAGCCTGTGTTAGATGGGGTTAC
>JAIPUX010001232.1:52356823-52371043 GCA_020142125.1 Phrynosoma platyrhinos | reverse complement strand
TATTTTAATGTACTATTTTTGTATGTTTTTAACTATATGGTGTTTTTTAATGTTGTAAGCTGCACTGAGTCCCAGTCCTTAAAGAAGAAGAAGGTGCAGGATATAAATAAATAGAATAAATAAATAATAAGCAATTTGAAAGCTGGAAGTGACTTTTGGTTTTAAACCTCCCCCACCCCACCCAAAAAAAAACAAGTTGGGAAAAACATGATAAAATCCTCCACACTCCTCTGGAGTATTTTTAAGTTTATAACATTTGTAGCCATGGAGGGCTCATGAGGCTCTCTGAGAGCAGAGAAAAAGGTCACTGCAATAGGAGGTGCCTAGACCTCTGCATGTTGCCTTCCTGTGTTTCAAAGAAACCAATTTAGGAACAAACTAACTGCCCCTTTGACATGCACTCAGTACAAAATCAGTAAAAATAAGGGTATCTATAAATGGTCACCTTCAAGTAAACCCCATTACATTTACTTACTTATTTCTGAGTAAACGTGTATGGCTGAACTGTCATAGCAACTCTTTTCCTGCACTATACTGCTTAAATATTTGCCCCACCTAAAAATATTCCTACACACAGAAAACTAACATGCCAAGGAAAAGCTTAGATACCTTCTAATGTGCATATTATAATTACTACTTTTTTCTTTGAGCTTCTTTTAGAGTGGGATCCACTTAGCCCATCCCCGGACATTTTTTAACAGTAGCAGAAAGAAAATTCTGCATGTAAACATTCTAATATTGCTGCTCTAAAAACAAACTTTTTTCACCACAGATGACCAGGATACTTTTCATATTTGCAAAGGAATTATTTTCTATTTATTATATGCACATTTTCTGGGTAAAAGCTGCAGTGAACCATTACATTCCATAGGGCTTTTCCTGGATTTGTGGGTATAGGATGGGTTCAGCTTAAAAGATAAAGTGACTATGAAAGGATATGTCTTCCTGTCCATTAGTTTTACCATTAAATAGGGTTTTTTTTTCTATTTACAAAGAGGATGAGAAGGAGCAGTGGAATGTATGCAGAAAGGGAATTTGATCTGGCTTAAGTGTACATACATTCTGTATGTATGCTGGTGTGCCTTATTAAGCTAAATACCATGAGACTGTCAATGAGTATGTGTGTCTTCATGTTGAGATACTGCCATTTGAGTCATCTGGGTTAACACAAGTCTCTTAGTCAAATGTATTCCTGTCTTACTTTTCAGAACCAACAAAGTTGCCCTTCAGGAAATTCTGTAGTTCGGTGTGACAAACTTGATCAAAGTGAAATCAGGAGTCTATTGATGTGTTTCCTTTATATTCTAAAAAGCATGTCAGATGGTAAGCAAAATTTTATTAGTTTTTAATTACTTTTAGAGATGAGTTTGTACTGGAGATTTCAAATCCCTGGTTCTGTAATTAATATAATACAACAAGATTTGCTTCATGTATGACTTGTCAGATGTATTACTTATTTTTCGAATACAGTGGGTCCTTGGTATACACTGGGGTTTGGTTCGAGGACCCCCTATGTATATTAAAATCGATGGATGCTCACATCCCATTACAGTGGGCCCTCGGTATCCATGGGGGATCCATTCTGGATCCATGTGGATGTCAAAATCTGTGGATGCTGAAGTCCTACTAACTTCAATGGTGGTGCACCAGCCCTGGCTCTGGCTCCCTTGGATCCCCGTTGGCTGGACGGAGCCGGAGCCAGGGTTTGGATCTCGGGGCGCAGAGGCTCTATCCCAGGTGCTGGCCTGGGGACAGGGCTCCGAGACTCAAGCCCCTGCCTCAGCCCAGGGCCTGGCCCCATCCCCAGCCCCACCTGACTGGGAACCAGACTCCGTCCCCAAAGCCAAGCCTGGGTGGAGAAAGGTAAGGAAAGGAAGCAGGTAAGGAAGAAGAAGGAAGAAGGGGATGGAGGGAGGGAAGGGGATGAGGGAATTTTGTCCCCAATGGCGGCATTGAGGACAATATGGGCTTGCCATCCACGGATGCTCAGATCTGCGGATGGCAGGTCCGTGAACAAGGAGGGCCCTCTGTATATACAATGGAGTGGTAAAATGCTGTCCCTTATATAAAATAGGAAAATTAAGGTTTGTTTTTTGGAATTTATATATTTTTCAAATATTTCTAAGCCATGGATTTTTGAATCTGTGGATAATAATAATCTATAGCTATGGAGGGCCAGCTGTATTCAAAATCTTTGAATAATTAAAACTGTTGGGATGCATGTACTTTGCATTAAAAAATAAATCCAATTTTTGTATTAAGGTAAACCAAATTATGTAACCTTTATAGTTTATGTATGTTTGTTAAACAAACTTGCTTTTTTTCTTTTGTGAAGTATTAGTCTCTAAAATTCTACCCAGTCAGTTAAATTATAAAGTAGAATACACCTAATACATAACCCTGAAAGAAGTTGATTTATCCAGGTTCCTTGAAAAATTAAATAAAATATTTTTAGAATATCAGTTGAATATGAGTTAAGGTGTCTGCTGTTACTTAGGAATGCAATTGGCAAATAATTACAGTGGGACCTCAGTATCATTGGACTTGCCATCCACAGATCTGAGCATCCGTGATCTGCAAGCCTGCGTTTTGCCCAGTAGCAGCACCACCATTGGGGACAATGGGACTTGAGCATCCACAAATGTTGGTATCCGTGGGGAGGGGGGTTCCGGAATGGATACCCGTGGATGTTGAGGTCCCACTGTATTTCAAAGGCTACCTGTTGTTAGTTGTAATTTCATGGGAGATTTTAATTTGTGTGGCAAACTGTTTCCTGTTTCTTTATTCCTTAAAGATAGTAATCATTGAACAACTATTATGATGTTGGTATTTTATTGATGGTTTTATCCTGTACATTGCAGATGCTCTGTTCACATACTGGAATAAGGCCTCAGCATCAGAACTAATGGATTTTTTCACAATTGCAGAGTAAGTTCACTTAGCTATTCTGAGACCTTGCACAATTATCCCATTTCAAGCAAAACATAAATTGTAAGTTATAAAGCCTGCATTAATGTCACATTTTCAGTTTAGAAACCTGCAGTCCTGGTGATGCATTGTCTGTTAGTCACATTGTTGTTGTTTTTTGCTTCCATATCATTTTCAACTTAAGGGAAACTTATCACAGGTTTTTGGTTCTTGTTGGCAAGAGTGATTGTGGCTGTCTTTCTCCTAGGCTGAAAGAGTGGGACTTGCCCAGGGACACCCAGTGTGTTACCATAGCTGAGCAGAGATTCAAACCTTGGTATCCTAGAGTCCTGGTCCAACACTCCAAGCACTACACCATACAAGCTGTGTTAACCACATAAAGGATCTCTTCATGCACAATTTACCACAATCAGAGCCTTGTTTCTTCCTCTTACTTCTATTCAGAAGCCCCATTTTGACCTCATCCATCTAGTTTTTCCCTTACATCAGGGGCAGGCAACCTTTCTGAGACCTGGGCCAGTCTCCCATAGCCCAGGTCTCGGCATGGGGGGGGAATGGCGGCGCACGTGCCCACACGCACGCACGCATCCTCTGCCACCGTGCATGACCCCCCCCCGCACACACTGCCACCGTGGCCACTACCACGGCCGCCGTAGCGCACACAGCCGCAGCTGCCATGGTGCATGTCGCGACCGCCATTTTGGAAATCCAAATCATGGCCGTGATGCGTTTGTGCGTGCGCAAGAGTACTGCGCATGCGTAAACGCATCGCGACTGCCATTTTGATTTCCAAAATGGCGATTGCAGCGAGCACAGCTGCAGAGCAGCAAAAACGCGCCGCAATGGCGGCATGCGGCGGCAACCTTCGGCCTGGGCCGGTAAGTCCGGAGCCTGGGGCCTTGACCGGCCCCCGGACCGTAGGTTGCTGGTCCCTGCCTTACATAGTCATGCTTCCTCTCAAGCCAACTTCTTTTGCAAGAACCCATGGAATTCATTCTGTAAAGCCACTAATAAGCTTTATTTGGTCCTACCCCTTCTGTTTGTATTGTGTTTTAAGCCATTTTTATAATTTTATTGGAAGGATGTAAATATTTTCAATAAATACTTCTTATTGGAAATGAGGAATTATATATAACACATTTGTAGGGCTCTATAATGTCATAGTGTTGGAAGATTTTTGCATTCTGTTTCCACCTCCGTATATAGTTAGGGAGTTCCTGCATGCAAACTCACATTTGTTTGCCTCAGCTTTTGATATGAGGACATACATTGCTTCTAAGCATAGAACTTACACTTGGCTATTAGGGCCATTTGTTGTTACATTCATACTACCATTGTGTTTTGGAATGGAGTATCCTTGATGTACACTCTTATGAAATACCTAATTATCTGGATTAGGTTACCTAAAAATGCCAGTAGATAGTTACTAAAATTTATTTTATTTTTATTTATTTATTTCCAGGATTTATATCTCGCCTTTCTCCCACAATGGGATTCAAGGCGGGTTTAAATGATTAATTGTTCATGGACTACTATCTGCTAAAGCCCAGCCCAATATTATTTTAGCTCTTTGAAAAGAGATTCAGTGTAACAAGTGGAAAAATACTTCTGTATGAAGCCTTCATTGTGCAATCTCAGTGCATGAAAGATAATATCAAGACTACATTCCTAATTCAGAACTTCCTACCATAATTTGGTCCATGTTTTGATTCTCGAGGGTTTCTATCCATTTCCAAACTGATTGACGGCATGACAGAAAATAGTTCTGGTGGGGAGGAAAGTGGGTGAGGGAAATGCAGACATGTAAAACTCAGCTTCCCCACTATGCCACGTTGATGGGATGAGCTGTGAAATATTTGCTGTGAGTACAATTAGCCCTCCATATTCATAGGGTGATATGGAGGAGCAATCCACTATGTTTGGGTTATTCCCCACATGCCAACTAGATCTGCAGAAGCCCTCATTCTTTTCAGTTACAACCGTTGAGTCCCTTGCCTTTTCTGTCACTTTTAACTATCCTGCTGTACCAAACAGACACGGTTTACCCTTCTCTGTCAAACTTAGGGAAAATAATGAGATTTAAAATTTAAAAAAAAGAATGGAGATCACAATTAAGGTGACAGAAGCGATAATAGAAGGCAAAATAAAACACGTGAACAGTAAACATAAAAGCATTTCCCCTGTGATGGTGGAACAGCTGATCAGGGGACAAGGTTCTCAGAAATCGTACATGTGGATGACTTGATGAAGGAACTCCTTTCAACTGTAATGCTACTAACAAAGCAGACACCTGCCTTTTCAACATATTAAGCCTTAAGCCCTTCTTCAATCCATCCAGCAAGAAATGCACAACATGGTTGATAGTTATGTCCTTTGCTTTAACTCTCTGTTCACTACACCACTTTCAAAATGTTTTCCATGTCATTGAATATATATATATATATTTGTTGAGTCTCTGTGTAAGGCCAAAATTACCTCCTTCAAGGTATCCTTTCAGTAGCAATTTTGACATTTCAATACCCAGGCTGCCAAATTCAGTGATCCCAGATTTGGATGATGAATTGGTCCTTGACTCAGGAAATCTGGTCACCTGGGCAGCCTCCATGGTGGACTTATTGACCTGCATCAGTAACAGAAACCATGGCTGCCGAGGCCAGTATGGTGCCACTAGCACCACTGTCACTCTGTCTCATTGTATCTTTAATGATACTTTCTGTATGATTTGCACTAGTGGAAAAACATAATGACAGTCTTCTAGCCATGGTACTGACAAAGCGTTGTGTGCCTCTGGACCTTTGCTTCCATTTACTGAAAAGTTAAAAAGTTATTTTTCAGTAGCAGTTCTAGGACTTGTCCCATTCTGGCTTCAGTCTGCATAAGAGTAGAGATTAGCATGCATATCCTTTCTGGCAGAGGAGTAGAGCCTGCAATGCTGTAATGTAGAAGAAGATATGTAGGAACTTACATTTAGAAGGGAGAATAAAATCCAGCTAGTCAATTGTTGGGAAGTTATTTATTTGATTATATTGTACCTTGATTTGGAGCAACATTGCAAATTACATTGTTACAGTAATGAAGTCTAACTTTCAAACTACAGTAACTACTTACTTGCTTCTTTGCAGAGTATGCTTGCATCAGTTTCAATACATGGGAAAACGATACATAGCCAGGTACTGTGTACAGCCAAATTGTGTAATTTTATTGTAACTGAATGCTTTAAATTCTTGTCAGTCAATAACATACATTGAAGGGTATATCCATTTAATGGTAAGTAAATGGATTTGGTAGTCTTTGACATATTTATTTATTTATTTATTTATTTATTGCACTAATGTTACCTGTGGTTATTGTTGTTCTGACTTTGAAAACTCACTACAAGTTGTTTCACTACACCTCTACAGAACTGTGAGTTGATTATCAAAATTATAGCGATTGCAATGGCCAACTGTGAAAGCTAGCAAATGCATGCAGGACACCATAGTGATTAGTATGTAAATGATTTCTACAACATTAGACACTCTAATTACATTGAACATGGTATGCTAGTATTGTCCATATGCTTCCCGCCCTTGTAGTGGCCATTTACCTGGTGCATCCAAAAGTGTTCCCACTTATAATTGTGACATACTAGCCATGGTATTATGTCACATATTAGGCATGACCTTATTAAGGGGCTGATTCCAGATACGTGTCCAGAAGAAGAAAACACATTATATGTTGTTCCTTTCCCCTCTCACCACAAATATTCCTTTGAAAGCAATCATGCTGTTTTAGGAACCAACTTGTGTGTATATTTTGAACCTGAGATTATTGAAACATTTATACAGTGGGCCCTTACTATCTACGGGGTATCCATTTTGCTGTCATGGACAGCAAAAAATGTGGGACCTCAAGTCCTGTTGTTTCCAGTGAGCATGTGCTCCCGTGTGCACCTGTGCATGCGCGCAACTTATTTTAAAAGCCAGGGCTTGCCGTCTGTGGAGGCTCAAATCCACAGATGGCAAGCTCGCAGATGGCATGGACACACTGTATTGCTAGTTATTTCCCATATTCCTGGGCTGGTCCAAATAAAAAATAGCTATATGAACTGTGGTTTTTTTTCCTCCAGCTATAAACTTACTACACTTGCTTTTGGTACTAGTTTGTTCAGAGCAGCTAAGGTAGAAAATCAGAGTGCAGGTGTGGGCTTCTCTGTCCAATTTTTTTTTAATGTTCACACAGTGGCCAAATTTCAGTGGAAAAACATCCACTGGCAGAATTACTTTCATCAGCAGAATTGGGCAAGTGCGATCTCCCTGCTGCAGCCACCCAAAACCTGCTCTGGAGGATGGAATGGGAAGGGGACAAAAAGAAAGTTCCATTATGCTGGCATTGCTGCCTCAGTGCAATGTTGGATTTAGACTACTGAATCCAGTCTAGCCTAATATTTTCCTTGGCATTCTGACTTCCATTATTTGAGCCCTCATCTGTAATCTAAAGTACATTCTAGATATAAGTTTGCCTTTGGGACTGTTCTTTGTGACAGTTCAATCTGGACTGTGACAACAGTGTTTGTGGTGCTAATTCTCAGGGTGAGTGGTAAAATTATCTTGATTCTTTTACAATTGCATGTTTGTAATCATACTTATTGTACGTAAGCTCTGTCATTTAAAAATGTATGATTATTTCTTTGCATCAAACTATAATTGTCATGAGATATACTTGATAAGGTTACAGAAATAGAAAGATCTGTAAGAAGAAGAAAATTTATTAAGCTCTTGATGAATTTGTTATTTCATTGATAATGTATTACATGAAGGTGTTGCATGCGAAAACACTGAAATGAAAACTATACACTTTTCTAATGTTTATTGAATTATTGAAAAGATTCACCAAAAATATTAACTTTCCACATTGAGATGCATCAATGGAATGTGTTAGCAGGAAAGTGCATGCAATCTTTACACACCCTATGGTTGAGGAGACAGGGATGTGTGTAATTCTGGTATTGGTTTTCATTTCTTGTCAGCTCTGGTGGTGGTACACACTAGGAGGTTAGTCTGTACTGATTGCTAACAGAGATCACTTTTCTGTTTCTTTCACTTGATTGCTGGCAAGTTTAACAAAGTATATGGCTCTACTCCCTTCCTGTCTTGGTAAGATAGTATCTCACATAATTCTGCTCTTACTGCATGCCTGCTTACTAAACATACCCTGATCCTCCTTTAACATTATTTCATAACACACAAGCTCTTTTTCATTCCAACTTAGTTATAATTTTATACATGTAGTGTATTTACTGCTTTGAATTAAAAAACTTTTAGAGCACTTATGTGCTACAGATGCCAAATACTTTAGAAGCTTTTGAGTTTAGACATTAACTTGCTGTAGGGCTTATGGAATGTTGCCTATTGTGTTCTAGATAATGCAAAACAACCAAAGTACAGTTGTGACATAGTTAGTCTTCTTGACAAGGCCTTTGCAGACTGCCAGAAATAGTGCACATTAAATTGAGGCACTGCCCTGGCTCAGTGCTAGGGAGTCATGGGAATTGTATTTTTTTCTGAGACATTGAGCCTTCTCTGTCAGAGAGCTCTGGTGCCACAATAAATTACAGTTCCCATGATTTCCTAGCACTGAGCCAGGGCAGTGCCTCAATTTAATGTGCACTATTTCTGGCAGTCTGCAAAGGCCCTATGACTATCTTTTAAAAGACTCACTGTAGCTGGCTGTCTACAGTGCTTCTAGCTGTAAGTACAAATCATCCTGTTTGGAAAGTAAATCATACAGGCCACATCCTTTATACACTGTGAGCCACAGATTATTTTTTTCAGCTGCCTGGGTGAAACCCCACCCCAGCATATTAATTGAAATAGGCAATAGGCTACATTCTGTTTTCACCTTCTAGAACAAGAATTTTGCATGAGCTGCTTTACTAACTCTCCTCCTCTCTTGCTGCAGTGCAACATGTCTAACTTTTGCTTCTGTCCCATTTCACTCATCTTGCAGGAACCAGGAGGGGTTGGGACCCATAGTTCATGATCGAAAATCTCAGACATTGCCTGTTTCCCGTAACAGAACAGGGATGATGCATGCCAGATTACAGCAGCTGAGCAGCCTGGATAACTCTCTCACATTTAGCCACAGTAAGTTCCATGGCATCATAACAGCTGAAATCCCATCTAGTACCACGACACGAGAGACAGGTCGAAACCCACACCAGAACATGTCATGGACTTTATTTTTTTAGGTCAAGTAACTTTGTGTGCTCACTGCCAAATAGTAATAAGAAGAGATGACACAATGTGGAAACATGGTCAAGTACAGCATTTTAATACAATATAATAAAATTGTTCTATAGCAATATTTGGCAGACTTCAAAATTGCACTTTTGCATTCTGTTATGGTTTTGATTTTGTTGTTGTTGTCTTTCAGCTGCCATTAGGGAACTATTTCATTGAAGTACATTTTCTCTAGAACCCTTTTAAAAATGTTGCAATATGCCTGGTTGATCATGTGACCATATTTTGGCATGAAGTTTAAGAGAGAATATTTAGAATGTCGATAAAAGTAAAATGAAAAATGTAAAGTCCATGATTTAATTTGGATGTGAAGAGGCACCCGGTAATGAAGTGACTTTTTCTGTGTTTTCAGTGTGAGAAAAATATCAAGTTTACTTGGAATTTCTGTAGACAATGGTAAGACAATGAGGTTGAAGTCAGCTTCTGTTGAAATTGCTTCAAATGAATCTAGTAATTTAAAGTCATTTTTGGAAATAATTACACTCATCATTAATATTGTTTGACAAACTCAAGTTTCTGAAGTTTCAGATGTCAAAAATAAGACTATTGCTGAAATATATCATACAAATCATAACTATTGTATATACTGGAATATAAGTTGATCTCATGTATAAGTCGAGGGCAGGATTTGGGATCAAAATTATGATTTTGATATGACTTGTGGATAAGTTGAGGACAAAGTAAAAGAAAACTATGCCAAAGAATGTACAAAAAACAGTTGTGCCTGCATTCACCCTAAAGGTTGGATGGATGAGTAGGCAATAAAGATATAATCACTTCTAACATGTCCTTCAGCACTCTACATTGGGCAAACAGGCCAGTCCCTATGCCAGTGGATAAATGTACATAAATCAGACATTAGGAATGGGAATACACAAAAACCAGTGGCAGAACATTTCAGTCTCCTTGGGCATTCCATCTCAGACCTCAGAGCAGAGGTCCTTGAACAACAGAACTACAAAGGTAGATTGGAAAGAGAAACAGCAAAATTGGAATTTTTCTACAAACTACAGTCCCTCAGCAATGGATTGAACAATGACAACAGGTTTCTTACTCCCTACACACTCTTCAACACTATCTGACCCCATCCTCATAAGGGTGCCCTGCATTCATCTATTCCTCTCACCACAAGCTAGTCCCATTACAAGACTGGATCTGCCAGTTCATCTCCACGCACAAAGACCAGTGTCCTATGTCTTTATGCATTAATAACCATTGTTAAAACTGGACTTGCCACTTCATTCCCATACACAAAGGATTTGTAATTTGAATTGACATCCTCACATATATATGTCTGTGCCTGTCCACTCCACCAAATGCATCTGAGGAAGTAGACTGAAGTCTACGAAAAGCTCATGCTGCCAATTTCTTTCTTTCAGTTAGTCTCAAAGGTACTACAAGATTTCTCTATATACTGATTCTACAGACTAACATGGCTATTTCTTTGAAAAGATTTAAGCATTAAGCCTAGCAAGCGAGTAGTATCCGAATTTATATAGGAGTTGCTATTGAAGAAAATATTCCTCTCATCTAGTGAGAGTGAGGCTGAAATCTGGTGGGGGGGGGGAGAAAATAAAAGAAACTGAGGTGGAATGGCGCATTAAGGTGAAAAAGAGTAAGAATCAGGTAACAGTCAGACCAAAAACCTTCCCTAGTGAGCCCATTAAAATTGGCACAGGCAATGTGGAGAACAAAAATGCAGGGATACCTTCTGGTTACTTTTTTGAAACTGAAAAAGCTTTATAGAAAAAGAAGGCAGATACCAAGAAAGAGAATGGCCAGTCAGAGCTTAGTACAGATCAGCAGGTTTCTGTGATTGACAGTGTGGCTGAATCTAGTCATATAAGGAACCAAATTACAAGCACAACCAGAAATGCTCCTGAAAGCAATGCAGCAAACCAATTTCTAAAATATTTGACGTGATTTATGGGAGAGTGATCAAGCATGGAGCATAAAATTAAATCTCCAACACAGCAAACTTCAGTGCAATCTTCTGGATCTAGTAATAATTCTGAAAACATTGATAAGTCACAAGGAAATAATTCAAAAACTTTAAGAGATTTAGGTACAAAACACACTGCAGAAATAATCTAGTCTGAGACCACTTCAACTGCCCTGGCTCAATGCTAGGGAATCTTGGGAATTGTAGTTTGTTTTGGCACCAGAGCTCTCTAGAAAGCTCAATGTCTCAGAAACACTCAGAAACACTACAAAAAGAATCAACTACACTCATCCCTCCACATTCATGGGGGTTAGGGGCAAAGGACCCCCATGAATGTGGAAAAACTGCAGATAACAAAAACACTATGTTTTTACCTAAGACAACACCTCTCTGGAAATCTCTTAAGTTCTCCAGTGCAACTCTGTGGTCAAAATCTACCAGACATTGACCCTAGAATTGCGCTGGAAGAGTTACAGATGCCTAGTGGAGTGTTCTTTCTAGGAATCTCATAAGTCCTTCAGTGTGACTTTTGGTTAAATTAGACAATAGCGTTGCGCTGGAGGACCTAGATATTCCTAGAGAGAACATATTAATAAAATCTGTGCATAATGAAATCCACAAAAGCCAAAGCCGCAAATATAGAGGTATGAATGTATAGTAAATCCCAAAGAAGCACCAAGTCTCCCATTCTTGCTCCTTTAGCAGCAGTTTCCCCAAGACTTCCTCAGGTAGAGTGAGGAAGTGTTGCTGTTTCCTTCAGAAGGACTCTGCCCGGACAGTCTCAGCTCTTGCTATAGTTTGTCCAGTAGAGAATTCTGTAAAAGGAAGTGCCGACACCCCCTCACTCTCCTGCCATGGCAGCTCTTTAGGATTTCTCTGCCGTGCTGGGGAAAGTGCAGGGGAAGTCAATGCTTCTTTTAGCACCTCTCTACTCTCCACCTTGACAGAGAAACCCCAAAAGCCTCCACCACCATTCCCTTCTCCCACCAGGATTATCACATTGATTCGTGTATAAGTTTACCCAATTTCTTTGGCATATATTTTTCAACATAGATGGTAGTTTTCTGAAAAATACTGCTAGGGCACAACAGGAGAAAAAAGAAAATAAATGTAAATGTTATCCTCCTAAAAGAGGTCACATGTTCTTCTCTGCGTGATTCATTTCTCTGACCTTTCCCTCTTGCCTTCTGTCACTGGAGCATTCACAGACTACTCATGCAGAGATGTAGCAAATTGTCTTCCCTTAAAACAGGTTGGCCATGGCTCTGGAGGTCCTGGGACCAATTTCCCCCCTCCCCTACCCCAAAATGACACCATTTCAAGACAATGAAACTAAGAGGGGCTGGAACTCTTATTTTCACCTTTGGAACACTCTTTTTGGCAAGGCTGACAGAAAGCACTGAATGGGGCCTGTACTTTGTTGTAAAAGAGAATGAATGCTCCTGGAAGCTTCAAGAAGAAGCATTTCTTGCTTCTTCTTTTGTCAGTTATTGGTGTGTATGTAGCTGGGATTCCTGAAGGCTTATAAAAATGGGTGGAGGCCACATGTGGCCATTGGAGCAACTTGGAAGAAGCTATCTGTTGCCTCCCTATATGAGTCTCTGCTCTGAACCTGCTGCCTTCTAGTCAGTAGTTATGTCCTAGAATGGTAACTCACTTGGAAGCATAAAGGCTGGTTACCTTTGAGGGTGGATAATTCTTAATTTTACACACTTAGTAAAAAAAATAACGCACACCTTTTTAATAGTAAAATATGAATCTAATTTTTAAAAACTTCACTTCATCTGTCCAGAGTTTGGGAAATGCTGTCCTATATAACTTGAATATGTCTCATAATATTTAATTATATTCTGTGGCCATTAGAGATGTAAACTAATCTCATCTGTGTCTAAACCACAATTGAGAGTACCATTAGAATATTGTAACATGTTTTGTGTGTTATTATTTCCTTTAGGTATTTACAAATGTTATACATAGATTTATTTTAATAGTTTTCTTTGAGGTCAATCTGCAATTATAGCAGGTTACCATTATTAGTGTTAAAAAGATGTACTTTGTAAAAGTATGTATGATGTTCAGCATAAAAGCTACTTCAAATTTCCATAGGTTATGGTCATTCAGAAGCAGATGTCCTTCACCAATCTTTGCTTGAAGCCAATATTGCCACTGAAGTTTGCCTTACAATTCTGGATACTTTATCTTTATTTACAATGGCATTTAAGGTATGTTTTTAGATGTGCATAGCTAAGTATTCACATTGGCTTTATTCTTGTACATACAAAGATGTCACTTGCCCTAGAGAGTCCCTTTACACTGAAGTTGACTTAATGACAAATAGCAACAACAACAGCAAGAAAAGAGGGTTCTTTGCTGATTTTACCAAAGATTGTTGTGTTATGTGTGACACTTTAACCCCGCTTCACTCTAAATAAGTAGGAAAAATCTGTACTGTACCTCTCTGAATTGCAGCCAATGCTCATAACCAGGGGCTGGCAAGTTCCCCTTACCTGGGGCCAGTCCGGGGATCCGCGGGCCGATGGGGTGTGGGGGGGGGGTTGGAAAACGGAGTACTGCGCATGCGCAAATGAGTCACGGCCGCCATCTTGGAAAACAAAATGGCAGCCGCACGGCGGGTGGTGGTGACTGTTTGGCAGGCCTTGGTGGGCCGGGTGAGGCCCGCGGGCCATAGGTTGATGACCCCTGCTCATAACAATTAATAAAGTAATCAAAACTGTAATAGCCAGAATTTGGAATGTTAAGTTTTAAAATTAATTTGAGATATAGTAGACATTAGAAATTGGAAAATTAATTAATTACCACCAACAGTACTCATTGAAATAGTTTAACTGGGTCATCACCATGGAATTTAGAGAGATTAACATAGAGATTGTCACTGTTGATCCTAGGGCGGAGGTGGGGAGACTGTGGCCCATATGCGAGATCCCTGGACCCCACTTTTGCAGTATTGATGTTTCCCTTCTGTCTGCTAAAGTCTTGCTAAAGTGTCAGGGATGATGGGAGTTTCAATATTCTCACAAACGCAAACCTTGTAAACCTATCAACAATTAC
>JAIPUX010001232.1:52322513-52356723 GCA_020142125.1 Phrynosoma platyrhinos | reverse complement strand
CCCCCAAATGGGGGGGGGGGAATAGGAGTCAGCGCAAGTCAACTAAAAACTGATAATAGGATTGCTGCCTGAGAGTGGTTGGAGTCCAGCATGTCTGGCAATGGTCTGGTTAAGAAATGCTGTTCTAAAGCACTGGAGCTCATCTTCAACCTCTTCAGTTCAGTTTGTTATACTTCTACATCTACCTTTTCTTTCCACTCCATCAATAAGTACAGTTTACTCACTCTTCAAACGTCTTGCTTGTTAAAGGTTAATAAGAAATGATTTATTCACCTAGGGAACACTGATCCATTGCAAGTAGAGCAATACGTGGACAGCTACAAAGATCAGTCACTGACTCAAAGGTGGAGAATTCTTAATCAGAAATGGTTTGAGGGCCTCCGAGAATATGCAGTACATTTGTTATATGTTTTAAATTGTTTTTACAGTTATTCTTTAATTCCATATTAGTGTTAATCTTTTATATGTTTTAACAATATTGTATTTCTAATTTGTAAGCCATCTTGAGATCTGTTTTGGGGGAAAAGGCATGGTATAAATAAAGTTAATAGCAACAATGACACTGAAAGTGTCATCCAACTGCTTTTAAACTATTTAAAGAGTTTTGTCATACGTCACTGGGGCTGGTGAGCAAAGCAGCTATCCCAGGAAACCAAGTCCAGACATCCTTGTGACACAGAAAAGCATCTGGACTGTCCATGAGACTTAGGGGCAAATTATAACTAGGGCAGCTTAATACAATTCTCTTAACAATTATACCCACCACAGATAATTTTTTCTTCACTAAACATAAATATATATTTATAAGGAAGATATAAGCCTTATTTATTTATTTTATTAACTAATTATTTTTGAAATTTACTAGGTGAGAATTGCCATCTGGCAATATTACTATTTGCTAGGATGTTGTGTTTACAGATAGCTTCCATCCAAATAGCTTGAAAGCAGATCTATAATATAGCAATGACCTTTGGGAACCTGAATATAATTCATCTTGCAATATTATGTATACATTTTTTCTCAATTTTAAGAATCAGCTACTGGCAGATCATGGGCATAATCCTCTGATGAAAAAGGTATTTGATGTGTACCTTTGCTTTCTTCAAAAAAATCAGTCAGAGACAGCATTAAAAAATGTCTTCAATGCTTTAAGATCATTCATTTTTAAGGTGAGTCATCTTAAATTCTTATTTCCTTTAATGTGCTTAATGCAGGGGTAGGCAACCTTTTCCCTTTAAGGGCCGAGGGACTTCAGCTCCCAGAATCCCAGGAGCTATTGGCCAACATGGGACTATTGGCCAACATGGCTGAGGCTTCTGGGAGCTGAAGTCCCTCGGCCTTTAAAAGGAAAAGGTTGCCTACCCCTGGCTTAATGTGTTTAATGTTTTCATAATATTCTCTTATTCTTGTAACCAGCCATACTGGATCATGCTGGAACACAAAGATTTATAAGGGAAAGCCTTCACTTGGTCTTACCACCATCACAGGCTCACTTGGTGAAATCACAAGAGCCTCCTCAGTGGCTGCTTCCACTCTGGGACTCCCTTCTGTGGGAGCTAGGCTGGACCCCTCCCTGCTTTAAAATAAAAATTTTAAAACAATTAAAAATTCCCATACTCTATAAAATCACTTAAAAGCCATACAAAAGTTAAAACAAATAAAACACCCATCTAAATAAAAACTTTCCAGGCTTACCCATTAAAAGCCTGCTTAAACAAAAAGGCTTTGTTGACCAACCATGAAATAATGAGACCAGACACAGCCAGAATTGGGTTTAAAAAGGGCCTTTTTAAATTTTTACTGGGAATAAGCAAACTGACCAAACAAAGGGGGGCGCAACCTAGTGTAGGTCCAGCTGAGGCCCAGATGTCAGTCTCGACACCTCCCCAGCTATCTCTTGGGCAAAACACCAGACCCCAAAGGCAAATCAAAGGGATTGGTTGCTACCTCAGACAGTCATATTTGGAAGGCCCCACCAGGGGTGCTCCCTCTCAGAGCCCATGACTTTGTAAGAGAGAATGAATCCCAGATCAACCCAAAGAGTAGTCTCCTTCCTCCACCACCCCGTCATGTGCCGCCTGAAAGCAGTTCCAGAGACCAACCTCCATCATGGTGTGGTGCAAAGGTATACACTGATCTAATATCTTCTCCCACCCCCGCCCACCCCTCTACCTGCCAAAGGAAACCTATTTATTTGACACCACTGCAAGTCCTGACAGGAACAGTATGGGGTAGGCGAAAAACCCCAGATAAAAGGGGGGGGGGGAATCCTCCCCATCCCCAATGCGGCCAGCAAAGCTCATACTGCACTGTGGGCAAGTTGCTGAAGTTGCCAAAGAGAGTGCATAGGAGGGGGCAGTAAGCTTAAATAGCCTTTCTAACACCATCATCACATGGTCCAGCTTGGCCAAGTGGCTCATCCTCTGAACTCCATTCACAAGGGCCGACAAAGAGGCCCCTTCCCTTGTAGCAGCTTGCTGTATGGTTCAGGGACCAATTTTGTTTAAGCAGACTTTTAATTTATTTTGTTTGTTTAATCAGGCTTTTAGTGTTCTTATTTTAAGCAGGCTTTTAATAGTTGAGCTGGGAAAGGTTTTATTTAGATGTGTTTTATACGGTACTTGTTTTAACTTTTGTATGGATTTTAAATTATTTCATGGTGTTTAATGTGGGAATTTTAATTGTTTTAAAAATTTTATTATAAACATTTTTAATTTGCTATATCTGGAAGATGCCTTGGGTCCCACTCTGGGAGAAAGGTAACATATAAATCAAATAAATAAATAAATGAGTCAGTCCAGTGACCTATTTAGTCCAGCATTCTGTTTACACAGTAGCCAACTGCTGGGACTAAATAGGTCACTGGACTGACCTATGTGAAGCCCACAGAATGGACATGAGTGCAAGAGCACCCTTCTGCTCATGTTCCCCAACAACTGATGTATTGATAAGATAGTGCATGGATAGCCATTTTGATTAGCAGCCTACAATGGCCGTACTCACTATGAATTTATTTTTGTCTCTTTTAAATCCATCTATTTTTCAGACAACACTTGTGGTAACAAATTGCACAGGTGTGTTCTGTGTTTCCTTTTGTCTGTTCAGAATCTCCCGCCATTGTGAGAGAGGGAGAAGAGGCATCTTTTACACAGGATGCATCATTTTATAGATTTACTCAACTTTTTCTATGCTAACAATCCCAAACATACAACTTTTTGTCATTGTAAATGTGTTGCAGCCCCTTGATCGTTTAAGTTGTTTTCTCTGGGAGACCCTAGGCAAATCACAGTCTCAGACTCAGAAAACCTTGTGCTTTAGGGACACTATCAGTTGGAAATTACTTGAAAGCATACATAAGCATGTAATAAGTATTGTGTACCTATCTTACAAGAATGACAGAGTTCTTACACATACTGAGCCATATCTTTTCTTTTTGTGTTTAAACAGCTATATTTTTCTTTTTGTAATGGATTCTTTCTAATTGCATTAAAAGCTCTGCATCTAATTCAATAAAAGACATTTTTGTTTAAAATATGTAGATTGCAATAAATGTTGTTTGTATTAAAAACATCCTGCCAAAATTGTATGACTGTAGAACCTGTTGTGATGTTTAATAACTTTTCTCTGCTTGCCAGATACATTGATTGTTCAATACTTACAAATAGCTCTGTGATCCTATCAGTGTCAGCTACTTTCAAACATTTTAAACATTTGTGATCAGAAAGAGATGTGAGATATATTTAGTATCTATTATATATAATTAATGCTGCTTTTAACCAGTTAATACTCTACAGCAGGGGTAGGCAACCTTTCCCCTTTTAAGGGCCGAGGAGGGGCTTCAGCTCCCAGAATCCCAGGAGCTATTGGCCAACATGACTGAGGCTTCTGGGAGCTGAAGTCCCTCAGCCCTTAAAGGGGAAAGGTTGCCTACCCCTGCTCTACAGTTTACCTGCCTGTATTCATTTCACTAACAGCCCTGGGCTTGATTTCATTTTCTGCTCATTCTATGTTTGTAACAGTTGATATGAAAATGATCTCTGCTCTGCGTGATGGCCCTATATTTTGTGTGTGTGTGTGCATGGAAACACATCTAGCAATACAGAAAATAAATTTGATTTGAAAATCTTTTAATATATTTTATTTCACTGGTTTTATGTAATCATATTATCCTACCTTTTAAAACAGGGGTAGGCAACCTTTCCCCTTTAAGGGCTGAGGGACTTCAGCTCCCAGAATCCCAGGAGCTATTGGCCAACATGGGACTATTGGCCAACATGGCTGAGGCTTCTGAGAGCTGAAGTCCCTCGGCCCTTAAAGGGGAAGGGTTGCCTACCCCTGTTTTAAAAGAAGTTAGTCTTAACACAGTTAATATTTTTGTGTGTTCTACAGTTTCCCTCTACGTTTTATGAAGGAAGAGCTGATATGTGTTCTGCATTGTGCTATGAAATTTTGAAGTGCTGCAATTCCAAACTCAGTTCAATTCGAACAGAAGCTTCACAACTCCTTTATTTCTTGATGAAGAATAATTTTGATTACACAGGAAAGAGATCATTTGTCAGAACACACCTACAGGTCAGTGCTTTTTTTTTTTTTTTTTTTTTTTTTTTTTTTTTTTTTTTTTTTTTTTTTTTTTTTTTTTTTTTTTTTTTTTTTTTTTTACTTGTTTCATGGATTTTAGAAAATCCATAATGACTCTTTCTTCTATCTTATCTACCATTTTTTCTTATAGGTTCCATTGGGTACTCTCCAGTTTTTGTCTTTTCTCCCTTATGCCATCCTACCTTAAATACAGAATTGTGTAGTTAATAGACTTGAAGTTAAATAGTGCATTGATCACACACAGATTTAGCATTTGTGGGTTAAACTGCAGTACTACAATGTAACCCATTGTATTTCATATCTGCAATTCTCGGGATGGCATGAAGGAGCAACTCACTACAGTTGGGTTAATCCACTTATACCAAACCTACCAAGCAGAAGCCCACATTCTTTTTCAGTTCTTACACAACTGAATTATCCTGTTTCTGCACAGAGCCTCATATGGAGCATTCTATAGCATTCTAAAGAATTTTTGTGGTAGCCTTGCCCAACTCTGCCAGTGCTATATAATGGGCTCCTGACAAAGTCCACCAGTTCCTTTTTTTCCACAGCTGCCTTGTCAGGAACAGCATCCATGTGCTCATATTGGAAGATGTCTTCTGAAGATCGATTGTCAGTGTGGGCCTTGAGCCACAGCTAGTCCTTGGGGCTTTCTCGGCTTTTTAAAAGAAGTGTGTCGAATGCAGCACTAACATTCCAAACCAAGATGGGCATTTGAGATGCTTTCAGTGTTTGGGTGAAGCCCATATTGTTGCCTTGTGTATGCACTGTGCTGCATTTACACCACAGGCCAGCACAACAAAGAGAGCTGCTTGAAAGTTCCCTTGAAACTGCAAGCACCTGCGCGTCATATACAACCTTTGACATCTACAGTAATAGCAAGTACTTGATATCATTCCTCAGTTTTGTAAAGTCTGTGTTGAAAAAGGCAGCTTTGGTTCAGACAGGCATCAGTCCCTCCAAATGGAAGACCTTGAGTACTTTGGTTGAGACTTCCAAAAGGAAGACCTCGAGTACTTCCAGCTAAGAAGTACATAAGCTCTGGAAACAAATCTTTGCACTGCCCTTCAACCCCGGGAAGGTCTACTGATGTCGATCGAGACTGCCCTGAAACATAAATGGAAGAAGAAGAGATTGAACAAGCACTCCTCACCTCAACTTTCTTTTTTGTATTTGGGTACTGAAGATAGGGTTATAGCTGAACCATTTATTCCATTCTGCAAAATTGTTTCAGAGGTAGTTTTTCATGAGGCCTTGGTATCTCCCTTGCTGGATTCTCCAAAGTGGTGTACTGTTGTGACTGAGACTATGTCAGTGTGTGTATGGATGCACAGCACTATTTTTAAGAATTTCACAGGACAGAATATGGCAGCTGGCTGTTGGGGAGATCATGAAATAGGCAGTGTGTATAAATATGGGCATAACCTGTGGACAGTGCAGGTTATTATTGAATTGTGAATGGCTGGTTGTCATGTATAAAGTGCTGCATATACTTAGTAGTAAAGTTCTGTAAATAGAACTTAGTGACTCTTGAGTATTTCTTTAGCACCTGGTACAGTTATAGGTGCTGGCAGCACTACAGAGCCCAGCAAGGAAGTCCACGTGTGGAGTGGGCAGCTCTGACAGACTTGACAGACTATTTCCATCCAGGACAGGAGGTCAGACAACCATGTTTCAAAGGGAGAAATTCAGGATTCTTCTGTTGTCAGAGTTACAGCTCCTCCAGTTCCTATCCCAGTTCAAGAGAAATTTCTCCCAGCAATCCTGACTTCTTGTTGACACCTTTCCAAGTCACTGTCTTTCTCTGGCTCAGATTCAGCTTCTTTATATTGGAGTAGATGGCACCATTGGTCCTGTCCATGGCATGTTCATAGCTGCTGTGTTCATAGTTGGTGATATCATGACTATTATTGGAACAGATCCTTTTCTTGGGAATCCTGCTATTTTGATGCCAGCTTTTGCGCTGGTAACACCCGTTCTGGGTGCTGTACTTGCCACTATAAAAACAAGACCTCCTCAACATTGGAGCTGGGTATGTTTCCCTGCAGAAGATAAAATTAAGCAGTGATATGATAGCCCTGTTTAAATATTTGAAGGGATGTCATATTGAGGATGGAGCAAACTTGCTTTCTGTACCTCCAGAGAATAGGACCTGGAGCAATGATTCAAATGGCAGGAGAAGGGATTCCACCTAAACATTAGGAAGAACTTCCTGACAGTAAGAACTGTTTGACAGTGGAACATGCTTCCTCAGAGTGTGGTGGAGTCTCCTTCTTTGGAGGTTTTTAAACAAAGGCTGGATGACCATCTGTTGGGAGAGTTTTCATTGGGTATTCCTGCATGGGAGGGGATTGGACTGGATGGCCCTTCTGGGCTCTTCCAACTCTGTGATTCTAATACATCTTTCGAGATAAAAAAGCACCATTCAGACTGTATGCATTCAGCTATCCTCACCTCCATTCACCTGACCGAATCTCTCCTAAACAAAGTACATCTTGAGACCAGGCTGTGTCTCAACCTATCAAGCCCATGATACCTCTTCTGCTGCAAAAGGGATATCCATTACTTCTGCCACAGTTGTTGTTGCTAGTTATTCCAGCCATCTTTCCACAATGTCTAGGACTTCATGGTATGGATCCCATTCGGATTTGGTGGTCATAACCACCAGGAAGTCGCTTCCAGTGGAGCTAGGCACAATAGACTCTTTCTCCCTGACTAATTATATCAAGGTGTTTCTGGATCAGATGCTCCACATGGCCAAATCTTTGGATATCAAGGTCCAGCAACAGCTCATTTGAATTCAAGATCGGGTTTTCCAGCAGATCCAGTCTCAAGCAACCACTCCTGCAACTCTACCAATCTGTGTCTCTTACAAGTCATTCAGAAGTCTTAGACAACACCGTTATTCATTCCATTCACTTCCAGCAAGTTAGAGATTCTCTTCAAAGTTGATAATTCGGTGATTTCCCCCTCTGAGACAGCATGCAAAACCTAACACAATCATTTTCAATGTTGCCTAATCCAGAGCTTCATGATGCCTGTCTTCTACTCCTGCAGAGAAAGAGGACAAAAAGCTATGGGGAGAATATTTTACTCTTCGGCTGCTCTAGTCTCCAAGAGCTCCAACTGCTTGGTTTGCATGGGGGCTTACAATCAACTCCTTTGGGAGAAGATGACTACATTTCTTAACAAACTCGGAGATGAAGACCGTAAAGTGGCTTCTCTTCTGCACTTGGAGGTACACAAGCTGGCGGGTCATCAGATCATGATTGCTCAACACATCGCTGACTGTGGGGGCAAAGCTGTGGCTGGTGTGGTTGCTCTCCGTCACCACACATGGCTTTGATCATCAGGACTTTCTGACCAAGCTAGATCAGTAATTGTGGACCTCTCATTTGACGATGCTGGCCTGCTTAATTCAGAGACTGACTCCTGGCTGGAATAGAACCACAAGATGCAATCCACTGTGGGAAAGTTTGGTTTCAGCCCACCTTGTTCAGTCTTCTTCAAAGTTTTGGTACAGTGCCCCCAAGTATGTGAAGTACTAAAAACAAATTTACAGCCCACTCAGATCACGGTTTTGATGCAGTTACCAACCGTTTACATGTCTAGCCCAGGCCAGAAATTTAAGCCCAGGCAACTGAGGAGAAAGTCCAATGAGGCCTCAAATGCCAACTTTGACTTTCTGTTGAGCGATGGCTCAGTAGCTCACCTGCCCACCAATGCCTCTGTCCCTAAAACCGCTCTCCATCCCATTTTGAATCTGAGGTAGCTCATTGGATTTGTGAAGTACCCGAGGTTCAGAATGGAGACAGTACAGACACTAAAAGAGAACTTAAAGATTGAGGAGCTAATAGTATCAATAGATCATGTTAGGAGATTTTTAAGGGGTGCAAAGCAACATATCCAACTGTACATAGTTTCCTTACATGGGATTTCAATATAGTATTAATAGTATCAATAGTTATACTGTGGTATTAAAGTCTGCTTGGCATCATTCAGTGAGATCTATGGCTGCCAGACCTGTCTGTGCTGTATTTACTTTGTTACAAGACATTTGTTAGGCAGCTGGTTGGAAAGAGCCTATGACCTTTATTAGGCATTATAAATTTGGATAGGTATAAATCAGCACAGCCTTCTTTTGGCAGAACAGTGCTTCAGGTGGTAATAACATAAAAATTATAGTCCCACACAAAATTGGGGACTTGAGTATATCCCAGTTGTGGTGGATTGCTCCTCTGTGCCATCCCGAGAATGAGAGATTGGATTTACTGTGAATAGTCTTTGTGGGATGACAGGAGGAGCAAGCCATATCCGCCTGCGGGAAAAAGAGAATATAAATTTAAATATTTTAATTTTAGGTTAGGTCTAGATAATTTAATTGATAGAGGAGGGAAAGGAAGTCCTAACAGTGATAACTGAAAAAGAATGTGGGCTCCTATCTAGTCAAGTTGGCACATGGGGATTGCCCCAATCATGGTGGATTGCTCCTCCTGCCATCCCAACCTCTCAATCTCAAATCATTTTCTAGTGGAAATGAACACTGTCCCTGTCAGACTGATCTCTGATGGGAGGAGTCCTAGCTTCTAGATTAAGGACAAATAAATTCAGGAAAGCAGGGATCGTATTCTGTTTCCATTTCTACATCGCTTTTTGGTTTTTGGATTTCATTTGGAGATCCAGCTTAAGTTTTTACTCTTCCCCCATTCTTCACTTCAGACAATTTATCTGATGAGTAAGATTAGGCACATATGGGCAATTGGATGCAGCCTGTACAAAAGGCAAGCCTACATGGCAGGTAAAAAACAATTCCAGATACTAACAGCATCATTTTTAAAATTAATAGTTTTGTGTAAACTACACTATTAACTTAATTAAATCATTCTGAATATATTGGGTGTCAATGGAAAATAAAACATTTTGTATGGTGCAGAATGTATTTAAAAGTTCATATCTAATTTTAATGTATACTGAACTGAAGTCTTGAGATAATATTCAAATACCTGAATTTTGTGTTTTCTGTTTTTTTTACAAGGTTATTATTTCAGTGAGTCAGTTGATTGCAGATGTTGTTGGAATTGGAGGAACCAGATTTCAGCAGTCTCTGTCCATCATAAATAACTGTGCCAACAGTGACAGGCTTACTAAGGTTTGTAGTATTATTTTGTGTGATAAAAAAATTATTTCCATGGCAGCTTACCTCTAGGGCAATGATGGCAAACCTTTTAGGGTCTGAATGCCCAAACTAAAAGGCCTTCTGGCGCCAGGTGTTACCTGGTGTCAGGGGCAGGACTTCCACTCTCCAAGGGTGGGACTTCCAGGGTGGGACTTCTCCCCCATGCCCTCCTGGGCCTTCAGCTGCCTCCGGAGAGACAGCTGAAGGCCGGGGAGGGTCTGGAAAAAGGAGGAACAGGCACACACCTCTTCCTCCTCCTCCCCACCCTCTGCATGCCAGGGAAAATGGCTTCGCGCGCCACCTCTGGCATGCATGCCATAGGTTTGCCATCACAGCTCTAGGGTGTTTCTCTCCCAGATCTCTTTAAAGCTGAAACATGGTCACAGCTGCCCGCATTCATATGGCATTACAGTGGACCCTTGGTATCCATTGGGATTTGATTCCATGACACACAAACACACACATACCGTGGATTCCAAAATCTGTGGGTTCTCAAATCCCATTAAATACAGTAGCATAGTAAAATGATGTTTTGTGTATAAAATGGCAAAATCAAGGTTTGCTTTTTGGAATTTATATTTAAAAAAAAAACATTTTCAAGCCATGTATGGTTGAATCCATGGAAAAAGAATCTGGATAAGGAGGGCCAACTGTATAGACTAGGTTGCAGGGCCAGGGTTGATGTTCCATTTGGACATGCTGTTCTTTCCTCAATACTTCAATGACCTGACCCACCATCGTTTGGTAACCTTCACAGTGACTCATTTGTGTCATGCACAGAGACCAAAAAGAAGAAGAACATTGCTTAATTGTTAAATTTGGTTCTTTGAGTAGTTATTTGTACCTTCACACAAACCCACCCTACCTGTCTTTCAGATCCTTATCATTTTCATGGCAGACTCAGAGACTGATGGGACAACAGCTTGGTGGGATGGGACATGTGTGGTAGATAGGGAACAGGCAGAGTTCCCACCAAGCTACTCAGCTGTAGAATATTCTGAATTGAGGTTTCTGTTCATGGGGTTTCTATGCAGGCATGAAACTCATTTCTGTGAGGGCACAGATGGCCACCCAAAGGACTTCAGTTACATGTAAACAATCTGTTCTTCTTTTGCCAGATCTGATGTTTCTATGAATGGATGGAAGTGGCACACAAGCCTAAATTTTACAGATGCACTCCTTGTTACCACAGGAACCTGAGCTTCCAGGTTAAGGAATGAATCCAGTAGTAGTACACCCAAAGTGCAAACCTAGTCAACTGACCAGGAGTACCTCAATCTTGTCCAGATAAATTTGTTGTGTTTTTTTTTTTTTTTCACTCTCATCCAGTCCATTTCGGATGACTGACACAAAGCTCTGGGCAGTCTTTCGCAGCAGTTCCATGTCTATATTAAATAGCATGGGGACAAAACCAAGTCCCATAGGATCCCATAGGCCAGTGACTAAAGGATCAAACCATCTTCTGGGTTTGTACCTCCAGGAATTAATGGCACTGCTATAAAACAATGCCTCTGGCTCCCATCCCAGCAGGGCGGCCAATAAAGGTTACCATGGTATCAGAAGCTACTGAGAAGTCCAGCAGAACCAACAGGGCGTATTCCCTTGTTTGGTTTCTACATAGGTCATTCACCAAGACAGTCAAAGCTATCTGTCCTATACCTAGGCTGTATAAATTGAAAAGTATACATTATTACTGTGCAAGCAGGGGCCATAATAATAATAATACATAATAATATTATGTATTATTATAATTAATAATAATAATATACACGGTAATAATAATAATAATAATAGCACAAGGATAAAATGTACAACACTGTACAATAATACAGTATGTAAAACATGATAATAAAAATAACAATAAAAGCAATAAAAACAATAATAAAACAGCAAATGATCAGTATAAAGACTGCGAGGCGATTTATACCGTAGTGGTAATCAGATTCTCACCCAGAAGGTCCATATGAGATGATAATATTTTATCTTATTATTCAGTTAGGGATCTCACTAGATCTGTATTAATTATAGCATCTAAGTCAGAGTGGATATGAGCAATTTTATCTGCAAAGTGCGAGGGGAGTTGGTTGCAGTAGGCTGTTGTGAGGTCTGGATTCTCCTCACAGGCCAGTGTGTAAAAGACTAGTGTCCATTCAAAACAGCTCCTTTAGCCATTTTTTTACATGCAGTGTTTGCAGAGAGTAATAGGGATTTTTTGCTTCCCACATTGCCATGGAGTACGCCTTCAGATAGGCTGTAACCCATATTCTGAGTTTTCTGCCAATCTCTCTCTCACTCATTTCACTGCTGCCAGTTCCTTGGTGAACCAGGGGGCTAATTTGGTTCTATACTGAGATTGGACACTCAGGAGCACTTCTGTCCACTGCCTTGGCCACTTCCTCATTGCAAGAGTCAATAAGAGCTTTGACAGAATTGCCTTCCAAGGCTACAGGAAAGTCCCCAAGAGCCATTAAGAAACAATCCAGATCCATCAGCCTTCAGGGGCAGACCTTCCTAATCCAAACCTTGGCAGATATTCTCATTCCCAGCCAGTCTAGACCCATCAAGACAATGGAACTGTATAAGGTTCCTCCACTGCCAGATCACCATCTCCCCACCCAGCAAAGAAAGCAAGGTTCAGAATATGCCCAGCAGTATGAGCAGAACTAGTTACCACTTGGAACCAACCCATGGCTGTCATGGTAAACATGAAGTCTTGAGCTACTCCTAACAGGACAGCCACAGTATGGATGTTGGAAGTCCCCCAGCACAAGAAGCTGAGTGGATTCCAAAAGCAACCTTGACACTTCCTCTCAGGAAGAGGGATTATTGATCAGAGGGCTGGGTGGTAAACCAACAGAATCCCTAAACTGCCATACCCACTCATCTTCAGACAATTAAACCCAAGTGGAATAGGTCAGGGGCCCTATTGTCTACTGCAGTTCCACCTGCCACTCCCCAGGTCTTGCTTGCTCCTGTACAGGGAACCCTGGTAGGCAAAGCTGATTAACTCTCATCCAACCATGTTTCTGTGATAAATGCCAGGCTGGCGTGCTTGTTCAGGGTCAAGTCTTGAGTGGCAGTTGTATTACCATTTATCAATTTGGCATTAAGCAGCAGTTTTATTCAACCCAGGAAGACTATTTTCAAGGCTATTGAGGTTATTTGAACTGGGGGACGGTTTGAGGGCAATCAACACCCTTTTGTTACCTTTTCCCCAAGCCTACCCTTTCTGTATCTTTCTTTGTCCTGTATAACTATGAGGGTTGTTCTTTCTCTGCACTTCAAAATTTACCACTTCATGACTATATCTGTGTAAAATGGAAGTTTGTAGTCTCTTTTTGAGCCACTAATTTAAAAATTCCTTGTAAGATAAAGGTTAATAGAAAATTACTTTTTTGTTACAGCTGCTTTGCTTAAAAAGGAACAATGTTAATACTAATAGGTATGAATGATTCTGAACAATAGTTCACAATACTTACTTCCTCTTTTGTGCTGCTTGTTTATTCCTGGAAGACTATTTTGAGCAACAGGCTTTTCACTGGACGTGTAAAGTTTAGTTTTCATTGGGTTTTGTGTCCCTTGTGCTTCTTTTACATACTGTCTTGTTTTTCAAACTCTAGCACACTACATTCCCTTCTGATGTAAAGGATTTGACTAAACGCATCCGTACGGTCCTAATGGCAACAGCACAAATGAAAGAGCACGAGAATGATCCAGAAATGCTTGTGGATCTTCAGTACAGTTTAGCAAAGTCTTATGCCAGCACACCTGAACTCAGAAAGACGTGGTTGGATAGCATGGCAAGAATTCATGTTAAAAATGGAGATCTTTCAGAGGTAAACAAAAAACAAAACACCTTGTTTGCAAGTGCCTTTGTGAGTATGTGGTATCATGTTGTACCATGCGTTCAGTATTCTGCGTGTATGATAACCTGCTTAAAATCTTAGTAATTTACACAAAGCCGAAAAAATGGTAAATCTCACAGTGCGTATGTATGAGCCTTCAGGTTGCTTGTCGACTTATGGATTTTCCATAAACTTCATAGGGTCTCCTTAGGCAGTGATTTTACCAGTTCCTTCCTCAGAAATATAGGCTACAGCACCTGGTTGCCAGTCTCTCATCCATGTAATGATGATGATGATGATGATGATGATAATTTATTTATTTATTTATTTATTTATTTATTTATTTCTATCCCAACCTGCAGAAACAATTGGGGCGGCTTACAACAATAACCAGGGACAACCCCTGCTTAGCTCCCAAGATCAGATGGAATCTGGTGCCTTTAGAGTATTTAGGCCACTGTGTCTAGAGATAGAAATTATGGGGAGGAAATTATGCTTTGCCATGGCCTGTTTCCTTTGGCAATGATCAATTATTAATTGTATTCTGGGGCGGTAATCAGTTTTTGTGTGAATCGTTTTACTTATAATGTTTCCTGTTTAGATATCTTCTAGCACTAAGCTGAAACTATCTCATCATGGATGCTGAAAAAAATATTTCCATGTTGCAGGCAAAATCAAATAGCTTATCTGTTTTTTCTGTTCCACGCCCTTTTCTTCTTCCTCTCCTTGCCATTAGTGTCCTTGATACCATTTGCTCATGCTGCTGTTCAGTCTATAGAAGTTTATTGAAGTTGCAGTGTTATTGCTGAATTTATGACATCATGGAGTTAAGATAAATTATCCATGGTGCATCACATGGGTTGCCACAGCCCATGGAATTGTATAGTGATGTGTCCAAATGAAAGTTAAGAAGAGGCAGCAATTAGAAAGCATGGGTGTGCAGCTACAGCTTCTATGTTTCACTCTAGCAGAACTTTGCTGTGTCACAGTAAAAAGTCTATGGTAATTTTGTATTTGTTCTTATTTTAGGCAGCAATGTGCTATGTCCATGTAGCGGCTCTAGTGGCAGAATATCTTCTACGAAAAGGTATAAATCACACAGTTACTTCTTTATTATTTCCAAAAATTGTAGTTATAAAACTGCACTTTTATTCATACTTTTATCCAAGCTTTCTTCTAATATGCTGAAAATGGCTACATCCCTTATCCTCACAGCACTACTACATAAAAACATAAGAACTATGTTGGATCATTTCAAAGGTCAATCTGACCCAACATATAATGTTCACACAGTGTTGGGTCAGTTGTGATACTTTCTTTTATCACTCCTGAATCTCCATCATTCCCTTTCAGTGAGTTCAAGTATAATGACTGATCCCATGATACAAAAGTATGACAAACACAGCAGGTTGCCAATAATGTATTGGATGTATTCAAAACATATACAGACAGTCCAGTAGGAGGCCATGGGCTGAAGCGGGGAAAGAGGGCTTTTATGGGATGCCTCCATGATTGTATTTTGCCAGTGTGTCAGTGGGTGCACCAATGCACTGTACAGGCAGTGTATCGCTTGTGCAACTGTGTGGCCGGTCACGCAGGGCATCCAATGAGATGGCAGCTAAGCAGGAAGAGGGAGGTAATTCCATTCTCAGGTGGTGTTCATGCAGTGGTACACATACATGGGGGAGGTGGCAGAAAAAAACCCAAGAGGTGCGGCTTAACACTGTGGTGTGCACTGCATGTAGGTGTTCGGCCTGCCTTCACAGCAGGCCCTTCGGACAGCAAGGCTTCCACCCACTTTCATTAAAACTGGGAACAGCCTGGTTTTACCTGTTTAGTCCCTGAGAGAGGAAACTGTCTACTTTCTCCACACAATGCATAATTTTGTATAGCAATCTTGGATTTATCCTTACTTGATTTATTTTAATGCTAAACTGAATAGAATTAACATTACCTCAGAGATGAATTGCTCTAGTCTAGTCCTTGATTGTTTTGGTACCTTTTCTGTACCTTTTCCAGCTCTACAACATCCTGTTTTAGATGCAGCAATCAGAAATATACACAGTATTCCAGATGTGGTTGCACTACGTATTTGTATGAGGATAGCATCGTACTAGAAATGTTATTTTTGAATCCATTTCTGATTATGCCCAACATGGAATGCACCTTTTTAAGAGCAGCTGGATTGATTTTATCACTGAGCTACCTACCACATTAACAAGATCCTTTGCTTTATCAGTTAGTCACTGATGACTCCTATCACTGTAAACATGAAGTTTGGATTTTTATTTTATTTTTATTTTTATTTTTGAGTGGAATCCTAATATGCATCACTGTACACTTGCTTGCATTGAATCTCATTTGGCATCTTGCTGCCTATTCTCCCAGGTTGGTAGGATCCTTTGGAGCTCTTCAGAATTCCATTTTTGTTTTCACCATTTTTGGTAAATTAATATTAATAGCAAATGGCCACTTCTTCATGGTCTCTGTCTTTTACACAGCTGGGTTATCCTGTACCTGCGCAGAGCCTCTTCGAAGTAGGGTTACTATTTGAGATCAGTTCTTATTCATTAATCACATGAAGTTAAAGGTGAATGGCCAAGGACAGTTTGCATACCTATAACTGTAGTTCTTCATGTGGTCATCTATGAACTCACACAACTGGATTATCCTGCACCTGTAAACAGCCTCTTTGGTGCATTCTACAAACTTCTAAATAGAATTTTGACAGTAGCTCCACCCATCTCTGCCAGGGGTTTCCTGCCAAAACTGCCAGTTCCTTTTTGTTTGTTGCTGCAGCAGGAGCCTTCGTTGGATTGCTTCATCAGCATTGGCTGTTGGCCATGCTAGCCCTCTGGGCTCTCTTGGGACCATTGGCTTTTTTAAAGAAATGTGTTGAATACAGCACAGTATTGACTCTCTTGGACAATTTAGGACTATATCTGAAAAAAGACAAGTCCAAACTACAACTGACCCATCAGATTTGGTTCACTGGAGCGATCCTGGACTCTGTGGCTCAAGCTGCCTTTCTCCCTTCAGCAACCTCTGCAGGTCTCTGAGGGCATGTCTTCAGTACCGATGCTTTTGGACCCAACAGGTTCAAGTCACTTTGGGCCATCTGGCATCAACCACTTCAGTAACATCAAATGTCCTCCTTCAGATGCGCCCCTTCCAGTCTTGGTTCATCAAGTACTTTGATCTGTTTTGAGACTCTTTGAGAAATTGGCTCACTGTACCAAGGACAGTTCAGAAATCTCTACATTGGTGGCTGGACCCATTCAGCATTCAAGTCAGTATGCTTTTTACCACCCCATGGCCTCAAGCTCTTGTTGGGGCGCTCATCCCAACACCTTCTTCGTAAAAGGACTCTGGTCTCAGGAGGAGCAGGAGATCCACACCAATACATTGGAATTTTTAGCTGTTGAGGTTTTCCTCTCCTTTGAAACCCTGCTCGTAGGAAAGGTAGTACAAGTACTGACCAACAATACCATGGTCATGTATTATTTAACAAGCAAGGTGGTACTTGGTCCTGCACTCTTTGGATTTTGGATTGATGAATATAGAGGAACAGCTCAATCTTGATTGTCCATCTTCCTGGAGAGGAGAATGTCCTCGTGGATGCCCTGAATTGGAAGTCACACTCCAGCCATGAATGGATGCTCCATCCCAAGGTACTGAGGCCCATCTTTCAGCATTAAGGGCTGCCCAAATTCAACCTTTTTGTCTCAATTTACAATGTCCAGTGTTGAGAGTTTTGTTTGAGGACACATCAGGGCAGGTTAAGAGGAGGTCCTTCCTGTTCAGCTAGCACGATCTTGAGTTGTACTCCTCCCCACATCCCCATTTCTTCTGCTGACTAGAGTCGTCACCAGGCTTCTTCAGGATCAAGCAAGATTCATCCTGATTGCTCCATGGTGGTCAAGACAACCTTGGTTCAGCTGTCTTCTGCACATGTCTTGAAAACTGTATCTTTGTTTGCCACTCAGACAAGGCCTTCTCACTACCTACGATGGCCACATCAGACATTCACATTCAGACCTCAATACACTTCACTTGTCAGAATGGAGGATCCTCTCCTAAATCTCTTGCTGGCTGCAGTGAGGAATGTCATTAATGCCATCCATCAACCAAGAGGTTTTACAAGTATAAGCTGAAGTAGTTTGATGAGTTTCTGCTTCTGCTATCCATTGAGATGTCTGATACCACCATTCTTCATGTGCTGGATTTTCTGTTGTCAAATCAGGACCTTTCATAGTCCTCAATTCATTGTTATCTGGCTCCCATTTTGGCACATTTCCAATTGTTGAGCAAATCTTCCTGTTTTGTTCACCTCTTGGTAAAGAATTTCTTAAAGGAGTACAAATTCTGCATCCTCCTGTATTGGGCCTAACCCTAAATGGGCTCTAGACTTCATGTTATGCCAGCTGTGTGGGGGACCCTATTAATCAATAGCAAGTTGTGATGACCATTTGCTATCTTACAAGACTGCTTTTCTGGTTGCCATTGTGTCTGCTAGGAAAGCTGGTGAGTTGTGTGCTTTGCACGTGGACAAACCTCACCTATGGTTCCATCCCAATAGAATGGTGTTGAGAGCAGAAATTAGCTTCCTACTGAAGGTTGTCTCTGTTGCCTTCCCTGTTCCAAAACCCCCACTTAATGTGAGATGTGTTGTCACTGCCTCAATGTATTCTTGCCTTCTGTGTGGACAGAACTGCTGCCTTCCGTACTTTGCCCAGACTGCTGGTTTTTTACCTGGGTTCGAGGAAAGGACTCTTAGTTTCATCTCAGCATTTCTCGAAGTGGGTGGTGTCGGCTGTTTGTCTTTCCTATAATTGGATGGAAAAGACCTTTTTGCTCAGGTTTGAGCACATTCCATTCAGGTGATTGCTGCTCCCATGCTTCTATAGCTGGTGTATCAATCGAAGACATTTGCCATGTGGCTACCTGGTCAAGACTATGACTTTTATCTCACACTATAGGGTGGACTTGAGGTATCGAGCCAATACTATATTTGGGAAGGCTGTACCACATTCATTCCTTAACTGATTTGTTATGTTTTATCTCTGTATAAAAGGGTTTCTGTTTTTGTGTTTACATCTACCTAGGTACTATATTACTGGATGTGTTCAAATCCAGCTGTCTTTTGGTACCATGTATTTCTACATGGTACCATGTATTTGTATTTCTGGTTTGATATGTCAATATGATTTGTCTTAAACCTGTCAAATGTCATTATATGGAAATTGTGTTATTAATGCTTGTTGCATACGCATATAGGAGTTGTGTTATTCATGCTTGCTGTTGACTTTGATTGTTTCCATAAAATATTTGTTTGCACCAACACTCCTGCCTCCTGCTTTTTGGTAGCTTGTTAAGTCTCCCAGTTATGTGAGACTACAAAGAAGGACAAGTTTTATATCTGTAACTGTAGTTCTCTGAATGGTCATCTGTGAACTCACACAATCCGACCCAACTTCTCCTCATCGTGTCATGCTAGTTCCCATTGATGCCTGCATCAGCATCCTATGGAATTTGGTTTTGGCAGGAAGCCCCTTATATAGGTCTGGTGGAGGTGGGTGGGGCGACCACCAGAATTTTATTTAGAACATTTGTAGAATGCTCCAAAGAGGATCTGTACAAGTGCAGGATAACCCAGTTATGTGAGTTCATAGATGACCACTTGAAGAACTACAGTTACAGGTATGCCACCTGTCCTTTGCTATTCGCCTTTAACTCTATATTATTAATGAATAAGAACTGATCTCAAATAGCAACCCCACTCCATGATGGGAACTGGTCATTTATTCCAATGCTTTGTTTGCTTCTTCTTTTTTTAAGCCAGTTTTCTATCCATTTCTCTTATGACTGCTAATTTTGCCAAGGTGTGGGATTTCATCAAAAGGCTTTTGGAAATTTGAGTAGATAATGACCGAAAGCTATTACGATGTGGCTTGTAATAGTACATGAATAACTTGAAAAGAAATGACTCTATTTTATAAGTTAGTGAAAACATTGTTTATCACAGGTCTGTGCATTTAACTGGGACTAAAACAGGATAAAACCGAACATATCTTCCCCTTCCACATAATACATTATTTTGCTTCACCATTTATTAAGGTGTACTCTGAAATGAGATTAAATATTTGCCCATTTAGAATGAGGGTGAAAAACACTGTCTTTAGTCTGATTTGACTTAAATGTATCATTAATTGCCAGTAATGATTACCTGACAACATCAGAACTGATTCTTTGGTTCTTGTGATTTAAGCATGCTGCCTGTGCATGTCTGGAATCAACTCAGAGAGAAGTTCATTCATGGAAAGGAAAAAATATGCACCACAGCTGTTTGTAGATGGGGCAAACATGGCAAATAGTAAATTTTGATTTGTTTTAATTTTTATTGCATTTATAGCCTGCCTTTCTCTTGAGATGAAATTTAGTAAGACAGGAAGGATATCAAAGATTTCAGTACAAAACCTGCACAGAACTAACTGTTGCAAACTAATACTTGCTAGCCAATGATGTGGCAGCTGTTTTTCCACAAATTTATCCCATGGTGCTGCTGTAATAATTATCAGACCTTTTTTTAAAAAAAAATCCAATGGGGGACTTTCAGTTTCTCCATCTAGGTTGATAGACCTCCTAAGATTAATCTGTTCATTTTTCTTTTGTATAAATAGGAATGTTTAAACAAGGTTGTATAAGCTTCAGAGTAATTACTCCAAATATAGATGAAGAGGCTTCAATGATGGAAGATGTGGGAATGCAGGATGTTCACTTTAATGAAGTATGTAAATCAAGTTTATACTTTATATTGCGAATATATTTTCTGTTATTTTCTGTTACATGCTTATTTTCTAAAAACATTGCCACACTCTTTCATGGACCAACAAAATATATTTTAAAAGCCACTAAAGTGCAAATATATGCTAGAGATGCCAATTGGGCAAGGAATAGATTTAGGCAAATGACTTATATGATTGCTTTTATGCCATTCATTCCATTGCATGATGAAAATATAATCACTAGTTGATTTAATAGAGCGTGACATTATTGGTGAGGAAGAGAAGACTCCTGCACAACATTAATGAGTTTAATGTTATATTATTTCTTTGTTGGAATTTGGGAAATCTGCCTTGATTCATTGGGATAGAAGAAGGAGAATAAAAATGGCATAAGGATTAAAAGGGAACAAGTAAGAAATTTAGCTTGTAAATGGGCAAACGTTATCAGCTTCTTAGCACTAACAGCTATTATAACCAGTCTTGGTATTCCCCTAAATGTAAAACAGGACATGTCTTTATTTTATCCCCACTCCACCCCAGTTTGAATTACAGAGGTACATTGTATACATTGAATTTGCAGGAACTAAGCAGAGCAGTGGAGGACAGGGGGGCTTGGAGATGCCTCATCCACAGGGTCACCATGAGTCGGGGTCAACTTGAGGGCAGTTAAAAACAACAATACAGTCAGCCCTTCACATTCGTGAACTTGGTAGTCATAACTTTGGTTATTCATGATCGGAGGAGGTGGTCGGGGCTCAGGCACAGGATCCCCTGCCTCTTCTTCCCATGCCTGTGACAGCTGGCTAGAGCTATCCCAGGCATTGGAGGAGGTGGGCAGGGCTTGCCTTATTCGCAGATTTTCCACATTCACAGGGGTCTTGTTCCCCTAACCCCCACATATTGTACATTATATGAATTGCTCTTTTGAAAACTGTTTACAAGCTTCACTTGATACAGGAAATGGTGGAAAAAGTAAAGTCTATGGCACATAACCCCATTTTGAAACCCCTTGTCAATTGCCATTCTCGATGTGATGGTTTTGCTCCATCCAGTGAAAACTAGATGAAAAACTTTGACATGAAAAATCAGAAGTTAAACTCCTAGTGATATTTTATAGCTGGAAATTTGTTAGTATAGCTTACCATTTCTGGAGCAGAAATTGGCCCCATACCCATTGCAGTTGCCCACTCCTGGTATAGCCCATGGTTACAAGTTACTAATTGGGAGCTAGTTTTATGAACATATTTCATTAGTACTTTACTGGTTTCTAGTGCATTTCAAAATTTATTCAGAATTACGGTTATGACCTCTAAAACCCTTCACAGTTTAGGATCTGAAAGATTTCCTTTTTCTACATTTACCTATTTTTTGTCACTATCTAAGTTTTTATCTAGTGCCCTGATTGACTGAGGTATGATAAGTGGGTCTGCTGGGGGATGAGCTTTAAGTATGGACTCCTCTAGATCAGGGGTAGGCAACCTAAGGCCCGAGGGGCCAGATGCGGCCTCCCGAGGCCTTTGGACCAGCCCCCGGCCGGTCCTGCCGCCGCCTCCTGCCACCGCCGCCACCCGCCATGATGATATTCATTATTGTTGTTATTACTTGTTCTTGGGGTTTTCTTGGCAAAATCTCCACAGGGGTTTTGCCATGGCTTTTCTGGGGCTGAGAGAGTGTGCATTTTTTATTTTTTTAATTTATTTTTATTTATTTATTTATTTTTGGTGCTTCGGCCCCCCAATTGTCTGAGGGACAGCAACCCGCCCCCTTGCTCAAAAAGGTTGCCTATCCCTGTCCTAGATGGTCTGCTTGAATTAATTCAAAGTGTCAGGTAGTGATAGAAGCTTGTCAGTTAAATTCAGTAAAGTTAAAATTTACCTATAAAAAATAGAAACCAGTTGCCTGGAAGAAATTAATTGCTGGGATCAGGCTGGGACCATATAACTGCGTGGTCTGCTCCCAAAGTGGGCTGCCGCCACAGTCCCAAGCCAGCCAGCGACAGGAGCTAATCCATTCATTTTGGGGCTGGCTTTTCCCCCATTAGAACAGCCTCAGAGCAGCTTCTGGCTGCTTTAGGGGTGTGCATTGTGTAATCACCATGCCCTCGAAGTGGCCAGAAGCCACCTTATTTAGCCCATGCATTTTGGGCCATAGAGAAATATTTTTTAACATTTTTTTAAAGGGTTGTTTGCTTTCTGGCTATTTTTTAAATTTTTCTTTATTGCTCCTCGGGGAGGTGTGTTTTATTCCACTAACATTTATTGCACATTCTTTTCCATCCATGTTTTCTAACTCAAAGACTTTATCTCGTTGTAATAATCATCTGAACTATAGACCCTGTTAAAGTTATATATAAGTCCTGTGTATAAAGAGGGCAAGACCAAGTTTGGTGATAAACTAATAAATTGCACTTTTGTCCTGCAAGTTATCTATTAAACTAATACGTATGATAACTGTAATTCTGGTTTATGTTTCTAAACAAGGCAAGGATTAATAGGTCTGGTAACTGTCCATTCTTTCAATTACTCTCAATTTACTGAGAACTTCATTGAATTGCTGTTTTTCTGTTAATTGGTATTACTGTTTGGCTGGATAAATATCTCACTAATGCCAGTCACTTGTATTAGGATATTTACATTTGGTACTGTTTGATGCATGCTGGGGTGAGCTCCTGTGATACATAGTCCCAGCTTCTGCCAACTTAGCAGTTCAAAAGCATGCAAATGCAAGTAGATAAATAGGTACCACTTTGGTGGGAAAGTAAACATCATGCTGGCCACATGATCACAGAATAGTCTCTGACAACGCTGGCTCTTCGACTTAGTAATGGAGATGAGCACCGCCCCCTACGGTCGGACACGACTTGACAACCTTGTCAATGGGGAATACCTTTACTTCTTACTACTGTTTGAAGACTGTTATGTGTGCGTGCATTCACACACACACATACTATACAGATTGAGTATCCTTTAACAAGAAATCCAAAATACTCCAAAATTTTGCATATGTGTGTCAGAGATAGTAACAACATTGTTTTCTGATGGTTCACATGGAAAATTTTGGAGTAGTTTGGATTGCAACATAAAGAACCTGTATAGTGTGTATATGAATGCAAGGACACATAACAGTCTTCAAACAGTACCAAATGTAAATATCCTAATACTGGTGACTGTCATTATTGAGACCTATGTATACAAACTGTTTCATGAACAAAAATATTAAAAACATTGTTTATATAATTACCTTCTGGCTATGTGTGTAAAGTGTATATGAAACATAAATGAATGTCATGTTTAGACTTGGGTTCCATCTTCAAAATATCTAATTATGCATATGCAAATATTCCAAAATCCAGAAAAAAATAAAATAAAAAACACTTCTGGTCCCAAGCATTTTGGATCAGAGATGCTCAGTTTGTACTGTGTATGTGAAAATGCACCTCTAGTGTTGTTGTTGTTTAATGTATTTGTACTTTTTGCTAACTGATTTACTATATCATAATACATTGTTTGGGGAATTAATCCTGTTTAATTCTTCTGGAAAATAATAAAGTTAGGTTGTTCTATGTTAAAGCTCTGCTTTGGTTAAAAATGTACTATATTAGCTTTCCTCCCCTGTAACTAGGATGTATTGATGGAATTGCTAGAACAATGTGCAGATGGACTGTGGAAGGCTGAACGTTACGAACTGATTGCTGACATCTACAAACTTATAATTCCTATTTATGAGAAGCGGAGAGATTTTGAGGTATTTTATATCAGTCTATGAATACTATATTTTGTTTAATAGGGGTCTGTACTGTGTTGCATTGAACTTTGTAACAGTGAACATTATCTGTTAGCCACAGTCAAGCTAGAGTAAGTCACAGCTAAATCCTGTTGAAAGGATTTCAGTTGGTTCAGATTAATTTGCTTTATTGATCCTTAGTCAAAATACCATATATACTTGTGCATAAGTTGAAAAATTTGTATCAAAAAATTGACCCCCAAAAAATGGCTCGACTTACACACAAGTTAATATGGTAATAGCCTTGTGTCCTGTCCCCTGAGCCTTTTCTCACCCTGACTGTCTGGGTTGGGAAGAAGGAGGAAGGGCAAGCATTCTCCCTTCAAGCCTCTCCCCAGCCTAGCTGCCTCCTTTACATCCTTTACTACATGCCCTTAAGTTCTGCCTTCGACCTATCCATAGGTCACATAAAAATCCATAATTTTGGTCCCAAAACCTCACCTCAACTTATACATGAGTTATAGTCAAGTATATATGGTAGTAAAGTTTGCCTAACATTAGCCAACTACCATTTTGTTTTCCAGACAGTTCCCACACTGAATTATGCAAACCATAACATCATTAGATGGTTAATCTGTACTACTACCACACCATATAAATTACCATTATTAAATGCAAATGGAAATTTACCTCACCTTGATTAATAATGATACAAATGCTTGTTTAGATTTTAGAATGGGATGTTTTTTCTTTTCTTTTGTGTTGTTTAAAACATAAAAAATAACAAGTGTCATTCATAGGAACATATTTTAAACTTCTTTTTAGAGACTAGCTCATCTCTATGACACATTACATCGAGCATACAGCAAAGTCACAGAAGTAATGCATACGGGAAAGAGATTGCTGGGAACCTATTTCAGAGTTGCATTTTTTGGACAGGTGAGCATTGTTCTTTGTTCTTTCTTCAGTTCCAACTTAGTAATGTATTCTTTTCTAAAAACATCCTTTTAATATCTATATTGTATATTTCTAATTCTTATATTGGAAACTAATCAACTATTTATTGTGCTCATAGCTGCATTATGAATGGGAAATCTTTTCATTAGTAAACTTTCTGCTTTTTTCTTTTTTCTTTACTATTACTTTCTTAAGGCAGCGGTAAGTTTTTCAATAATGGCAATTCAGCTGTGATTTGGTGCTTTGGTCTCAGTTCGCTTTTGTCAATTTTTATTTTTAAAAATGTAGTTTCACTTGCAGAAGAAAACAGGGCCTCTGTTGGTAATGCATGCTTAATGCAAAAAACAATACAATACAAAGCTCCAAGCCAAGCTTTTAGCTAACATTCTGTTTTAAGCAAACTGTTTGTGTGTGTGCATGTTGTATTCGGTGCAGGAAAATCAGTTTTAGATTTAATTGAAATATGATCATTGGTATATAGGACACTGAAATGTACAATTCAAATAATATAACATTCCATTTATTCTGTTGTTTCTTATGACCATAGCAATACCAGTTTACAGACAGTGAAACAGATGTGGAGGTAATTACAGAAACTGCTTTCCAAAGCAAGCAATGCAGTAGTAATTACTGCATATAAGCTTAATTTGATGTGGATTTTTTGTCAGTCTAGTTTGCGTTTTATACGTGCTATGTTGTGTTCTTTGCACTACATTGTCCATTTCATCTTGAGATAGGAATATTTATTTTGCCAACTGAAACCATTAACTCAGATCTAGTTTTCTATATGAAAGCAGACACCTGTTTCACCTTCCATTGAATCTGTGTTTATTGTGCTCAGAGGAAACAAGTCACTACTGTATGGACACTAAGAAGTGTACAATTCTTTTAAAAAATAAAATAGGATTAGATTAAAATGAATGCAGATCAAGTTTGGTTTGTGCTGTGATTTTTGGAGAGAACTAGCATACTGGCATGTGAAACAGGCATATGAGCAATCAGTATGGAAAAAAGGACTTTCCATCAAAACATTAATGTTGACATTTCACATAATCTTATAGCATTCCCTTAAATAACCTTTTGTTTCTATTTCCAATACACCCATAGCTGTTCTACTCTTCTTGATTCTTCAATGGCACTTTTTTTTTTGCTTCATCCTTGGCATTTCCATTAACCTAGCCTTAAGTACTAATTATATATTTGTTCAGAATGTCACTGTTTGATTTTATTTTTTCTAAAGGGATTCTTTGAAGATGAAGATGGAAAGGAATATATTTACAAAGAGCCTAAACTCACACCTCTTTCAGAGATTTCCCAAAGACTGCAAAAACTATATTCAGATAAATTTGGATCTGAAAATGTCAGGATGATCCAGGATTCTGGCAAAGTAAGAGCACAGACCTATATCTGTATAAATAGATTCAACAGTATATGAATATGAAGCAATCTGTATAAGTGTGAAAAATCATTATGAACAGATTAAATCAGTTTCATCTGGTTTAAAAATCTATACAAAATAATATACAATGTGGGAAATGGGGACTAGCATGTGCTGAACCTGAAATTTTCCCTGTAGCCTTACCAGCACTTAAAAAGTGGCTCAGCAAAGTATTGTCTGTTGAGCAGTTGGCAGTGCAAAGAATAGGACAGTGAATGGAGTAAAAAGGGCCTTGGGAACATAAAATACTAATTCTGATACTGAGATTATCATGAGAATTTAAGATTTTATTTATCACATCTTTTTATTAGCCTTTAAATGACTGTATGCATTCAGAGTTGAGTTTTTATGTTCTCTAATTTTTTAAAGGTGAATCCTAAGGATTTGGATTCAAAATATGCCTATATTCAAGTTACACATGTAGTTCCATACTTTGAGGAGAAGGAACTGCAAGAGAGAAAAACGGAGTTTGAAAGAAATCATAACATCCGTCGCTTTATGTTTGAGATGCCTTTTACTCAGCTGGGGAAAAGACGAGGTGGAGTGGAAGAGCAATGTAAACGGCGCACTGTTCTTACAGGTACTAGACCAAAAATGACATTTCTTCCAGGGCATTATTTTACTCTTTTTACACAGTCCACCATTTAGAAGTACTAAGCTGTATTACCTGCAGCATGCTTCATTTCATTCAAAACTGTCTCATGGTAATCTATGTCTTTATTAATTTCTGCAAGTTTTGAATGGTTCAGGCATATGTGTCCATAACTCTATTTGACAGGAAACTGGCATATAACTTTCAACCATGAATTATCATCTCTCCCACCCCCACATGTACATAAAGATAGAAAAATTAGTTTATTTCTGGTCTAAATTAGTTTAACATAAACCATCATGAGTCTCTTTCTTCCCATTTTCTGACTCAGCTCTAGTTTTTTAAAGGAAAAAACTGCATTAATGTTTTATGCAACCGTCCAACATATATGTGTGTTTTATATGTAACTAATGCACATTTATTGTATACAACTTATAATAAACACATTTTTGAATATATATATATATATATATATATATATATATATATATATATATATATATTCAAAAATGTGTTTATTATATATATATGGGATAACTGTATTCTAATCTGTGTATTAGCCTGGGAAATATATCTGAGATTGTTCACATGAACAAACATGAAAGAGAGAGGGATCCATCTTTTTACATTTTTATTAGTATCAAGATTTCATGTCCCTCTCTCCCCACAAAATATACAGAAGTCTTCAGTATTTCTATTTCTTCAAAAGAAGTATTATATGCAAAAAACCCCAGCTGAAAGTCTTGGAAAATTTTGTGTATAGAGTTTTGTACACTATTCATTTTTATTATGTCTGTATTTCCTTATGTTCAACAATTAATATGCCAAAGACAGGGTACAGTTATTTTACATGTTGACTCATCACTACTTTTTCACTGTGATTATTATAGTCAGTAATTTAAAGACCACAGTAGCATGTGAACAGTTGTTATGTTGTCCTTTTCTTAGTAAGGAACCCAGTGAAAATTTCTTACTACATTTTACTATTTACATTTTATACACACACAAAAAGACACACACACATTGCCTTGCAGAAGTATTGACCTCTCATTTTGACTTTTCCCTATTTTGATGATAGAGCCTGGAATGAAATTGACTTAATTGAAATTTTAACGATTTGCTCAACAGTGAAGGTGCAAAACATTTTTATTGTGGTATAAAAGTAAAGTGTATTCACACAGAGAGACACATCCCATGTCAATACTTGTCAGAAGCACCTTTGGGAGCAAATACAGCTATAAGCCTTCTTGAGTTCTATCAACTTTGCACATTTGGAGCTTGCCACTTTTGCCCATTCCTCTTGATAAAATTGTTCTCCCTCTGTCAAGTTGATGGGGACCACTGACAAATAGTCATTTTCAAGTCTTGCCACAGATTCTCAATCAGATTGAGGTTTGGACTTTGACTAGGCCATTCTAAAACATTCAGATTCTTCCTTTAAAACCACACTAGTGTTATTTTGCTTGTGTATTTAGGGTCATAGTCCTGCTGAAAGATGAACATTCACCCCAGCCCCAGCTCTCTTGTCCTGTATTTGGCTCCATTCATTTTTCCTTTAATCCTGACCAGTTTCTCAGTCCTTGCAAAAGAAAAGCAACCTCCACAACATGCTGCTGTTACCACCACGGTTTACCCTGATAATGGTGATCTCAGGGCAATAAGAATTGTTGTTGGCTTTGCACCACACATCATTTTGTACTAAAGCCAAGAATTCAATTTTGGGCTCATCAGACTAAAGAACTTTTTTTCACAGGCTTGCTTTATCTCCCACATGGCTTCTTCCAGACTCCAAGTGGACTTCAGTATCTGCTTCTTTCAGCAATGGATTCCTTTTCATATGTCTTTCATAAAGCTGTGATTTGTGGAGCATCTGGATGATAGTTTTTCCATAGACAGTTTCTCCTATCTCAGCTGCAGATTCTGTCACTCCTTCAGAGTCACCATCGGCCTCTTGCTTATTTCTCTAACTAATGCCCTTCTTATCGAGTCATTGAATTTTGATGGACAGCCTTCTCTAGACAGAATCATGGATGAGCTATATTCTTTCCGTTTTATAATAATGGATTTAATGGTGCTCTAGGTTTAATTATTCATTGGTGGGTATATTTTTATAGCATATAGCTGACTGATTCTTCTGTAGAACTTTTCCCAGATTAGTTTTGATAGCTCCTTGCTCTTCAGTAATCTCTTTAATCTTCCAGAAAGAGAAGTATTTATTTTGAGATCATGTGGCATTAGAGTTGTCCACATGAAGACTCCATTCACCTACCTATGTGATTGCAGGAGGGAACAGGTTAAAATACAGCTTATTTAGGCAGGTTGTAGCAAAGGGGATTGAATACTTAAGCAATCAACAACTGCCAGTTTATTTTTGTTTACTTAACAGAAACTACAGCTGGTCCAAAGAGCAAGAGCCAGTTTCTTAACTGGACCAAACTACAGGGAGCATACAACTTCCTTGCCGATCCATTTCTGGGCACAATTCAAAGTATCAGTTATGATTACATAAAGCTTGTGTCCATGCTCTCTGAACAACTATATCTCCCTATATGAGCCTGCCTCAGCTCTAAGAGCTTTGGGGGAAGCCCTTGTCTTGATCCTATGTCCTTTCCAAGCACATTTGGTGGAACAAGGGAGAGGGTCTTCTCAGTGAGTGCTCCAAAGTTTTGGAATTTCCCCTTAGGGAAGGGAGCTAGGGTGGCTCTCTCCTTGCTGTCTTATAATAATAATAATAATAATAATTTTTATTTATATCCCGCCCCTCTGCTAGGCAATCGGGGCGGCGTACAGCATTTCAAAACACCAAAACAAACATTAGAGCACATACATTCGAATCTCATCCCTCTTTCCTATTCTAGGCTGGGTGGTGCTTGGCCTAGTGTCTCTCCCCCAGATGACATCAGATGATAATGGAGGGAAGGCTCTTCTTCTTATTCCAGGCCCGAAGGTGCTGGACCTAGTGTCTCTCCCTCAGATGACACTGGATGGAATGGAGGGAGAGCTCTTTCCATCTGTTCTGTTCTAAAAAGCTTTTAGGGATTGACTAGAAGGGCTTTTACATTTTTTTTAGCTATCTTGCGTTCCAGTATTGGGGGAAAGGCAGGATATAAATTTAATTGTTGTTGCTGTTGTTGTTGTTTCCAGAAAAGGAAATAGATGTGTAGTATTTTGCTTGCAACATGTATATGTCATTCTCTGGATGGCACGCATAAACAATCCACAAAGTTCAGTTATTCCTCTCATGCCAGCAAATGTTGCAGTAGTCTCAATGCCTTAGGTTTGTCCCCATTGATACAGTTGACTCCATAGCTTCCAAAGGATTATTCTGCTAAAACTATTATTTATATCTTGAATAATACTGCACATATTGTGTAACAAGGTTATTTGTCCCCCAAAATTAACAGTTTCTTAATTTTACAAAGTTAAATGTTTGTATTTAACTATATAACCAAAATGTTTTTAACTGTTAATGGTTTTCTTTTTCTAGCCATACATTGTTTTCCTTATGTAAAAAAACGGATTCCCATAATGTATCAACACCATATAGATTTAAACCCGATTGAAGTAGCTATTGATGAAATGAGTAAGAAGGTTGCAGAGCTCCGGCAGCTTTGTTCATCAGTGGAAGTGGACATGATCAAACTTCAGCTAAAGTTACAAGGCAGTGTCAGTGTACAGGTAAAGTGTTTAAACTGATTTTAACAGAAATTTCCTTTACATTAATTTTCCAACAGAAGGAATTGTGGGGTATTTTCTGACCATAGTAGTGGATTGAAAAATTCCCCATGTGCAAAGGAATATTTGTGTGTACAGAATCAAGTATATTTCACCTAAATGCCCAAAGACAGAAAATACAAGATGAAATACAACTAAAATAAAATTATGTTGAATAGAATACACTGTAAATTTCTTCTCTTGAGGAGGTTTTTTTGATCTTTATGAACTGTGGTTTCCTCCCAATGGAAGAAATGTCTATTTCTTTTGAACAGGGCCAACCTGGTGACATTTTCATCCCCATATATTACATTGGCTAGCACCAATAAAGTAATTCAGTGGCAAAATTCGAATCAATTTGTTAAGATTAATCACACATGCAGAAACTTGGGGAATATTTTTACAGCATTGTAAAATGCTTGCTTTGCTGATCTAGTTCTGAGTGAATTCTGAAACAAAACATGACTTGGGGGGGTCCCTCCCTGTTTTCAGAATTATATTTTTTATTTTGTTCACAAATATGCATAGTCAGCATTATTCAGTGAATACAAGAGGTAGAGTTTGGGAACTGGATTCTGTTGTGTCCTTGAAGACTTTCATTATTTTCCCCCTTAAAACATATGTGAAATAATGCCCAAATAAGGCTTCTGTCAAGCTTGAAGAGCAATCTTGACAGTCCCTGGCAGACTGTTTTTTTGTTTTTTTTCATGAAGCATTTCTTTTAAAAAAATTATTTTTACCCCACCAAATAGTGGAAATTTTGCTTTAATGTTACTAAAATGATGTTACTTGATAACTATGCTTCTTTCAAAAAGGTTAATGCTGGACCATTAGCATATGCCAGAGCTTTCTTGGATGACACAAATACCAAAAGATATCCAGACAATAAGGTGAAGCTACTGAAGGAAGTCTTCAGGTAAACAGTGTGCAAGTTTATCATTTTACTTATTTAGCTGCCTTCAGAATCATTTTTAGATAATTAGTTTTGCTTAATTACAATTCCAGACAATTTGTTGACGCTTGTGGGCAGGCTCTAGAAGTAAATGAGCGGCTAATAAAAGAAGATCAGATAGAATATCAAGAAGAAATGAAGGCTAACTACAGAGAAATGACAAAAGAGCTTTCTGAAATTATGCATGAACAAGTATGTATTAAATCTTAAGTATTTCATTCAAAATATCCTAAGTGGTAATAAGAGTTAAGAAGAGTCTTTACCAATAAATGGTCTGAAATTCCATTTAGTTTCAATATTTAATTCAAAGAAGCAGATTCTAAATGTATTCTATTGATCTCTTCCTCGATTATGCTTCAATTTTTTTAAGATGGAATAACTAGACGTGGGAAATTCACTAATATTTTAATTGCAAAGTGATCTCGCAGCATCTTTGAGACTTAACTGTGTGAAAGAAATTGTAGCATGAGCTTTTGTAAATTCAAGTCTACTTCCTCAGAGTCACTCAATGCATCTGAAGAAGTTGACTGAGACTACAAAAGCTCATGCTACAATAAAAACGAAAGAAATCTTTAAAGATAAAAGAGGTAGGTATATAGCATTAGAAACAGAAATTGAAAATGAGAAAATGTTATTAATTAACATATATGTCCCACAAGAGAAAAAGTCTTTATTTTTCCAAAAACTCATGAAGAAGATCAGAGGATGTAATTATGATAAAATCATTTTAGCCGGGGACTGGAACGGTGTTATAAATCCACTAGAAGACAGATCCGAAGCTAAGGGGGAACAACAAGGGAAACTGCCAGGCACTGCGTTTAAACTTATTAAGGAATGTGAGTTAGTAGACCTATGGAGGACCTTCCACAAAGAACTTAAAGATTATACCTATTTCTCAGGAAAATACAAGACATGGTCCAGAATTGATTTAATATTTGCATCAAAAATAATTAACACTAAAGTTGTAGACATTAAAATACTTCCAAGAATCTTCTCGGACCATTGTCCCTTAACGGTTGTCTTTGTCTCAAAAAAAAAAAAAAAAAGAATACTCTTGGAGACTAAAAGATTAAATATTAGCGGACGAGGTGACCGTGAATAAGATCAAGAAAGAAATTGAGTTTTTCTTTCAAGATAATTTGAACAAAGGTACACCCAACCATATTGTTTGGGACGCATGTAAGGCGGTGGTAAGGGGGTTATTGATATAGCAAGAAAAAAGGAAACTTTGTGTAAAACTAAAAGAAGAAAAAGGACTAACATTACAATTAGAGTTATTAGAAAAACAGCATAAATTAAATCCAAAAAATTCAAGATTAAATTTACAAATGCAGGATATTAAGAATCAACTCAACCAATACGCTATGACAGAAATTAAAAATAAAATAAAATTTGTGAAACATTATTATTTTGAGAACGCTAATAAAGTAGGGAGATGGCTCTCTTATTGAAAAAACAAAAGGCAAAAAATATAATTTTAAGTTTAAGAAAGGAGGGCAGAGAATACACTTTACAAGAAGACATAAAAGAAGTTGCCCACGATTTCTATGAAAATTTATTCTCGATAAGTAAAGGGCAGTCAGAAAGAAACAAAAAGAAGAGCAGAGTATTTAAAAAAGGTGCAAATGCCACAATTAACAAATCAAGACATTAAGAATTTAAATAGGAATATAACTATGGCAGAGATTGATCAAGCAATACTCAACCTTAAAGATAATAAGGCGCCAGGCCCTGATGGACTAACTGCAAAATTTTATAAAACGTTCAAAGAAGAAATAACAGGGATGTTGTATACTGTGATGCAAGAAATAGATAAAGGAAACTATCCAGATTCATGGAGACAATCAAATACAATATTAATTCATAAAGAAGATAAAGATCCCTCTGACATTGCTAATTACTGTCCAATCACATTATTAAATATAGATTACAAGATATACGCTGCTATCTTAGCTAACAGATTGAAAAAAGTGCTACAATCTTACATACATGAAGATCAAGCTGGTTTTTTACCAAAAAGATATATTAAGGATAACATCAGGACTGTAATAAATATCTTGCAATACTATGATATCTATACATCGAAAAAGCTTGGAATGCTTTTTCTAGACTTGGAAAAAGCATTCAATAACGTGGATTGGGAATTTATGCTGGAGGTGTTACAAAAAATAGGAATCGCCGGTAAGTTTCTGGAGAGGATCTCATATATCTATAAAATGCAGAGAACGCAATTAATTATCAATGGGGGAAAAACAGAAAATTGTCAAATTAGAAAAGGAACCAGACAGGGATGCCCTTTATCTCCTTTAATTTTTATTATCATAATGGAAGTGTTAAATACTATAATAAGGAAAGACAGAAAAATTGTATCCCCGGAAATTAAGGAATTTAAATATAGTTTAAGAGCTTATGCCGACGATATAGTGATA
>JAIPUX010001232.1:52291565-52313491 GCA_020142125.1 Phrynosoma platyrhinos | reverse complement strand
CTGGAATACTGTGTCCAGTTCTGGGCACCACAATTCAAAAAAGATGCTAGAGCAGGAGTTGGCAACTTTTTGCTAGGGGCTGGGAGGGGCGGGGAAATGGCACTGGGGGCCGGCGCATGCGCACACGCATGGGGGCACCCTTTTGGGCGTTCTGTGCATGATGCCAGCGCCGTTGGGCGTTCCAAAATGGCGCCTGCCACCATGTGCATGCGTGCGAGTGTGGGCACCATTTTGGCATCCAAAATGGCGAGCGCGTGGTGGCGGTGGTGGCAGGACCGGCCATGGGCCTGTCCCAAGGCCTCAGTGGGCCAGACTTGGCCCGCGGGCTGTAGGTTGCCAACCCCTGCCCTAGAGATATTTGACCCCCCCCCACAAAAGTTGAAGGCTGACTGTACTACAGCCAGCAGGGGGACCGCAGTGTCTACATGCAGATGTAAAGTGGGTCAGGGGTAAAGGATTTCAGTTGATCTTATCAGTAGAACAAGTGTGTACACAATTACTCTGACCATTAGGATGTTCAAGGCATTAGTATAATGCCTGTCATGTTTCCATGGTGCTGCTTCTAGGGGAAAAAGGGATTCTGGAACCAAGATGTCATCGAAAATGTCAATAAAATATACAGTACAACATACATGTGCCCAGAAAGCTAGCATGTCTAACCTCTTTGGTAAAAAAAAAAAGCACATATGACAGAATGGAATGCATTTCACCTAAATAATAGTTCACTTACTCTTCTTTGCTGTGCCCATGTCTAATCTGGTTTCAAATTGTCATGGTATACTTTAAATGATAGGTGGAAACAGAACATGGTAAGAAATCCTTGGATGGTGTCTTTGAAGTATTCTATTTTTTTAAAAAAATGTTATTTTGTTTTAGTCTAAATTTGGAATCCCTTCTACAGCAGAGTTTACTTATAGACCCCACTGCAGCCATGGTTAAATCACCCAAGTGATTCCAAATTAAAAACCATCATCATATAATTGCAATTCACAGAAGAATTATACAAAAGAGATCAAGTTGGAAACCTCCCTGGCAACCAAAATGACCAAACTGAGGCTGTCTTACTTTGGACACATCATGAGAAGGGAAGGACTCATTGGAAAAGACAATAATACTGAAAAAGGTGGAGGGAGGGAGGGAGGGATGAAAGCCACGTGCCAGATGGATGGACTCTATTAAGGAGGCCATGGGTATTAAGGGGTTGCAAGAATTAAGCAGAGCAGTGGAGGACAGGGTGTCTTGGAGATGTCCCATCCATAGGGTCGCCATGAGTCAAGATTGACTTGAGGGCAATTAACAACAATTATAATTGCATCACTGAATATATGTGGGGCAGGAAGAGGAGATGAATGGACATTTTCAACACAAGGTTCCATGTTGCTTTCTGTGTCTGAATGTTTATATATCTAGCCCTTACAAAAAGCCCACCACAGCTACCAATTTTCATAAACCACAAACAAAACACAATATGCAAAATGAATAAAATCATAAATCTTAGACCCCAACTACAATAAAACCATTAACAAGGATCCCCAGCTAAACCATGTGTCGTATGTACTTTACCTCTTTTTCAGACTCTGCTTCCAATATTCAGTGGCATTACAGTGGAGAAAAAGGCTGAATTTTTCCATCACACTTACCACCCAGCCTCTGCCAAATAAAGGCCACTTCTTTACCTCAAAGCAAAATGTGTGGGATAGCTTGCAGCCAATTGTAATGAAGGGAACGGGGGGAACGGGACACACTTGCAGTGTCACCACTACTCGAGGTTGCCTACCTCTAAACAAAATAAATTTAAGACTTCCCTATCTCGCTAAGCTTGCACAAATAAGTGTGCTTTCAGCAGACATCTAAAATGATAACACAGAATTCTTTTAATTTTTGATGTAGGAAGGACATCAAAATATGCACATAGTTGACATGATGTTCACATTGATCTAGCAGTTTTAAGTCTGTTAAAACTAAGCATTTTTAAGATCATCTATTCTCTCATTCAGGTATCATGGCTGATTCAATAAGGCTGTTTTAATGGCCTTGTGGACCATGTGCTCATTTCCAGAATCAGGTACAACTATTACATCTTTGCGAGGGTATTGCTGAATGTATCTACTCTATTTTAAAGGTAAAGGTAATCCCTTGACTTGAATGTCTAGCTGTATCTGACTGTAGGGGGCAGTGCTAATCTCCGTTACTAAGCCAAAGAGCCAGCATTGTCAGAGACTACTCTGTGATCATGCGGCCAGCACGATTGCACAGAATGCAGTTTACCTTCCCACCGAAGTGGTACCTATTTATCTACTTGCATTTGCATGCTTTCAAACTGCTAGGTTGGCAGAAACTGGGACCAGTGACAGAAACTTACCCCATCATGCAGCACCTGGACCTTGAACTGCCAACCTTCTGATGTTCCGATCATCATAATTGGCATTTTAACCACTAAGCCACAAAATCAGAATTTAGTGCTGGAAAGCTCAACAAAATAGAAAATATATCCAGATTCATAGCAGTCCTTTTTGTCATTTTATTTTATTTTGTAATAATGTTGCAGTTCTACAAAAGCATATTTCTTTCCCCACTGTTCTAGAACAATCTTGGCAAGCAGCCTAAGAAACCTAATGAAGACCCTTGTCTGTTGCCTCCAGAAGGAGGTGCCATACTAGCTGAGAGACTGTTTTATTAGGCAAGAGAGGATAACTTCCAATATGTGAAACAAACATTCAGAGTGAGAGGAACTAAAGGTGTAGGAGGTAACACCCAGTAACTAACCCGTTTTGCCTGTCTAGATGTGAAACACTCCAGAGGGTGTGGCTCCTTAAAATGTATCAGTGAAACTGCAAATGGAAGGTAAAAAGAGGAACAGGAAAAAAAAGAGAGTAAGTGGCAGTATGTGTTAGAAAGTCCTTGGACATCAACATTTCTGAAACATTCAGTGATCTTAGTAAGTCTTCTAATTTTTTCTGTTCATCTTGATTTGTTATATTAGAAATAATTATAGCATTTACATTTGACAAGTGCATTGTTTCAACATGTTCTCAGTACAGGCAATATTCATGTGTACAAGAGGAACACACAAAATCCTAGAGCTGGAAGAGACCACAAGGGCCATCCAGTCCAACCCCTGCCATGCAGAATCTCACAAAGCATCCTGACAGATGGCCATCCAGCCTCTGTTTAAAGACCTCCAAAGGAGGAGACTCAAACACACTCCAAGGCAGCTTATTCCACTGTTGAACAGCTCTGACTGCCACAAAGTTCCTCCTGAGATTTAGATGGAATCTCTTTTCTTGTAGTTTGATTCTACTGCTCCTTGTCCATCCACATTACCACACTACACTCTTATAGTGCTGCTATTCCACTATTACTGCCCTGGCTGCTTGAGGCCTAAGAGCTCTCTGGCTGAGATTTCTAAATGCTCCTCCTAAAATTGCAAATCCCAGAATGCAGCAAGAGGCAGGCAGAGCAGTTAAAGTGCAATAGCAATGCTATATAGTATATATTATATATGCTATAATACCTCTTCAAGAAATTTGCCCAGACACAGACAGATATCTTCTTTTTCAAAAAGTGCAAACAACAGCATGTTGTTCCTAAGGACGTGTGGGGAGCCCTTTGCAAACTACGTATCATGTACAGCTCATGGTTTTTAACCATGTTGACTGGATCTACAGTAGCCAACGTTCCTTTTCAGTTTTCTTCAGTTAAACTCCCGCACTCCTGTTTGTCCCTGGCTTTCAATCCACCATTTGCATCTGCAGAAGTAGACTAAAGTCTATGAAAGGTCATGCTGCAAACCTCTTTTTTTCCAGTTAGTCTCAAAGGTGTTACAAAATCTCTATACATATGTTACTGTTGTAATTGACTCATAGTTCCTTTGACTTTCCTGAACAGCAAAGTAACAAAATGACATGCATTGTTTAGACTATTTAAAAAAAACTATGTTACTGATGTAATTAAACTATGGCCATTTTGATCATTGTGATTGCTGTTTGCATCATCATTGAAAGTCCCTTGGCCATGTGGAATGATAGTGAATTTCTCCAAGCAGTTACCACACTGGTGAAAGCTTTCTCGTGCATGGAGTATCTATCTTTAAGCATAACACTAACATAGCATCAGACATAAGTAAATTATAACTCCAGATCTGCAGTTAATGCCATCTTTATTTGTAGACACCACACAAATAAAATAATCCATGACCGTAGCAGCAAAATGTGAGACAGCAAGGAATTGAGAAACAAAATCAAAATGTACTCTTCATGATAGCACTAGTAGGGTTTGTCACATAGTCCTGCTCCTACTTGTCTGATTTATTTATTCATCAAAATTAAAAGATGATAAAACTTTAGATTATAGATTTATTACACAACAAGAATTTGAGAAATCAGGTGAATACAAAACCTAGTTCTTTTACAAACAACTTCAGAGTAGATTTAATCTTGATACAAAAGAACCGGGAATAGGGAAGGCTGATGAAAACTTTGAGAAACTCTTTCAGTACAGAAAAAAACATCTCAAATATATATGATATGTTCTGGAAATGGGATATGGAAGATGAAGTTATTAAGGAATCTATGATGAGATGGGCACAAGATCAATTGGACCAAGAGAATTAAATATACGTTGAGCAGTGACCTTAGAGAAAATCTATTAAAAATGCAATACAGATGACACTTAACTCCAGTAAAACTTGCAAAAATTTATAAAACATCATCTAACAATTGCTGGAAATGTGGGAAATCAGTAGGAACCTTTGTACATCTACGGTGGAATTGTAGAATACCGTATTTTCCAGCATATAAGACGACCTTTTAACCTGCAAAATCTGTGGCTAAAGTGGGGGGGGGGTCATCTTATACGCTGGGTATAAGGTTAATGGAGATAGAGGTGCTAAAACTCTATATTTTGACTGGGAAAATGGGGAGTCGTCTTATATGCCGGAAAATACGGGAGTTAAGAAATATTGGCTGGAGATATATGAGACGATAAAGCAAAGTGTAAGTTAAACTTTGACCCTAAGTTCTGTCTTTTGAGTATGATTATAGATGACAAGCTGGAAAAAGCACATGGGAAACTGCTTTTTTATATGTCCTCTAGAGTGACTTTAGTGAGATGGTGGAAGAAAAAACAATCTCCAAATACAAATTAATAGGTATCAAAATTGATTGGGTATATAGAACCAGACAAACTTACTTGTTTAAGTGGAGGAAGTGATTGGGAAGAAATTCAAAAGGACTGGTCACCGCTGATAACATACCTGGAAAAAAAGGGGAAATCATTAAAAATCTAATGTTAAGATTTTTTTTTTTTTTTGGAGAAGATATTATGAATAAAAATTATTCTGTTCAGAGTGCTAAGATAATCTAATGCAGCTCAATTTTAACCAAATGGGATCCTTTATGTTACATTATGTTGACCTTTCTTTTGTATTTCTTCTTTTTTAAAAAAAAATAAGTAAGTTCTCTTTTATTATATTCTTCAAGTCTGGTGGCGCAGTGGTTAAATGCCTGTACTGCAGCCACTCACTCATAGACCACAAGGTTGCGAGTTCAATACCAGCCAGGGCTGAGGCTCGACTCAGGCCTGCATCCTTCCGAGGTCGCTAAAATGAGTACCCAGCTTGTTGGGGGGCAATCAGCTCACAGTTGTAAACCGCTTAGACATCCCATAGCGTGATATGAAGCGGTATATAAATAAGCTGCTTTGCTTTATTAAAGCAGAAAACTATCTCTACAGGAGTATAATATATGTAGATGTAGATCAAAACAAAATCCAGGAGGTCAACTCTTTGTTTAATGTTTCCTTACTTTTTTAATTTATGTTTTATTGTACTCATTCTACTGTGTATCTGTATTATGTATTATGTATGTGTGGTATTGTATATTGGGTTTTTTTCTCTTTGTATTAGTATGTTTTCTCTATTTTTCTGTTTCTGTTATTTAATTTAAAAAATCAAAAAATATGTATGTGTTGAATATCCTTTATCCAAAATGCTTGGGACCAGAAGTGTTTTGGATTTGGGATTTATTTTATTTTATTTTTTGGATTTTGGAATATTTATATTTCCATATACATACATAATGAGATATCTTGGAAATGGGATCCATCTAAATAACAAAGTTAATGTATATTTCATATACACTTTATAAACATAGCCTGGAGATAATTTATATAGTATTTTTAATATTTTTGTGCATGAAACAATTTGTGTACATTGAACCATTGGAAAGCAAAGGTCTCACTATTTCAACCACCCATGAAAAAAGTTTTGGTTTTGGGAGTATTTTGCATTACAGAATTCCAGATAAGGGAAACCCTTCCTCCAGTAGATTGGTTACCAAGGATTACCATTTCAGTTTTAAGGGCATTTCATAGTTTTCTTTTTATTGCTGTAATTCTTATTTTGCTGTTGCTGCTGTTCACAAAAATGATTCCTGAGAACCATATTGTCTTTGCATGGAAATAAAGAACCCCCCCTTTGCAAAACAAGAAATTTTAAAATTGCCTCTTCTCACTTCAGTTTGGAGTAAGGTTCTATTAACAAAAATCTGTTTCTGCTTCATTAAATTGAACCATAGTTTTAGTTAAAAGTATGTGGCACATAAAAGAACACTTTATACGGAGTGTATGATCAGAGGAGTTCTGTGGTGCCACTTTCAATTCAGATTAATTGAAATTAATAGAACTGTGTATATAGTACTTGCATAACAGCTGAAAGGGGGGAAATAATAATTATACCTCCATTAGATCTGCTTGTGGAATGTAGATAAGCAGAACACAATTACCTATTGCAGTTTGGCCATCACTCTTCTTAACCTTTAACTTAACTTGGCAGTGGTGACTCTCATTTGGTTTAATTTTTCCCCTTCTCAGTGATTAGGTAATTGGGAAACACTGAAACCACTGCAACTTTTCTCAAGTTGGCATCTTCAGATTTGCATTTCATTTCTCTGTAGGCAAAAAGCTAGTTTTAGAACATGTGGAAATCTGCTGAGGAATTTTTAATAGTCTGATTGCAATTCCTTGGCTTCTCTCAAAATTAATTTGCTGTTTTGCTGAAGCAGGAGCTTTCACATCCATTTCCAGTTTCATTCCCATAAGCATCTGGTACCAAACTCACTCCACATTTCAGTAATCTTAATTTAATAAGAACAGAGACTGATAACTTACTTCGGTATTGTTTTGTTTTATTTTTATTTTTTGCAGGGCCCTTCAAAAATTGAGATTTGAAATAGCCAGAAGTCCAATTTTATTTTTATGCAATGAATGCCCTGCAATCAGTCTAAAAAGTTAGTTGTACTCCTGGATGTTTCTAGGTGTGTGAATCCTCCCTCTCCCTCTCTCTCCCCCTCTTCCAGAAAAAAAGTACAGTCAGGAAAGTATGGGAGGACATTAAAAAACAGTTTGGGATATTACAAGTGTCCCCAGGGATTGTCACCCTGCCTCAATTTAAAAAGAGATAAAACATGAAGCATTATCTGGTCAATCATTTTTCCTTGTGGGCTGAATATGGTAGATTGCCAAATATTGTCCCAAATCCAACATTCAGTGTATTCGAACTTGCTTGCACATCTTCTGACACATCTTGTGTATCAGAATGCTTTCCCATTCACAAGGATTATGCACATGGATTCCTTCTGGCTATATGCCTAGTAAGCTAAAGGCAATTCAGAACTGAGGAAGAAAGGAAGGTAAATAAAATGCCTCTTATACAACTCTTCTAATCAACACTGGTTTCTGTGGTCATCAAAAGACAGAAAATCCAAGACAGGAAGAGGTGACATTACCAGATAGGTCAGCAGGGCTTAACTCTGTTTGGGTGACATATTTTTATACATCTGCCTCCTCTTCAAGTCAGTTCTGAGGTCAAGCCCTTTGCTTCCAAGTAGGATGGTATAATTTAGGTTACAACATAACTGTGGGCAGCTTTTGTTTAGGTGCATTTAAAGTTTCAGTGTGAATTCCAACATGATGTGAAGCAACTACAACAACCAGCCTGTTCAGTAAGTGATTGCACTTGAAGCAGTGAGATGGAGTTAAAGTCCCTGTTCACCCATAAATCCTAATGGGCAAGTTGCTAACCTCTTACTGTAATGTCTGGATAAAATGGAAAAGCATCACTGCGAGACATCATGAGCAAAGCTGAGGGTATAGATATAAATAAAACATTCCCATCCATAAACAATGTACAGTGTTGGCTTTGTCTGTGTCAAACCATCAATTGAAACTAGGTTCCCTGCTTTCACAAAAGGTATTGGGGTGGGAATCACACAGGAGGAAGCACCATGGATTTATCTAAAGGAACTGATCAGTGCAGTGGCATAAACATCAATGGATTCCAACTATTCTGTTTTTAAAAAATCATTAGACAATCTTCTATTCCAGTTTTTACATGGTTTAATTACCCCTGCCCTGACTTTCACCCAGAAATATCTTTGAAACGCACAGGTGAAAATCATTAAGTAGTATGACTTAAAATGTGGAAATGGCAGGCAGTGAGGATTATATTTTCTCCTTTGCTCCTTACTCTGTGTCCAGCTTTCTCCTGAAGCAACTTAAAAAGAATAACAGAGCCCCAAGCAACAGTTCTAAAACTCTAATGGGTGTATTGTTGTTTTTGTGTAACTTCTAGTTGTTGTTGTTGTTATTATTATTATTATTATTATTATAACATAAATGTGAATAATTACATATTATTTTGATAGGATAGTTATTTCTGACTTATGGTGACCCTAAGACAAAGCTATCACAGGATTTTCTTGGGAAGATTTGTTCAGAAGGGATTTGCCTTTGCCTTCCTCTGAAGCGGAGAGAGTGTGTCCAACAAAATACATAACCAGTTCCATAGTTATGGAATCTAAAAACTAAGGTGTTCCTAAAAACCTAAATTGAATGCATGCCCATTATTTCTTACTAGCCTAACATACAGAACACATTATTCCATACTGGTTTCCGTCTCATGTATTTGACATACTTGCTGCTATGCAGTACAATATGTTGGGTGGAGGGGGTGTGAAGGACAATTGGAGAGTAAAGAATCTACTTTTCCATAGGATGGTGTGTGCCATACTCACATGGGTTCCTTGGTGGTGGTACTGAGGACTTTCTTATTTGCATTATAGTCTAGCATAGGGAAGCTGACAGCACTCATGGTAGCTTGATAAGATGATGAAGATAATGAAGAATTTGTTCCTGTGCCTTGTAATCCATGGAGCATTTGTTCCTGTACTTGTGATGGTATTCTGTACATTTCAATGATGGGCTAGGTGAGCATAAGATTGGAGAAGGGGTTCAGACTCCACCCCTCAGCTCTTCCCACTGGGTGACTTCTCTATCACTTAACCCAGAGGTGGGTAGTTTATGGCCCTCCAGTCACCCTGACTTATCCTTTCCCCACTGTGAACCTGTATGAGGATTAGGCTCCACACTCCTTTTACTTTATGCCAAGCTACTTGGAATCTAAACCTATCATCTGAGCTCTTTTTTCTCTTCATTCCCTTTCAAGAACACCTCATACCCCACATTTGCTCAGCCCTGTCTCCTACAACTTGCTGGAACTGAAATCCAGCTCACAACTGCTGCACTGGCCATGCAATTGCTGCCTAGTTCTGTTAAACTGCTAACACCTGCTTTTACAGTGCGTGTTCTCTGGGTTAATTTTTCCCATTTTCAACAAACCCAGGTTTATGGAACTGCCATTCATTTATTTAATCGTTTGGTTATTTGGTTAGTTTGTATTGAACTATTTTTCATTTGTTAAACCACTAAATTCCTATTAGAAGTTTTGTAACTATATTTGCTAATCTCTTGTAAAATTATGTACATTTTTATTCTTCTGTTTTCCGTTTTAAGATCCCTAAGATCTGAGTTCTGTATGAATGAGAGTTACTGGGACCAATCTCCCTAGACATGTATCAGTCAAAGTCCTAAAGTTCATCATACATACATATGTATTGTCAGAATATGTGTGAATTCATATGTTTGCCTGGAAAGCACGTGACAAGTATTCTGTTTGATGGTCATCCTGACATATTCATTAGCTATCCTTCAAAACACAGTATTCAATACCATATTTCATGAGATACAGAACTTTAAAAAATTGCTGTATGAATTCTTTCCAGCTCTGCTATGCTCTCAGAAGTTGGGAGAAAGTTTATGTTCTGGGTCAACTGACAAGCCCAAAGTAATGTAGCAGCAGTTCCCACACTAAACCATGGTGGCTATCACTGAAATAGTTAATATAAAGTAGTCGTTCTACAATTGTCCATATTCTAATAACAGACAATATTATGCAAGAATTTCAATGTGTCTTCTTTGAAAGATTCTGCCCATTCTTTAACAATAGTAAGATGGAATCCAGACATTAAAAAGAGTAATAACAGAGGCTAAATAACAAAATACTCATGAACAGCAGTGACCAATAACAGTATGAATACTGTAACAATAATAAGTATGAATAATAATATTCATACTTATGAATAATGGTGACCAAAAAGGAAAGAGAAAAAAACAATGGATGATAGATTAAACACTCTAGGTAATAAAGGAAAGAGGCAAAGGTTAAAAGAGATAGGAATAAAACCAGAACCATGAATGCCACTGTGCAATGACTAGTGTGTGAGCATAGTGTTGGGAGCATAGTGTTGGGAGTTCCTGCATAGCAGGGGGTTGGACTGGATGGCCCTTGTGGTCTCTTCCAACTCTATGATTCTATGATTCTATGATTCTAAGACAACTACTATAATGATCAATACAGGGAAATAGAAGGCAACAACAACAAAAGAAGGAAAAATGAAAGACCTCTTCCACAAAATCTAGGAACTCAAGGCCATCCAGCCAGGTGCCCAAGGAGCATGGTGCCCAGGGAGTATGGTGCCAACCAGAACCACCGCCTCTGCAGAGGCCTTGCCATGGCGGCCTCCCTCTATCTCCTTGGGGCCTAGCCAGCCAGCTGAGGCCCTGCACGGTTCCACCACTGCCAGAGGAGAGGCCTTGCTGTGGTGGCCTCCTTCCACCTCCTCAGGGTTGCCCAGCCAGCTGGCCAAGGCCCCACATGGCAAGCAGTGGTGGAGGCCCCGTAACACCTCTGACCCAAGCAAGGCAGCTAGGCACGGCAAGGCGGTGGCGGCGGCAGCGGCGGAGCCATGAGCAGAATGACTCTGGGCCTCGCCCAAGGCCCTGCACAGGTGGCGCAGTTGCTCAGGCCAGCAGCAGAGAGGCTTGTGCCATGCCGCCGGATGACTCTGGGCCTTGGCCAAGGCCCCGCATGGCAGGCGGTAGTGGAGGCCCCACTGAACGCTCCCCCCCAAACCCAGCAAGGCCTAGCAAGGCAGCTAGGCCTTGCATGCTGCTGCCACACCGAAAGTGCGGCAAGATGTGGAGGATGAGCTGGGAGCTGGGACTGGCTCAAAACCTGAGCCAGGACATTCACAAAGGGTTATAAACTGAGAATGTTTCAGCAAAAAAGCAGGATATGGCAACCCTATACTCACTATAAGTTGACCTCATATATAAGTCAAGGGCAGGTTTGGGGGCCAAAATTATGGATTTTGCCATGACCCGTGAATGAATCATGGTTAAAACTTGGAGGTTCCTTCAGTGTGTATATGTGTGCACACAGCAAGAGGCACTCTAATTGAGGCTTTTTGCTTCAGCGTTTCAGCTTTCATGTCAACCTTCACTCCCCAGAGAGTGGGGGCTGACAGGTGGGCAGGAGAGGGGCCCTGTTTGCTTAACAGCAATCGGTCACCCAGGACTCTTTCTGCTTGGCTTCAAAAACAAATGAACTCCTATCTGCACCACATGGGGAAATCTGAAAGAGCTGCTATTATATTACCATAGTGACCCGTAAATAAGTCAACCTGGGATTCTTCGGTCAATTTTGGGGAATAAATTTTTAGACTTATAGACGACTATATATTGTATGTAGCTGAAGTATAAGAAACTGTTAGCTTCACCCCATCACCCCTTTGTCCATTTTTAGTGCATTATCTTTTCAAAGAAGAAGATAAATATAATCACTTTAAGGGGTAGAAAGAGAAAGAAATATACGAAATAACTGATATATTTCCAGGGGATAAACCTGTACAACAAAGCCAACTGAAAAATAATTTGAATCTGATAAACCCATCTTGGGGGCAGAACAGACAGGCAGGAAAAAGCAGTTTGAACCTGCTTTTTCCAAAAGTGGTTTGAAACCCCGCTGACAACACCGGCCACTCCCAAGGAAGCCTGAATGTGCATGGCCCGACCAAATGGCTCGGCATCAAGCCACAACACTGGGTAATTGTTTTTGTTGTTGCCTCCCCACCCTGCATGCTCACTGTCACACAAACACACCAGCAGTAACTGCCTGTTGTCTAGATGGCATCCCATTGGATGGCCTCCCCTTTAATCAGTCACACAGTCACACTTGCAAACCTCCACCAGTACAGGGCATTGGAGCATCGGTGTGCCCAATAAAACACCGGCAAAACACAATTATAGAACCCCCCACTACATCCCCATTCACTCCCCTTCGCCCCATGTCCCCTCTTGGACTGTCTGGTTTATGTATGTTCTACTTATATCCATTGGAGATGCCACACTTTTATGTGTTTGCATTGCTGCTCCGAATTCTTGGATACAGTAGCTTCATCTTTTTTTGATGTGCATCTGCACCGGTATGTTTATATGCAGCTTTAGGATTAGAATGGATCACTCCTTCAGAACTACTCTCACGTTGAGGTGTTTATATTGGGTTGAAGGTGCGCTTTTCCAGGCTAAGTTAAATTATCCCAGGTATTTTTTGTTCCAGTTTTTAACCCTGGAGTGCAGCTTCAATCCAGTTTCCGCCCACTTTGGAGACATGCATCATCTAAATGCCCTGCCTTCAAAGTGGGTGGAAACCACTTTATTTGGCCTATCTGTTTCACCCCTTGGTTATAATTGATGCAAATAAAATCCTTTCAGGCTAATTTAATCAGAAAAAGGGTTCCACTAGGGCTTCAGTCTGATCTGAAACAATAAACAATAATGGTTTGAATCTAACTAAATAAAAGGCCTTGAAACAATGCCCGCCCCAACTCCACCCCAACACCGTCCTGATGCTGGGCACCCTTTCTGCTGAAAGGGTGCAGAAGAGCCACGGCACTAGCTCTTAGGGTGGCCTTTTGCCACTCCTAAAAGGAGCGGCATTTTGCCGCTCTTTTAGGAGCGGTAAAAGGAAGGATTGGGGCTGTGGCGTGGGGTTGCCGTGGCCCTGATCTGCTGCTAGCAGGGGCAGCCCAGAGGCAGCCATCTGCATAGCTCCTATATCAGATAATTGAGGAGGCTAAACTTGGCAAATCAAGAAGATCCAGATTAATTTGGGAATCAGATTTGGGGATACAAAAAGAGGAAAGCAATGGAATTCAATTTGGAACACCCCACCTTACCAATCAATTTCAGCTCCAATTAAAGATTAAGAAATAATAACTGCTACTACTAAAAGTAAAGGTAAGGGTATTCCCCATTGACAAGGTTGTCAAGTTGTGTCTGACATAGGGGATGGTGCTCATCTCTGTTACTAAGCCAAAGAGCCTATTCTGTGAGCATGTGGGCAGCATGATTGCACAGAATGCTGTTTATCTTCCCACTGAAGTGGTACCTATTTATCTACTTGCATTTGTATGCTATTGAACTGCTAGCTGGCAAAAGCTGGGATTATTATTATTATTATTATTATTATTATTATTATTATTATTATTATTTAAACCACTATGCCATGCTGGCTCTCTTGCTTAGAGTAGTCATACTGAAATAAATGAATAAATTAATCATAAATAACTGAAGTCCCAATCATTTCAATAGGCCTGCTCTGAGCATGATTGTCTAGACCAGGGGTAGGCAACCTGTCCCCTTTAAGGGCCGAGGGACTTTAGCTCCCAGAATCCCAGGAGCTATTGGCCAACATGGGACTATTGGCCAACATGGCTGAGGCTTCTGGGAGCTGAAGTCCCTCGGCCCTTAAAGAGGAAAGGTTGCCTACCCCTGGTCTAGACTTTAGATTCCTACACAATATCTTTAAAAATTATTGAATAGTTTTTTCCACATTATTGCTGTAAGTATATACATGCTTTTCATTTGTGTCATGATATTGTTTTTCTTAATAATGATAACTTAATTAATAGGCACTTTTCACCCATGCTGAAATGTTCAAGTCACTTTGTCTGCTTGCATGCAAAGTGGCTATAAATCTTTTTTTCCTGTTTGTTGCTGGAAAGCATTTCCACATAACAAAGCTTCCTCTTCTAAGTTTCCAAAATTACTCATACTTTCATCATGATTTAATTCAATAAATTTCATAGGAAGTATATGTACAATATTTCCAGGATACAAAATCATATTCTTCTTTGTCTATTTCAAAAAACACATTATTCCCCTCCCATAATAAACATTTGCTATTTAAGTGTCATTTATCATTATTACCAACATGTCCCTTAATTGCCCTATTCAAATGCTCTAATTAGTTTCATCAAAGAAAATTCAGTATCATGTTTTGTACATCCTCTTCTACAGCATGATGTGGGTGGTTCAAGGTATCTTTCATGGCATGGGCGTGGGCAAAAAGGGACATATATTCATATGTGGTGAGAGTGCCCCTATGTACAAAAATGCTGGTTAGAAAAGAGCTAAATAGAATGATGAAAAAACCCTCTATTTTAATAAAGAGGGTTGTTTTACCTTTGAATTTAAGAATATTAGTATCCAATAAGATAGAAGAGTACATTAAAAAAAAGAATTAAGATCAGCACACAGTGTAATAGCATTGGTATAGAAAAATGAACAATGTTCGGAGAAATTGGTCACATTATATTGCAGAATATATTTTATTTGATTTTTTTAAGAGAGAAAAGGGGGAAAAAGGTCAAATAAAGGAAATGATATGGTGGGATAGGTGGGTTTTTTGCATTAAGAAAGTAAAAGGTGAAATGGAGTATAATAAAGTGAGCGAAACTATTAATAAAATATTCCACATTGTAGATATTAGATCCTAAAATATTTGTTACAGCCATTAGAGGAGGATGAAGGAAAGGGAAGGGGAAGGGATTTGAAATTTTTGTGGTGTAAAAATTCAAATATATAGTAATGATTTATTATATGTTGTATGGTATATTAAGCTTAAAATTAATAAATAAAAAGGGGGGGAGGGTAGCCTTCCTTATATGATCTTCCTTCAGTGAGCATAGGAGATAATGCAGCATCTTTGTAATAATCGTTTCAATTATACATATTTTGAAGACATTGTAGAGTTATCATAGCCATCATGCATGCAGCCACTGCTATTCACAAAACAACACAGGCACGAACACTTCATGGACGAGGCAGGGGATGTTGCCCTGTGCTATTTTAGGGAAAGGTGTCTCCCAGATTCAGTCCACAAGTCACCACTGAACATAGGCCCTCTGAATCTTGGGAACATTTTTCTTTCCCAGACAAACAGCAACCTTTCTGTGCCAACCTTGCTAGACCAATAAAAATTAGTTTCGCTATCAGACCCTAATCTGACAAGTGTGTATAACAAAGGACATACTTCACATGCTTGAATAAAAAAGTACCTTGCACCAGCCTTGTTCTTGGCCAAAGCCTAACTTGCCCACTTCATAACAGGACAGAGTTTTCAGAATACCATTAAACAGAACAGACTTGTAAGAGACTTACATTGAATAGTAAGACTTATCACTCCCTCCATTATTTTTGCCATAACACTGTGGATAAGCTCTTTTACAATGGTTACAAATTGTTTTTGCCATAATGTAATCTCTGACAAATTGTTTGGGAGGGGGAGGACATATGTAAAGCAAAGGGGTTTTTTTGGTTTTTTTACAAGCCATCCTCTTGTCACCCTAACTCAACTGTTATGTACTTAGGGCCTTTGCAGACTGCCAGAAATAGTGCACATTAAACTGAGGCACTGCCCTGGCTCAGTGCTAGGGAATCATGGGAACTGTAATTTATTGTGGCAAAAGAGCTCTCTGACAGAGAAGACTCAATGTCTCAGAAAATAAATTACAGTTCCCATGATTCCCTAGCACTGAGCCAGGGCAGTGCCTCAATTTAATGTGCACTATTTCTGGCAGTCTGCAAAGGCCCTTAGATAGTTTTCTGAATAAAGGTTACCAGTTTTTAAGCTGGGTAGCCCTGATCTCTTGACAATGAAAATGTATCTTCACTTTGCCTTTCCTGTTTTAACATCTTTGTCAAAAAGATGACTTTTCCTTGTGAAGTTCTAGCTTCCCTTCTAGCTGGTCTTGTTCCGGCAGGACAAAAGAAAACAGTAGTAAGTTGCAGTCTGCCCTCTCCACTTTCTAATATAAACCAGTCTGTATAGTGTACTGCTTTGAGACAACAAATTTCCAAAATCTGTTGGATTGGTGTTTTGGTTTTTTTTAGCAGAATACAATATGATGACAACAAATCAATGCTGGTCATTATACAGCATATTCTCTCTCCTTCAAGATTCTTTCTCTATTCCAAACAAATTTATATATCTGATTTTGAAACATATACTAGAAAGGAAGGCCACATACTAGGTGGATGGACTCTATTAAGGAGGTCACAGATATGAATTTAGTAGTGGAATTGAGTAGTGGAAGTCAGGGAACCCTGGAGATGTCTCATCCACAGGGTCGCCATGAGTTGAGATCGACTTGAAGGTGGTTAACAACAACAAAACAAAAATTATATGTAACTGAACTAATTCTCTCTGTCCATACACTCTTTTACTTGCCTGAGGATAACATTAAGCAGTAGTTGAAAATTTAACCAGAAAGCAATGAAAGCCACATAGTGTACTTTTCACTATTTATAGATACAAGAATAATTAACCCCACAAAAAATCTCATTCTGTCCAAAATTGCTTCATTATTTCTTCATGGGCTTTGGTTCTTCCAAGGTTCTAATTTCTGTTGCTTTGCAATTCAAGAACTAGGGAAAATATAAGCAGCTTCATATCTATATGAAAACACTTTTATCTAGAGATAGTAATGCTGTCAAGTCATTTCTGACTTATCGTGCCCCCTAAGGCAACTTAATCACAGGGTATTCTTGGGAAGATTTGTTCAGAGCAGTTTGCCTTTGCTTTCCCTTGAGGTTGAGAGAGTGTGACTTGCTCAAGATCATTCAATGGGTTTCCATGGCCAAGGTGGGATTTGAACCTAAATATCTAGGGTCATAGGTCCAAAACACACTGCAGAAATAATCCAGTTTGAGACTGCTTTAAGTGCTCTGGCTCAGTGCTAGGGAATTCTGGGAACTGTAGTTTATTGTGGCACCAGAGCTTTCTGGTAGAGAAGGCTGAATGTCTCACAAAATTACAATTCCCAGAATTACCTTGCATTGGCCAGGGCAGTTAAAGTGGTCTCAAACTTTATTATTTCTGCAGTGTGTTTGAACCCTAATCAAAAACAAAAGTCAGGTGCTTATATGTATACATAGAATGCAGAATTGAGCATTACAAAATATCAAATATAATTTTTAACATTTAATCTACATTTTACATTATTATTAAGAGTACTGTTTATCACCTTCATTGTAGTGAAGGAGGAAGTGGCCAATTAAGGCACACACCATTTCGTGCCTATGCTCTTTTGTTGGAATGATGTCCTGCAGTTTCACATTTGCGTAAACAGCACATCAGCAGAATTTGATGCAATGCTTGTAAATTATGTGTTGTACACCTATGTAAGGATCTATTCTCTCTTACACAAGGCTGAAAATACTTATTTCAGTGAAATATGCCAGTGAAGCACCTGGTTCTACAGCTGAGTTGTTTAAATTGTTTGACTTTTGGTTATGAATTTACTTTAATTTTTTTATGCATTTTAGTCACAAAAAACAGGACTGACCCTACCTCTAGCAAGATCAGTCAGATGCTGGGAAATCAGCAGGAAGCTGCTGGAAGAGAAAGCTGACTGCTACATATTTTCCTCCAGCTTCCTAAACTAGCCTGCCTGCTTTAGATGTAGTGAAGGACACTGCCCCATCAGCAGGTGTGGAAAATCATTACATTGCCAGTTCAGCTGGCTTGTTTTATATGGAAAGGGAAGGCAGGTGCCATCCTGCTCTTTGCCTTGGGCAGCAGAGTATCTTGAGCCAGCTTTGGCTAGTATGGCAAGAATAAACTCGGACAATCAGAAATAGATTGCTAGCAAAAATGATTTTAGGCCAAAGTCATTGTGAGTCAGCATACATACAACTGTGACAGTTTGTGCTTCTCCAGTATCCTTTTTCAACCCTTCTGCAGACATTAAACCTGGAATATAAAAAGTACTTCAGTTACACTTTTTACTAGCAACAAGCAAGTTCACCCTATCAGCCCATCATACTACAGTCATAAGAAGACAAGGCCTGGATCCATCATGAATTATGTGCTTTTGTATTAGGATTAGTGTGTAAATCTTAATTCAAAATTTATTGATAATTTAGCCACATTGATATCATCCTAGAGCCAGTGGAGAAAACATTATAATTATTCAGAAGTAGAATACATACAGAGAGATTTAAACACAAGATAGAGACCTTGTGATGTAGTGGTTTGAGTGCTACACTACTCTGGGAAGCTAGGGTCCAAATCCCAGCTCAGCCATGGAAACACAGTGGGTGACCTTGGGCAAGTCACATTCTCTCATCCTCAGAAAGCAATGACAAACCATCTTCTAAGCCAATCTTGACCAAACAAACAAACAAACCCCTGTTAATAGTTCGCCTTGAGATCACTGTAAGTCTGAGATGACGTGAAGGCAAATAACAGCATTACAGAAGCCATGAAAGGCACGATTAATGCTCTAGATTTTGCTCTTGTCTGCACTTTCCCTCAGATTAGGGTTTTCCCACATGTATTTTCTAGTCCTGTTACCTTGAGAGAGAAAGAAGGACCAGTTGTATAGACAAACAAATAAACCCAAAACAAAAAACTATTTGGGTATACTTTCATTTATTTCCGATAAAGAATTATTTGTACATACCTTTAAATCCTTCTGTTTACTTACGTCTCCTGCCACATCTTTCAGCTTTACTACAAACAAACCTTCTCCCCTTTCTCCCTAGACTTCTTTCAAACCCTGGAGGACAGGTCCTGGGAAGGGAGGGCACCTGGATACCATGGCAATGTACAGTACTTAAAATCTACTCTTGTTCATCTCTTGTAGCAAGATCCTTGCTTGACTGAAGGAAACTCAACAAATGTGTGGTTGATGCAGGAGTGTCTTTGAGAGAAGAAAAGATCCTGATGGGTTTCTATCCATCTGAATGCTAGAAAAGGCACAGGAAGGTGGTGAGGACCAGGGAGGTGGTGATGGTGGAGACTTCCTCCCATGGTCCCACCACCAATTTTTCCTTTTGGGATTGGAGTGGCTTCTCTTCCTTTAGAAGACTCTCCCATCTCCACATTACCAGCTGCATCCCTCTCCTCTCCTCCTCTTTACACCATCTTCCTCATCTTCACAAAAACAAAGGAGTGGCTGAGGTCAGGAAAAACAAGGCTCCCAATTCCCTGCCTCTTGCCCTGCCCTGCCCTGTCCTACAAAATGTTTTCATGGCGAGGAAGAAAATAGGTTGCCTTCCTGAGGCTGGTGCTGGGCTCAGGCTGACCTGACACATCCTCCTTTCCCAGGACATGTCCTCCATTCCAACTTTCGGTCCCATTTGGAGCATGACTTTTTACATTCCTAGGAGTGTTTTTTTAATGCTTTTATGTGGTCATGCTTTCTGGAAGGTCCTCCCTTTTGTGGTATGCCTGGTCCTCTTTAATAGTGAGGAGGACATTTCTGGTCAGCTTGGTTAAGGTGTGGAGTCAGTGTGGGTGTCCCCTTCGGTCGGGTCCATTCCTCTCTCTCTCTCTCTCTGCCTTCCCGCCTCTTTGGCTGCCTCCTTGCCCAGGTAATAAGCAGGGTAGGACTTGGAGCCCAGCCAAGGGCAATGAGAGAGAGAGAAGGAGGCTTTAAAGGGAAGCCCTGGCCCTCTTCTCCTCTCCTGTCCACCTTGAAACTTGCACAAGAAGCACAGCCAACAACAGCAACAACAACAGCAGCAGCAGCAGCCGCCACAATGGGTATGTGTGTGTTTGTGTGGAGAAGTTGGGCGTGAGGAGGGATTGGGATGGAGAACAGAAACACCTGTGAGGGTCATATAGGAGAGGTTTCCAAAGGAATGATGCGTTGGGTGCTTTCTGGATGCACCTGAGTCCATCCACACTGGAGGAATAATCCGTTTTGGTACCGCTTTAATTGCCATGGCTCAATGCTATGGAATTCTGGTGCTTCGCTCTGGTGCCACAACCAACTACCATCCCCAGAATTCCATAGCATTGAGCCATGGCAATTAAATCGGTACCAAAACGGATTATTCCTCGAGTGTGGATGCAGACTCCACTTATCTCGGTCTGTCTTTTTTTTGCTTTTCTCTCTCTTTTTCTGTCTTTGCACTGAACGTCCCGGTCTGGCGTGGGTGGCCTTTTTGGCCTCCTCCACAAAAAAATGAGGAGAATGTTTTCCCCTCTGGCAAAATTGGCGGGAGTCTCCTCAGGACGAAGGCTGCCCAAAGGTGTCCTCCTCGCCGTCAAGGAGGACACAGGCACCGCAACATGGAGGACCTTCGAGGGAAATGCAGGACGCGGCCAAAGAAAAGCTCAAAGCACCCCTACAAATGGCATTTTGGAGTTCCTCCTGGACAGGAGTTTGAAATGGAGGACAGGTCCTGGGAAGGGAGGGCACCTGGATACCATGGACCGAGTGAGCCCTGTGTTCAAGGGGGACCAGAGGTCTTCATTGCCAAGGAAAAGAACCAGAAAAATGGAGAAGAGCCTTTAAGGAAAATAAATGTGGGAGATGACCACAGAAGAGCTCAAAACACTCCTAGCAACATAGGGGGGTTACAGACTGCCAGAAATAGTGCAAATTGAGTCCACTTTTAGGGTTAGGGTTAGGGAATCATGGGGACTGTAGTTTATTGTGGCACCAGAGCTCTCTGACAGAGAAGGCTCAATGTCTCAGAAAAAAACACAATTCCCATGATTCCCTAGCACTAACCCTAACCCTAAAAGTGGACTCAATTTGCACTATTTCTGGCAGTCTGCAGCCCTTAATAAATGCATGTCTAGTCATGCTCCAAATGGAGGACCTTCAAGGAAGATGGAGGGCATGGCCACACGAAAGCTGGAACCACTCTTATAAATATAAATGCATGCTTCTTTAGTCAAATGGAAGAAGACCTTTTTTTCAGAAAAACGCAGGAGATGTCCAGTCCCACACCAAAGCTGGAACCGCTCATCTAAATACAGAGGCATGCTTCTTTGCCATGCTCCAAATGGAGGACCTTTCGGGGCCCCTCCTGGGCAGAAGGTGGAAATGTAGGACGCGTCCGGGGAAAGGAGGACGTGCCTGCTCAAGCCTGGACTGTGTCTCTCGCACAGAGCGCAAACCTCTGAGGCCAGCGCTTGAGGGGAGAAAGGGCAATGCTAAGGGAAAGGGAAATGCACTAAAAGGAAAGAAATGCCACCAGATTCCCCCGGATCAGCCAATGCATCCTCCCCCAACACACAATAAAATAAATAAGAGTAGGAAGGGGCTGCTGAGACTGAAGCGCGACGGTCCCGCGTTGGCGGAAGGCGTCTGGCGCCTCCAAGGCGCTCTTCAAACTTCCCGACAGAAAGGTGGGCGAGGAAGAAGGCGCCAGGCGTCCTCCTTTCCCAGGACCTGTCCAGACATTTCAGCCTTCTTTCTGGCTGGAATTCCAAAAATGTGCCTCCACTCCGAGCAGGAATGCATTTATTATATTCCTTATGAGTGTTTTCAGCCTTTATTTGGCCATGTCCTCGGTTTTGAGGTGAGGACACATCTGGTCACCCTGAGAGCGCAGAGGTCCTCCCTGCAAAGGAGGAGGACAAGGTACCACAACCTGTAGAATCACAG
>JAIPUX010001232.1:52256416-52273962 GCA_020142125.1 Phrynosoma platyrhinos | reverse complement strand
ATGGCAGAATGATAGCCTTTCCTGAAATCACCTCATGCATCTATTCCCTCTTTTGCTCCTTAAGAGATTTTCTGTGCCATGGAAAAGATGGAAGACAGGGTGGAAAAACAGGGAGAGTTACAAGGGGAGGGTAATAGTGGATATTTCCTGAAGCTCCTGTAAAATACAATGAGTGAGGCAAGCAGCTGGCATGATAAAAGCCTTGTCTATTCTGGGCTAAGTGGGGTTTTTTTTGGCAGCCCTCTCCAACTTAATCAGATGCATTCAAAATGCACATGAAAAACAAAGATTTAGCCCAGATTCTACCAGTATTACTTTCACCATCTGAATAACCCCTAGGAATGCTCTCAGTCATTTGATCCCATAACATATTTGTAAATACATAATTGTGACACTAGAAGCATCCCTAGGACTGGAAAAAAAAAAATCAAGGTAAGTTTGTCTCCCCCATGCAAGCTCGTGTACATACACACACACACACACATTTACTGTTAATCTGTTTCTATTATTGCAGTGCTTTCTCTATGATTGGTTTGGTTCTGATTGCTTTGGGAACTGGTGGAATCAAGCCATGCGTAGCAGCTTTTGGTGGAGATCAGTTTGAGGACCATCAGGTAAAATAGTATTTTGTTGCCCTCTCCCCAACTCAGTGATTGATGAGAAGATTCAAGGGTGAATTGTTTTATTGAGCTTCATTGTTTGTAGGTGGGGGAGGGACTTCAGGTGTTTAAGAAACAGATGCATTCATCTTTTTTTAAATGGAGGTACAATGGAACACTTCCATTTATCCACATCAGAACTCCAGAGAGGCACTCCCCAGAGGTTTCAGCCTTCCTAACTCTGTGCTTGTGTGTCCCCAAAAATCTTCACCCTACGTCTTTTGTCATTCCCTTCTAGCCAGAATAAGGTAAACACAGGTATCATTTTTCTCACTCATGTTTGCCTTATTCTGGCTAGAAGGAGATGACAGAACAGAGGGATGTAAAAAAGATATAATCCTCTCAGACCACCTTCTGAAGTTGAACTTGAAAAGTAACTTTGTAAAACATAATTAGTTATAGGTATAATTCAAAGTCTCCAGAAAGTAATTATCACTGTTTTTAAAAAATAACTCTTTGCTTTCTTGTTTTTAAAATCATAATTACAGTAGAAATTTCTAGTTACCTTAAAAGTGCTAAATGTTAGAATTTGCTGGACTGTAAAGAAAGCAAAGCACACTCTTCTGTGCACCTCATCAACCACAACACAGCACATGACAGCAGCATGAGCCAGCATATCCATCATGGATATTCCTCCTCTGCCATTTAGCAAAGCCAAACTCATGTAATCAATAAAGTAATGTTACAGTTACATGGCAAAAGGTGTGACATTTTCCTGTGTTATGATACAATTGCAATGTAAGTTAGTTATGCTCTATTTTCTACTAAAAAGGATAACTGATTAGAATAACTGAAAAGGATAACTGATTAGTTAAAAAGGAACTGATTAGAAGCAGCTAGTTATTATTAAATTAGTTACTTCCAAGATCTGTCAAATCTTTCCTGGGGCATTTACTCATAACTTTATTAACAAAAGATGTGATTGGCAACTTTGCCTCTTATGATTTAAGAATATTTTTTATCCATTGTTGATAAAAAAAAATCCATTATCCAGTTTCACTCCAAGGTCTAAATGAAAAGACATGAAACTTTTATTTCTTATTTATCATTAATAAATGCAAGACCATGCTTATTTATAGTAGTCCTGCACTTTAGCATATACAGTTGGCCCTCCATATCCACAGATTCTTTATCCACAGATTCAACTATCCATGGCTTGAAAATACTTAAAAAAATAAATTCCAAAAAGCAAACCTTGATTTTGCCATTTCATATAAGGGACACCATTTTACTACACCACTGTTTTTAATTGGAATTGAGCATCCACTGATTTTGTATCCATGGGGGCCCCGGAACCAAACCTGAGTGGATACCAAGGGCCCATTTAAGACGTCTTAAAGAGAGATATCTATATAGCCATCTTTGTTCTTTGCTCCTTACTAAATAACTACTAAATTAGATACTGGTCAAAAACACACTGCAGAAATAATGCAGTTTAAGACCACTTTAACTGCCCTGGCTCAGTGCTAGGGAATTCTGGGAACTGTAATTTTATGAGACATTGAGCCTTCTCTGTCAGAGAGCTCTGATGCCACAATAAACTACAATTCCCAGGATTCCCTAGCACTGAGCCAGGGCAATTCAAGCAATCTCAAACTGGATTATTTCTGAAGTGTGTTTTGGACCACTCTCTATTTTATAAAACAATGAATATAGGCAAGTGTAATTTATGCTAATTTTCTCCTTTGCATTGCAGGAAAAACAAAGAAGCACGTTCTTCTCTATATTTTACTTGTCCATTAATGCTGGAAGCCTTCTTTCCACTATAATCACCCCAATGCTGAGAGGTAAAATTTTCTCCTATATGTATAAACTTATTTTAGAATAACTAACCTTTTATTTCAGTCTTTAGCTCTTTAAGAACCTGACATCAGTTTCAGTTGTCTTCATCTATAAAGACCAAATATTTGGTGAATGTTGTGACAATGGTATCCCACCATTACTTTAGTCACTAAGGGTAACACAACTGTATGAGTCTGGGCTTACTTCTAAGTTACAAAGGGGCTACGGTTTAGACTTATGAAACAGCATCACTGTGGCATTTTCTGAGAGTGTGAGAGACAATAGTTGCCCAGTGGGGATGTCCTGTTCACAAGAAAGTGTAAAAAAGTCTGGTGTAAAAAAAAAAATCAGTTATCTTTGACTTTAAAAAATCAGTTATCTTTGACAAATATGAAATAGGATCCCTGAGATTAATCAATTGTTGTTGCTCTGAACTTGGTTTTTGTGCAATCACCAGAGTTTGATAGATCAGATATGGCCTTCACAGGCTTCTGTTCTAGAAGAGTTCTGATTATGTCTCCTGCTAATTTCTTTTATTAAGGGGTGGAATGTGGAATTCACGTCCAGCAAAAATGTTATCCTCTGGCATTTGGAGTCCCTGCTATATTAATGGCTATTGCACTCGGTATGTTTTTTCTTTATTTTAATTTACTTTAGTGTGACAAATTTGGGGAGGAGGAGGAATTGCAGTGATGTATTTGTAAATTTTTAAACTGTATTTATTTATTGTGACATCCTCGATAGCCATGCCCTCAAGGAATCTCCACAGCCATGCTTTCAAGAGTCCCAACGTGAAGCAATTTTGTTAATCTATTACACACACACACACCACCCCTTCTTCCACATGAAAAGACAACATAGCACGATACTAGGATCAGGATGACAGTAAAACTCTGCATAGTTACTAGGGAGTAAGTTCCATTCAACTCAGTGATACCTCTGACTTTACAAATTCAACTTATACACCCACTAGGTTAAACAGTAAATCTCCAGTCAGCAGAAATTTAGCTTTTAATTAAAATTGGATGCAATCTTGCCAAACTTTACCACCTAAACTGATAGGGTGATATGGAAACCTGGTGGAGGAAGAGGAGGAGGAGGAGAAGAAGAAGAAGAAAGCTTGTGTTCTAAAGCAGGAAAAAGTGGGGAACAAATGGCAACAAGTGGGCAATAAGAGACTAAAAATGGGAGGTGGGAATAATAGAGTAGGAAATGCTGTGTATCGCTGTTTGATCAGCTGCACAAACAGTGAACAAAATGTCTCTCACCCACACTAGCCTTTGCCACAGCGCATTCAAGAAACTTCTCAGAAGTTTCTGAGAAACTTGGTGCTCAGCCAGGGTGACTAGGTAAAAAGGGAGCATTGATTGAGCAGTGAAAGAGAAGCCTCTTGCCCATGCTGGCCCTTGGGCAAAGGCTGCTGTGGGCAAGAGGTTTCTTGGTCACTGCTCAACTGGCTGCTCGATGACTGCTCACTGTGTATTTGGTCAGCCTGGGAGCAGCAACTGAGAAGATAGCTAAGCAGCGACAGAGAAGCTTCTCACTTTTGCTAGTCTTGCAGCAAAGGCTGGTGTGGACAAGAGACTTCTTAGTTGTTGATCAACCAGCTGCTCAGTTGCAGCTCCCAAGGTGACCAGGTGCAAAGGGAGAAGCTTCTTCCTGGCAAAGAAAGGCTCTCAATCCTTCTTTGCCCAAGCCAGAGAGGTGCACAGCTGACTTCTTACCTGTCTCCCTAACAACAAAGAACTCAGTTCAAGAGAGCCAAGAGAGGTGAAAGATTTCTTTGAAAAATCGACCTCAGATATTCCTTCCCCTCCTTCCCCAGGGACACGCCTTCCACATACAGCAAAACTCATAAAGCTTAAGTAAGATCCCAAATGTGAAAGCTCCTTTTTGCTTCCAATGCTTCCTTACCACCATGTGCTCTAATTTCTCACTCCAGACCGTCAGTCTGTCCCAAAATGGGGCTGCAGGAGTGAGCTAATGCAGGCAGGCAAAGAGCAGGAGAAAACACCACATAAAGTGATCAATGAGGCTGAGTAGCGGTTTTAAGGGATCCTGAAAAGAGAAGTTTAGTGTTATCTTTATCCTCACCTCATCCTAAAGGCTGCTGGCTCCCCTTGTTTTTCTTGTATGCCAATATTTTGAATGAAGTCCCCACCCTGCCAGCCCTCTTTTTCTCATTGCCCTCCTACTATTCCCTTTTACCTCACTGCCCCCTGGATCTTTCATTGCTCCCTGGAGAGGCCATACCACCCACTCTGGTAATCATTGGTATCAGGGGCATCATCAGGAGAGTGCGGGGACTGCGGTGCACACCAGAGGACACATTAAGGGGAGTTATACTACTGCATCCCAAACTTGACAGAAATGGACTATGGTGTTCACCTGCATCCCTTTAAAATGTGGAGGAGATGGTGTGAGTGGGGCAAGGCTCAGTGGGAATAGAAAGGAGGTTTTTTCAAAAATAATTTTTAATTTTTTAAAAGTTTTAAAAATATATATTTTTACCCTTTTAAATTTTTCTTTAAAAACATGAAATCCTCTCAAATGTTCTTTCTGATATTTGCTTGCTCTTTCTGAGGTTGTAACAGCTTTGTCAAATCGTGGTTTTCTTTTTCTCTCTCTGCAGCTGTATTCATAGCTGGAAGTACGATGTACAAGAAAGTTGAACCACAGGGCAACATAATGGTCCAAGTTGCTAAATGCATTACGGTAAGCAATATGCAGTGCAGAGTGAGCATTTTCAAGAATCACTGTGCATTCCTGAGCTTAGCAAGAGATTATTGCTCAGCAAACATAGCTTTTTAGACTGCATGCCACAGAGTCCCCCCACCAAGATAGCCAATGGACTTTCTTCTGTGATGTGCTATTTACAGAATGTCTCCCCCTTGGAGGTCCAATTGATATTGACATTGACTTAATTCTGGTCCCCCTTTTTACAGAATAGCTTTTCATTAAAGCTTTTGAGGCCTAACTGATTTCTTCCAAAATGTACATGTACATGGTTTTAAACTCTTAATCACATAAATTGTTTTTATCAATTAACTTGTTTAATATGTTTTTAGACTACCTAAATTATTTTTATTATTTTAAATTCTAAATTATTTCAAATTGTTTAAACTGATTTTACTTGTACACCATATCCTCCAAGGACAAAGCAGGAAAGTGGGAAGAGAAAGAGAGTGAAACTGGGACATTTTAAAGGCATCAGAAAAAGCAGAAAGCAGATGATTAATTGGGACTGACCTTACGAAATTGGGACAGTTGGAGGGTGTGATACACTGCCAAGAGATCCCGTAATATAGAATGAGTTATAAATATTTTAATTTTTAAAAAACCAAATTTCCCAGCCTTTTAAATGGTTTATTTTGAATAGAGCTTAGTAAATATACAAGTGTTATCCAACAAAGGGCTTTTGCAGACTGCCAGAAATAGTGCACATTAAATTGAAGCACTGCCCTGGCTCAGTGCTAGGGAATCATGGGAACGGTAATTTATTGTGGCACAAGAGCTCTCTGACAAAGAAGGCTCAATGTCTCAGAAAAAAAAAAATACAATTCCCATGGTTCCCTAGCACTGAGCCAGGGCAGTGCCTCAATTTAATGTGCACTATTTCTGACAGTCTGCAAAGGCCCAAAGTATGCAGCCTATTCTCTTTATCTTGTAATAGGCTGCTTCTCTGTTACAACTGTATCCTCCACCTGCTTCCCTTGGTGTTTTGTTTTTTTTAGGTTTACAAAACACTCCTTATGACATAGAAGTCTAGTTTAGTTAGCATCCTTCTTCTATACTGTTCTACATATCCACTAATATCAGATATATCTAGACTCTCTGGAAAGAGCTTCAACAAACTGATTTAAAAAAGGATTCAGAGGCTTAAGTTGATAGAATTATTCAGAGTAAAAAAATGCAGCAACTATTCATTGTTTATTAATTTTAATTAATTAATTAATTAAAACATTTTCAGCTTTAAAAAAATACCCAAAGAAAGAAGGGAAAAAAAGAAATAAGGCATTCTATTTTGAAAGGGAAATGGGGAGGAGTTAGAGGATGATGATAACAGCCACCATATAGTATCCATAAAATACTATTTTAATTTGATTTCTATCCTACCTTTCTGCCAAAACACAGAGCTCAAGCTGGCCAATAGCAGCAAATTTCAAATTAAAAAATACAATTAAAACATTCAAAAACTATTAAAAACACAACTAAAGCATGTGAATCGTTTACACTTCTATTTCAGTTTGGTACCATAAATCAGGGGAATTGTTCTGTCTGCAATAATTTATTAAAATAATTGGTAATAAACAACATCATTAATAATTTCAAATCATTCTTTTTCAGTTTGCTATTGGAAACAGATTCAGGCATCGCAGCAAACAATTTCCCAAAAGGGAGCACTGGTTGGACTGGGCTAGTGAGAAGTATGATGTAAGTTGTGCTATTTGCACATAACTAAAGTCTTTGCACTTTGTATTCACTTGCTCTTGTTAAGTGACATGTTTCTGTCAAAGCTATCTAAAGTAGCACCCAGAGTACATTGTTAAGGCATACATATTAACATGGACATCACTGGGGTGTGTGCACTACATCAGATGACACCCTAAGGTGGGAGGTGAGACCACTGCTCCCCAAATGCTTGCATCACTTCAAAACTCTGAAGAGATGATGTGTGTGGGGTGAGCCTCAGCTCAATGGGAAGAGAAAGAAGAGGCCCCAGGTTTTAAAATAAATTTAATATTTTATATAATTTTTAAAAAAGTTTTTTTACATTTTTAAATTGTTTAAAAATGCTCTTTAAAAATATAACATCTTACCAAATTTTCACTTAAACCACATGGAACTATGTATATGTAAATACATTTTGGTTGTACGTATGATATTGTAATTTAAAGGTATCATTTTCATTTTGCTAGTTGTTTATGTCACAATTATTGCTATTAAATTCAGTGATATACAGGAATTATGATTTATGAGTAACATTAGTACAAAAAACATTACCAAGGATTCTGTATGGTATGGGAGGAAGTCAATGGGGGTGGGTGACACTATGAGTTACTCTATTGGGCAACCCCAACCCTAGTGATGCCACTGCGTATTAAGACACTTCTTTTGATGCCTTTTAATATTCTACTACATGAAATTTCCAAGTCCAGTAGTCCATAGCAAATTGGTCTCTGCATGACCATCACTTGGAACCTTCAGTGTCTTTGAGTCACAACAAATGCTGTTTCTTCTCTCAGTGTTTGCACAAACTATAAAAACACTTGTACTGAGTTGTATTCTGTTACTGCCTGTTCTCCAAGTCCTCAGTAAGTCATGAGACACTGCACAAAACAGAAGATTAACATCAGTAAATGTAATTGACACAGTTTGTGGTTCTCTGATAGACTTATTTGATCTCTGGAACTGTGATTAAATCAGTTTAATTTACTGATTAAATCTTTGGCAAATAAGGACTGTATGTCTAATTTCTGACATCTACAGTAGAGGCAGCATTATTTGAGCAGACCAGGTCCCAATTTCTGATATCTGGGAATGTGTTCTAAATGCTTTTTCCCCCAGTTTGTAATATGGGAATAACCATGGTGCCACCTCTTACCCTGCACCATTAGAGCACCTTGGGGTTCAAACTAGGCTCTGGAACTCTGGAACCACACCTGATATGATTATAATCCTGATATATTTTTAATCTTGCACTAATCCTTACTGTTGATTTCAAATACTTTTAATTGAAGCCAGTAATCTAGTTTTGGAGGATGCAACTTTGAGAAGTGGATATAGGAAGCAGTGGCGTTCCCGCACTGGGTGTGGGACCTCCAGGGGGGTGGGACTTCCAGCACCGAAACTTCCAGTGTGTTTTCCCGGGTGGGGGTGTACATGGGAGTGCCCGCACAGGCTGGAGGGGCACCAGCACAGCCCCAAGAAGCTCCTGCGGTGGCAGAGTGGTACCCGTGTGGCCCTGAGGAGCTCCTGCGGGGGGGAGAAGCAGTGAACGTGGCCTTGAGCAGCACCCATGCAGTGGCCCGGAGTGATGCCTGCGTGGCCCGGAGCAGCACCCACGGGGGTAAAGCAGCACCCATGGGGTGGGGAGCCGACCGGGTTTGACCCCCCTTCTGTGTTGTCACCCGGTGTGGCCCGTACCCCCTTCACTTCCTCGGTGATGGGCAGGTGTTCTGTCTCCCAAATGACAATTGATATGCTTCAGGAGATGTCATTGTGTATTCTATTCTATATATGTTGTCACTATCAGTTCTAATCTGTATATGGACAACTATGTCATTTTACAGAGATAATACTTTACTATGTCTTCTATTCTTCATCTGTTACAGAAACGACTTATTGTCCAGACTAAGATGGTTTTGAAAGTTTTGTTCCTGTATATTCCTCTCCCTATGTTTTGGGCACTTTTTGATCAGCAGGTAAATTACTAAAGAATATTCATAAAGTGGATGATGAAGATATTTGAATAATTAAAGATTTTCTATACTTCAGCTCAGCTATTAATCAAAATGGAGAATGTAGTCAAGAAATCAGAGGAAGACATGGACAGCTATGAAGGAACTAGATAAGATGGCCAAATGCAAAGATATATCATTAAAAATGGAAGCTAGAATTATCCATGTCACTGTATTTCTAATTTTTGTAATTTTGTAAACTGGACAGTGAAAAACACTGGCATGAAGAGAATCAACTAATTTGAAATGTGGTGCTGAGGAGAGTTCTGTGTATGCTAATTACTGTAAAAAGGACAAATAAATAGGTCAGAGAGCAAATCAAGCCTGAGTCTCCCTAGAAGCCAAAATGACTAAACTGAGGCTAATATACTTTTAGTCTGGTAGTAAAGCTGACAGAGCAATTGTATTTGGAAAGCAAATGACATATCTACTAATATAACAGAATATAAGAAGAGCCCCGGTGGATTTGTAAGTTATGGTTTGATACGCTTTTATTTTCAAGAAGTCCACAGGCCAACAAAACTGTCTTTAAAATATTTGTCATTGAGTTTTATTTGTTTAATTTATAATTTGATTCCTACCCTGGCACATGCCATCAGAGCAGTTCATAAGCCATTTATTCTGGCAATCTTAATTATATATTATTTTCTTAATTTCTTACCAACCTTCTCTTAAACAATGACCTGGAATATATGAGTAAAACAAATATTTTTGATATTCTGTAAGTGTATCTTCTGACAATATTTAATTGCAATTATTTGCTAAGAAACATCTATTATTTTGTTTCTAAGGGATCACGGTGGACACTGCAAGCCACAACAATGGATGGAAATTTTGTAAGTTATTTCTCAAACTCCTACAGCTTGACTGAATTCTAGCCAGGTGTTTGGGAAGTATTTTTATGCATGAACTTATGCATCCCACTGAAAACACTTTTGATTCGTGCTGGAATGTCCTGCTATAGCAAGGCATGTGCCTGTCTTTTATATGCATGAGTACTCTTATTTGTTAGTTCTATTTATTTATTTAAATATTTATACCCCACCCTATAGCAAAAATGTTTCAGGGCTGCTTACAAAAAACATTAAAACAACAAGTTAAACACTTTAAGACAATAAAAAATGTAAATAATCTAAAAACAAACATCATAATGAGTGAAAAACAGATTTAAAAAATTAATAAGTATTTGAAACAACATGCATCAGTATTTGGGATGAATTGATGAGGCCCAAAGGCCTTGAGTTATGTTTTGAGTCAACTTGAGTCAAGGGGAGGGGGTTCCACAGTTGGGAGGCCATGGCCGCAAAGTCCCATGTCCCAACACAGAGTATTGACATCACTGTTGAGACACAGAAGAGCCCCTGCCCAAAAGACCTCAATCCTTAGGCAGGCACATATAGGAGACAAAATGCCCTCACCTATCGAGATACCAAGACATTTAGGGCTTTACATGTCATCACAAGCACCTTGAATACAGCCTGGATGTATGTTGGCAACTAGTACAACTCTTTTAAGACTGGCCTTGTATGCTACCTATGTGGTATTCCAGTCAGCATTGAAACTGCTGCATTTTGCTCTAGCCGCAGCTTCCGAGTCCTCTTCAAGGGCAGCTCCACGTAGAGCTCATTATTGTAATATAATCAGGAGGGTAGCTAGATTAAAGGTATTCTCCATTGACAAGGTTGTCAAGTCGTGTCTGGCCATAGGGGGCATGCTCATCTCCATTACTAAACCGAGGAGCCAGTGTTATCAGAGACTACTCTGTGATCATGTGGCCAGCATAATTGCACAGAGCGCTGTTTACGTTCCCACCGAAGTGGTACCTATTTATCTACTTGCATTTGTATGCTTTTGAACTGCAAAGTTGGCAGAAGCTGGGACTAGTGATGGGAGCTCATCTCATCATGGAGCACCCGGGCCTCGAACTGCCAGCAATCAACAGAGTCAGTGTCTTAACCACTTGAGCGACTGCATCCCTTGTAGCTAGATTAGGACAATAGTATTTCAAGTGCTGATTTATGAGCATTTTAAAAGTATAATATACATCCTTCTCTTTTCCCCTCCTTTAGGGTGCTATTCAGATTCAGCCAGACCAGATGCAGGTACAGTAAATATCTACATTTATGTTTTCATCTCTTTCCAACAGACCTTTTAATGGTGTTTGGACAATCTCCACTTTCTCATTTTTTATTTTCTCTCAACAGGTTGTGAACCCAATTCTCATTGTTATAATGGTCCCAGTTGTGGATGCTGTGATTTATCCTCTGATTCAGAAATGCCGCATAAATTTCACGTAAGTAAAATTCACTGTTTAGAAGTTGCTTTCACCTCTAGCATGTACAGTAGTGGTATTAGGAAACATACAATATCTGGGTTTAGTATAAAGTAATGCTGGGTTTAGTATAAAGCAATTTGCAAATCAATTTCAAAATGATGGATGAAAAGGAAAATGTACTTGTGGTGGGGATGGCATAAGAGTATGGTCCTTTCCTTCTATCAGTCTAGTATATGTGCGACAGCACTGCACTGCAGATAAGGAACAATATACCCAAATTATTTAGCTGCTCTAGTCAATTAAATGGAGAGTTGCAGTGATCTTGTTTTGTACAATAAGGAAGCCCCCACTGCCTTAGAAAGAAAGAAACCCCAGCTTGGCTTCTGACATATCAGATGTTATGTATATACAGTGGACCCTCCAGGGCTGAGGCTTGACTCAGGCCTGCATCTTTCCGAGGTCACTAAAATGAGTACCCAGATTGTTGGGGGGCAATCAGCTCACAGTTGTAAACCGCTTAGACATCCCATAGCGTGATATGAAGTGGTATATAAATAAGCTGCTTTGCTTTGCTTTGCTTTTTACTGGAGTTAGGGGCACAGGACCTCTGTGAAAGTGGGAAAACACAAATAAAAAACCACTATTTTTTATCTGAGAGAACTCTACGAATTTCTGAGTTCTCCAGGGCAATTCTGTGCTCAAGATCTGCCAGAAGCTGACCATGAAATTGCATTGGAGGGCATACAAATGCCTAGAGAAGTGTTCTCTCTAGGAATCTCTAGGTCCTCCAGTATGACTTTTGGCAGAAGCTGACAACAGAATAATGCTGGAAGACCTAGAGAGTCCTAGAGAAAACATATTAATCAAATCCATGAATAATCAAATCCACAAAAATCAAAACCGCAAATGTGGAGGGCTAACTACAGTCAGAGCATATCCATAGTGTTGTCCCCTTCACATCAGTCATGGAAACTGACCTGAGTCCGCTGCACCATTAGGCAGCATAAGACAACTGCTTCAAGTGGCAAATTCTGTGGGTCAGAATCCAACAGCCATTGAGCTTATTTGGAGTATAAAACTACATGTGCCACATATCCTGGTATACTCTCCTAAAAATGTGGCAACAATTTTCAGTAGTCTAATAGCAACAGTGGATTTAATTACAGCTGCAGGTTTTTGGTTAAATATGTTCCTAAATATCTGCTTGCTCCCTTCTGCACTAGGCCTCTGAGGAAGATGACAGTGGGCATGTTGCTGGCAGCTTTGGCTTTTGGGGCTGCTGCTTTGGTGCAAGTACAAATAGATGTAAGTTTTTAAAAATCTAACAAAATTCTATGAAGGGGATTTTTATTTAGCTTCTAACATTGTAATGATAGATTTTGGTTTTAAAATACAGGTTAAAATCTGACGATTTCAGTTTTCACTCAGTATGGTGGAAACACAGTGATAAAAACTTAGAACAGATTGTGGGAACACAAATAAATTCTGGAATTAAATATGCAGAGAAAACTTAAATAAATGTATCTTTATACTAAACATTTTAACATGCCAAGTTTATTCTTATCAGACAAGATGGAAGAAAGAAAAGATGGATGATACTGACTGTAGAAGACAGTGAAATGGGGTAGATCACTGGGCAATAAAGTATTTGATCAGAGTTAGGAGTGGGGAGTGTTGTGTTTGGAGGCCTAAGTTCTTAGAAGTCAGAATGTAGGCTCTTTGGGTGTTTAAAACATGCTTTATTGTTCTGCATTCCCTTCCTTACCCAAGCCACAAGCCAACTATTCTACCTTTCCTAAACACACAGCAGAAATCCTGGGATGGACTATCTATTCCTGATCCAAGACATCAACAAACCTGATCTGGATCAAGGAATGCATCTACTGCAAATACTGCAAGAGGGAGAAAAATCCCCTTGAGTCATAAAGGAGAGCCATATTTCAGTGTTATTATAGACTTTCCTCAGCATCTCCAGTTAAATGGATTTCATGAAGGGATTGGGAGTGATGCTTACCTCAGATTCTGTAGAACATAACTAGGCAACATGTGATACTCCAGATGTCATTGGACTATGACAACTCTCTTCTGCCCTAACCAATGTCTCCAGTTAGGAAGGATAATGGGAGCTGCAGTCCAGTAGCATTTGGAGGGACACACATTCCTCACTCTTGTTGTAAATCCACAGCCAATCAACATAGTCAGTCAGTAGACTAGATGGACCAAGGGTTTGATTCAGCTTCATATTTTCATTGGTTAATGTAGAACACTATACAAATTTTCAGAATTTTCAGATCACAGCAGAATTTGCTGGGATCAGATCCATAGAAACAAACAGACTTTTTTGTGCATTACAACTTCCAGAATTCTCCAGGCACCATGACCTCTGACAGGCCGTCTTTGCTGAGAATAAATGAGCTAGATGACCTGATTTGATATATGGTAGCTTCTTTTTGTGTGGATATAAGACAGATTGGCGTGGATTGACTGCACCAGCCCACTAGATTTATATAAAAAGAAGTAACTGAGGGATGGTTGGTTCCTTCTGATCACTCCAATGCTTTATCTAGCTGGACTGCTCAGAGTTTGTTGTTGTTTTTCCCCATTGTTATCCTTCAATAGCTGTCCTCCAGTGAGTAGGGAGATAATTCAGGCCTCTTGGTTCTGGCTAGGGCTAACATAACACAGAGGCTATGTTAGTTCCATGCGAAATGAATCAAAGATCCAATTTACCACATCCCAACTGAAAAGATCAAGGCCTTTGTGGTGATTCTGTTTATCAGAAAAGCAGTGTAAAGCAATGGTGATACTCTATTATCAGAAGCTTGAGACCACTCTGAAGAAATATTGTAATTTCTACATCCAAGAAATGTTACAGCCTTTTTGTGATATAATGACATTCCTTCTCCCTTTCTTCCACTGCAGGAAACTCTTCCAGTCTTTCCTAATGAAGGCGAGTCCCAAATCAAAATAATAAATCTTGGAAATGATAGTGCAACAGTTTATTTTTATGCTAATGGGATGACTGTTAATTTGACTTCTTCGACCTGGGTAAGTTTTAGCATTAGTCTTATGTTTCATTTCAACTTTCAAAGTAAACTTGTGTTACTGAAGTTAGACCCTTAATTGAAAACCAGCAAATTACTTCCTTATTATTTGAATTTATTTCATACATTTGAAGTATCATCTGGAGAAAGGTAATATAACCTTGAAAAACATGCATACAATCATATCTCCATACTATCTTGTGAGAGTAAGGAAATAAATATTTCTATTTTGATTATTGAAATTACACCATGACCCACACTCAAGTTTTTCTAACATATGCTATCCTAGCTTCCATTTTTTAATTTCCCCTCCTGTGATTTAACCTTGAGCCTGAAGAATAGTCTCACAAGGCATGCTGGCTAATTTATAACTTTTTGGTTGGTCAATAAAAAATCAGCCAGCATACTGTGTAGGAATATTCTTCAGACTGGAGGTGATTAGACAAAAATATAAATATTTTTTAAATACTCAAAAGGGCAACCTGGTCAAAATGCAGCACAGTCTTGTTTGTTCTTTAAAAAAAAAAAAGGGGATCGGGATGGAAGGTGGAAAATGGGTTTACTGCACATGAAATTGCTGCTGCGCTGCGCTGCACTGCACTGCTATCTGACCATCACCTGTCCCCAATCCAGCCTCTGCTGGCTGATTTTGGTACCAAATAAATACATTGTATAGGTGTTGGTCATTTTTATGCTGCAAAGTACTTTGGAATTCTCATTGGGGTCAAAAAATACCCAAATTAAGGCACTAGGCTGATTTTTTTAAAAAATGTGCCTGGATAAGGATGAACCCTCTTACATTTCTGTTTGGTTTATATTTGTGGCCAAAAAGAGCAGTATATATATTAACCAGTACTAGTGGGTACCATGTGTCCAGGGATCATTGTTATATTGTTTCTTGTGTACAAAGAATAGGCCTACATTTCATCAAGATATTGCTGTTCTCAGTTAAGATGGTATGAAAGGATATTCATGTGGAAAGTCCTCTTCTCTTTTTTGGCCATGTTGGCTTTGGGAGACAAAAAGAGTTGTAAAATCCAGGAAATAAAATTTAATTAGCAACACAAAATGAAACTTCCTTTATAATAAATAAATAAATAAATTTATTTGTACTTCTCTCCTCTGTCAACCAATCGGGGTGGCTTTGAGATCCAAGTCCTGTGCAGTGCTACCGGCATAAGCATATCTCTGGCCTAGAGAAGATCAGTAGCTCTGTATTTACATTTTCTTTTTCTTTTTGGTTTTAACCCTGCGTCTGATTTGACTCCAGCAAATCTTTGAAGATCTGGACATTCAGTACAGGGAAACCAGTTTTGATAAATATCCATAAACATGGGCTACAATTTGGTCCATATTTTCCCTTATGGCAAGCCTGGGTCATGTATCTCTGGTTTATATGGACCCAGTTTTAGGTCTTTTCCTTCAGCCCTGGGAAAGACTCACTTCATTTACTAATGTTTTTGTGCTTTCATTATTGTATGTTAGGTGCTTTTGAAATTTAACTAGTCAGAATGGTCTGAAACAGATGGGCAAAATGATGTGGCTTCAGGCTGCGTTGGATGCACGCCCCAAACATGGCCTGGAATAAGTATGCTCTTATTTCTAGACTGTTGCCATTCCCTTTAAGGCTGCAGTCCTATATGCAATTGGACTGGAAAATGAGTCCTCTTAATTTATGCTTTTAGTAAAATATTCTGATTTCAACATTTGGATGAATCAAGGGTAGGTTTGCAAAAATTAGGAGATTTGCCAGTACTCCATAGGAAAAAAAAACTCATACATAAAAGGAGTGCCAACTGTTTTATTGTTATTTCTCTTTATTTACAGACAGATTACAAGACTTTTGAGACAGCACAGCTAAATAATATTAACAATATCTCTATAACCTATGGAAATGAAACTCTAAACCAAGTTTTTGTTTATGCGGGAAAAGAACGACATACTCTTGAAATAACAAATAGAGCTAGAATCCAAGCTGAACTGGTAAATCTCTTTAATGTCATATTTAAGAAAACAGCCTTCTGTTTTGATGTGAGGGGTGGGAGGAATCAGGAAGTTCAATGTGCAACTACGTAGGATAGTTTCCAAACAACCTGAAAGTATGATAATGTTTCTGCTTGTGAGTACTCATGCATCTTACAACCTGTAAAACATGTTTGATCAGAGATCAGCCGGGGAACATTTAAAATGTGGGTACACAAGATCAGATAGCAGTAGGTTAATTGCAGTGCCTTCAGATTGGTGGAAAATATCCTTTCTTTGTACATGGGATGAGAAAAATTCAAATACAGAGGACTGGTACATTCATAGAGTTTCTGATTTTTGGGTACCTTCAGACAAATCTTTTATTGTGAAATTGCCCTGCCTTGTTCACAGAATTTTTTAAAAAGTTTTAAGAGTGTCTCTCCAGATGACATTGTATTTAGCTTTTAACCTATGTTTTCAGCTGCTCCAATCTTTTGCTTTTTTCTAACCTGAAAAATAATCTGCAAAATGTCTTTTGATTGGTAATGCTAGGACTTCCTATTTAGAAGAACTCCGTTAATTCATCCAAAATTCAGTATTTGTAAAGCTAATCAGAATTCCTCTATCTGAACGATGGTTTTAAATCCTGGTTGGGAGAACACTTTGGAGATTATTGCCCCTCCTCCTGGACCTGGCTTACCTCTTGCGAATTAGAGCCCAATTTGGGCTAGAGTCATGTCTTAGCGCATAGTTTTTGCCCTTAAAAGAGCCATCTAGGTGCATCCCCTCTCCAATGCTAATTGAAAAACATGTTCCAGAGGCCATTTTTCCATGTCAGAAGCTTCCAACTTGGAAAAATTGCCACCAGAGAGTGTTTCCCAATTCTCGTTGAAGAGGGGATGCATCTGGATGGCTCTTTTAGGGACAAAAGCTGTGACTCCAGCCCAAATTGGGCTCCCATTTGCAAGAGGTAAGCTGGATCTGAGAGGAGGTGTGATAATCCACACAGTTAGCCATTACTATAATAGTTATGTAATATTTAATCACAGTTAAAGTTGCTGTGCATATTCCAGGATGGAGAACACAATCCACTTTCAGTTGCCTAAGTGTTAAGTAATTCTAAAAACTTTGAATGCACTGGTTCATTGTACCACAGTGCAGATGTGACCTGTTTAATGGACACTTGATGTAATAATTATTTGTGCAATGCATTCAGTCAGAATGAACTGTCTTTGAATATACAAGAACATCTGTTGTCAAAATTGATTGACTGGCCAAACCCAAAGGGTGCTCACCAATGGCTCATTTTCAGCCTGGAAAGAAGTGACCAGTAGGGTGCCACAGGGCTCTGTCCTGGGCC
>JAIPUX010001232.1:52240258-52256316 GCA_020142125.1 Phrynosoma platyrhinos | reverse complement strand
AGGAATGACTTAGGGAGCTGGGGATGTTTATCCTGGAGAAGAGAAGGTGTGTTTAAATATTTGAAGGATTTCATATTGAGGGGGGGACAAGCTTGTTTTCTGCTGCTCCAAAGACTAGGACCCAGAACAATGGATGTAAGCTCCAGGAAAAGAGATTCCACCTCAACATTAGGAGGAACTTCCTGACAGTAAGGGCGGTTTGACAGTGGAACACACTCCCTCGGAGAGTAGTGGAGTCTCCTTCCTTGGAGGTCTTTAAGCAGAGGCTGGATGGCCATCTGTCAGGGATGCTTTGATTGGGAGTTCCTGCATGGCAGGGGGTTGGACTGGATGGCCCTTGTGGTCTCTTCCAACTCTGTGATTCTATTATTCTTAATACAAGAGAAATCAGCTATTGTAGGCAGAATGTTACAGATCTGAGACACTGACTTGTATTTCATTAACTCTAAATTGTCTTGTCTAACAGCTTGTGGATGGCCTCACAGAAAAACCAGAACAAGGAGACAATAAGATCAGGTGATAAAAATTATATTTGTATTCTACATTTTTAAAATAATTACATTTTCTTGAAAAGAAAACAGTGGCTTGAATTAACTTCATATTGTGGCAGCCATAAAGTTGTTTCCTTAATACTGAAAGTTGCACTATGTTGTTTTAACTCTTAAATGTCTAATATTAGATCATACTCTGTGCCAGTGGCATCACTATGGACCTTATCACACGCTGGCCCACGAAGCGAAAAGTAACCAAAATAAGAATAAATTCAGTTCTATACCAAAATGAACTGAAATGCTTCACAATACATATTGCGTGATCATATGTATTTCGCCTGCGCGGCCATTGCGCAATAATTCTGAAAGCTCGCTTGTACTTCCCCGATAAACCGAATGTCAAAAGATCTCAATTCATTACGGATTAGCTCCAGGTTCTGTCGAGTTTCGGTGCAACGTCGTGTGTAAACACGGGGAACTAATACGGATTAGCTTCGGGTTCTGTCGAGTTTTGGTACAGCGTCGTGTGTAAACACGGGGAACTAATACGGATTAGCTATGGATATCCTTTGGATTAGGTCTGCTTTAGACCCCGTGTGATAAGGTCCTATGTGTGCGGACTGCAATGGGTGGCACTCCAGAAGAGGGGTGACATCCAGTTGGGCCTTCCTCCTCCAGAGGAAGTAACGGAGCAGAAAATTTGTTTTTAGGACAACTAAACATTTATATATCTAAGAATACTTCAAAAAGTGAATGCCAAATAAGATGATAAAAGCATTAAGAAAGCAATATGAAATATGGATTGAAGTATAACTATAGTACAAAATATCAAGCCACCCCCCTCCCCATCAATATTTAATCCCCACTAAATAGCTGGAGATGCTTCATTTCTGACCTTTTGGCAAAAATCACATCTTGAACATCTTATAATGGCAGTAAATGTGTGTACAGCTTGTTAGATATCATAGGGCATATATTGAGGAGAGGGGAAAAAGCAAAATTGGAAACTTCAGATAGTCAACAATGAAATAATAATAGAGCAGATTCTGGCACATATTTATTCTTCAAAAGTTGACACATTGCATTTTCCTGAGGTCAAAGAAATAAATCTTCTCCCAACTTGTTCACAATATATATATGGAAACTGCAAAGGGATATGCCTATTAATCAGTAAGACTTAGATCTTGTCTACACAATTAAACTATGTACAGATTCAACCATCCACGACTTACAAAACAAGAGAAGTTTGGGCAACCTTAATTAATAGTAGGAGGTCAGGCTTTTTGCACCCTCTCAAAGAAAAAAAAAACCTCCTTAAAATCCAGAGAAAAAAGGAAAAACAAATAAAACCCAGAGGCACCAGATCCGCTCAGTGTTCATTAAAATTGCTACAAGCTCTGTATAAGAAATAGTTGTACCATAATACTGTTTTGATTTCTGTAGTAAGTTGCTCATAAAATGGTTTTTTTAAAAAAAATCTAACATATATCTCTTTTTAAAAAAAGGTTCATTAACAACTTGGATTCACCTATTAATATCACTATGGATGGTACTGGGTTTCCAGATGTGCTGTATTTCTCTGCCACAAACTATTCGAGTTTTCAAAGAGGACAGTAAGTAGTACTGCTCTTTAACATTGCCTAGTGCTAGCTTTTGAAGAGGTGAGATGTTGTGTTACCAACAATATCAACAATGGACTGAATTCAACTATTCTATAGCTCTTTGCAAAAGCATATTAGTACTGTCCAAATACAATCTGAAATGCTATACAGTCAGCCCTCCATATTCACAGATTCTTTATCCACAGATTCAGCCATCCATGGCTTGAAAATATTCAAATATAAATATTCAAAAAAGCAAATTTTGGTTTTACCATTTTATATAAGGGATACCAGTTTACTATGCCACTGTGTATAATGAGACAAGTATCCATGGATTTTGGTATCCACAGGGAGTCCTGGAATCAAACCTCAGCAGATAACAAAGGGCCCACTGTGTTTAAATTTAGAGTGCCTCACAGAAATGTTTGTTCCTCCCTTTGACTTTTCCGCATTTTATTGTGTTACAGTCTGGAACTGAAATGGATTCAGTTGGTATTGGTATCATTTGAAGTACATAAGATACTCAACACTGGGAAAGTGCAAAATATGTTTATTGTGGTAATCTGGCACTGTTTTTAAGGCTCTTGGACACTGGATGCTAGCTGGATGCTTTAATAGTGTCCTTGGCTTGCCCATTGTCCATTAGCTTAACCTGAACATTTAAAAATAAGGATCATAGATCTCTTGCATTTGTTTCTTGTAAAACTGCTCTTGAAATGGAAAACAACACAATGCACTTTGATCACAAAAACAGGAATATATGATGATCCACTAAGACAGTAGTCAGTAAACTATCTAAAACAATTTCTTGTCACAACAGTTTTAAGATGGGGAAGTAAACTGGTTAACCAAACAAACATATAATAATTTCCTTGTAGTTAATCCATGTAATGTGAACAGACTAAGGAGCTTATTGCACTCTAAATAATGCGAGTTATCCCTGGCAGGATACAGTCACTTTTACAGCAGGGGGAGGCAACCTTTCCCCTTTAAGGGCTGAGGGACTTCAGCTCCCAGAATCCCAGGAGCTATTGGCCAACATGGGACTATTGGCCAACATGGCAGAGGCTTCTGGGAGCTGAAGTCCCTCTGCCCTTAAAGGGGAAAGGTTGCCTACCCCTGCTTTACAGGTTAGCAGTGGGTATTATTACATGTGGAAATGTTGCCACTGCCACCAGATGACTGCAATCTGGGTCCCAGCCGCGTTCAGATGGCCACTTTGCAAAAATGAGAGCTTGCTACTTTTAATTCCAATAATCCCAGAAATGCTAATATGTAATTTCTAGAGTATTCATATTTTTCTATTCCTTTTTGCAGAAAAGAGATTACTGTCAAAACCAATCTTTATGAGTGCAAAAGTCCATCTTTACCATTTGGATATGGCAGTGCTTATACCATTATAGTAGATGGGGTAAGCTATAAAAAACAAAGTGTTTGGAGTTTTCTAAATAGTTTTGTATATATTTATATTTAAAAACTGAAAGATCATTGCCAGTTGTACAAAACTACCATATATACTTGTGTAGAAGTCGACCTCATGTATAAGTCAAGGGAAGATTTCAGGGCCAAAATCATGGATTTTGATATGACCCATGGATAAGTTGAGGATAAAACTTAGGAAGCTAAAACAAAAGATATAAAAGGGGAAACATCACTTCCATCCCTCCTTCTCCTTCTTTGGATCTCTCCCAGCCACCTAACACCACTTCCCTGGTGTGGGAGGAGAAGGTTTTAACATCGGATGGGAAGGGAAAGAAGTGGATTTAAATGTGGGGTGGGGGGAGAGAAGGTTTTAACATAGATGGGGAAGGTACGTGGATTTAAATGTGGGGTTTGGTGGGGAAAGAAGGTTTTAACATAGATGGGGAAGGGAAAGAAGTAGACTTAAATGTGGGGTTTGGTGGGGAGAGAAATCTTTAACATCGGATTGGGAAGGGAATCACCTCTTTCACACACAAACTCTCTGCTGGCAGCTCTTTAAAAAATCACTGCTGAGGTACATGGTGATGCTTCTTTCAGGACCTTTCTAAGCACTATTACTTCATTGCCCTGTATATAAATCAATCCCAGATTTTAGGGTCAATTTCTGGGTATAAATTTCTCAACTTATAGTCGAGTATATACGGTATATATACCTGCAACAGTAGCATGTATTTGGATTATAATTAACTTTTTGGTCGTCTTGTTTTCTTCTTGTTTGTTACACTGATATCACATGATAAAACATAATAGAACTAAAGGGGGAAGCAGATGAAAGCTTCCCAGACGCCCTGGGCCGGCGCGCCGCGGGGCCGCAGCCTCCGCACCTCGGTGCACCGGAGGCATCCCTGTAAGGAGCGCTAAATCAGCACTCCTTCCTCAAGACAGGGAAAGCATCGGGTGCACTTTCTCTGTCTTTTCCATCGCAGCGCGTCCGGTCGCTGCGGCGGGAGGTTGTCCCCGGAGTGCCAGCTGTGCGGAGGGCCGGCGGCTCCGAGGACGACCTCAGGGAGAGGAAGGAGTGCCATGCGTGTGGCTGCTCCTCCTCTTCCTGGCCTCGGAGATGGCTCAATTAGCCGTCTGCCGGGGCCCTAAGATTCAAAGCAAAATATATTTGGCTGAAGGTTTTATTTCTCTTATAAGAAGATGGACCTTATCACTAGAACTGAAGCAGCTGACAATGCTACACAATAAATGCCACTAGAATATTTTAAATTTAATATAATTATATACTGCTTATAAATGTGAAAGATTGTGGTTTCAGACTTAGAATTTGAACTAAGTAGATGGTATGCTATGTGCTGAGGATTTGCAATGCTGACTCTAGCGCCGTGGTAGCAAACCTATGGCACGCATGCCAATGATGACACATAAAGACATTTCCCCTGGCATGAGGAGCGTGGGGAAGAGGAGAAACAGATGTGCGCCTATTCCTCCTCTTCTGAGGCCTTCAGCTTTCTCCAGAGAGGCAGCTGAAGGCCCAGGAAGGCGGGGGAAGAATTCCTGCCCTGGAAGCATTGCCCTGGAAGGCAGAAGTCCCTGCCCCAGAGGGCAGAAGTCCTGTCCTGGAAGTCCTGCCCCCCAGATGTCCCATCCCCCCAACACAGGGTAATCCAGTGTTTGGATGCCTTTTAGTTTGGGTACTCGGCTCCTAAAAGGTTCACCATCACTGCTCTAGAAGCTATATTTCAGCTAAGCCTCTGTGGTTTAGCAAATGGTAACACTGGGTCAAGTGGCAGACATACACTAAAGAAAGAAGCAGGATGACTCTGAGCCATATTTCTTGCCTAGCAATTTGTGATCAGCACCAAAACAATGCTCACAGATCCTTTAAACACTTACTTACTCACTGCTGGTTCTGCCTGGTTATTCTTTCTGAGCAATAGTTTACTGGAAGAACACTTTTTAATTGTTGCTATTTTAAGAAAATTGAGAGAAAGGAACTCCTACCAACTTATTCAAGAACACCTGAAGATCTATCTGTGCATCCATACCTACTTTCTCTGTCTATCCTGCAAACTTGTGACTTAAAATTCAGCACTCAATCTATAGCCAAATGTTTGCTTTTCATACAGATCTCAGTGAGCAAGACTTTCCATTCACTTTGATGGAGAGAGAGAGTATCTTCATTCAGGCATGCATTTTATTTCTGCCCCTGAGAGAGTGATGACAGCAGGTGTGGTGTACTGGTTTGGACTGAGACCAGGGTTCATATCCCTGCTCATCCATGGAAATCCACTGGTTGGTCTTGGAAAAGTCACACTCACTCAGACTCAGAGAAAGGAAACCCTCTGAACAAATCTTGCCAAGAAAACCCTGTGATAAGCTTGCTTTAGAATTTGTAGACATTGCAGACAACTTGAAGGCGCAGAACAACAACAAGAAGAGAGTGATAGGAACTAGTTGCTTGTAATGTGGCTATAGATTGAGTGCTGAATTTTAAATCACAAGTTTTCAGGATAGATAGATAAAGTAGGTACGGATGGACAGATCTTCAGGTGTTCTTGAGTATGTTGGTGTGTACAGTATAGCTTTCATGCCTATCAGGAATCCCTGGATATATGCATCTTAGAATACTTTGTTTCTGTTGCTCATTTATATACAATTTAATTTGAAAGATCTTAAAATTGATTTCCAGCTAAAAAGGAGCTGAAAATTTTTGCTCATGCTTAATGTGTCTTTACTCTCATGGTTTCCACTCTAGATATGTGTCATGGTAAAAGAATAAAGCAGTTTTTACATTTTGATTGCTTTTTAAAAAATGCCAAATATTTTACTATAATGTATTATTAATTTACCCCCACCCCCAGTGTGACAGCAATGGACTACAACTCAGATATGTTAACGATATTCATGCCAACGCAGTCAGTATGGCCTGGCAAATTCCCCAATATTTCCTTATTACGTGTGGCGAAGTTGTCTTCTCAGTGACTGGACTATCATTTTCATACTCCCAGGTAAACCTTTATAGAAGTTTTAGTTTTAATTGTAGTCATGAAATACTGATAAACTGGTGAAGCATTGAGACTACTTCCAAGGACAGGCATATTATAGTACTTAAGTGGGGCTGCAACACCTATATCAAATGGTTCTGGTCTTTGAATATGGCTTATTTCTCTTCAGATGTGCATACACTCATCCATCCACATTTGTGGCTTTGACTTTGGTGGATTTGATTATTCATGGATTTTATTAATATGTTCTCTCTAGGAATATCTAGGTCTTCCAGTGCAACTCTATGGTCAGCTTTAACCAAAAATTGCACTGAAGGACCTAGAGATTCCTAGAGAGAATACTCCACTAGGCATTTGTAGCTCCTCCAGTGCAATGCTGTGGTCAGTGTCTGGCAGATGTTGACCACAGAGTTGCACTGAAGGACCTAGAGATTCCTAGAGAGGTGTTCTCTCAGGCAAAAACATAGTGTTTTTGTTATTTGTGGTTTTTCCACTTTCACAGGGGTCCTGTGCTGCTAACCCCAGTGAATGTGGAGGGAAAAGTGTAGTTGCATTAAGATTCTCTTATAATTGTATAATACTACAGTGTTATACAAAATGTTTGCCATGTAGAAACTAATCTAGAATGGCCGTATAAAAGTAAAGCTATACTGATAACCAAATTCAGTTACTTTTGATTCCAGAATTTTGCATACACACACATACACAATATCATAGGCACAGACACAATCTTAGCCCACCATCAGTTAAGAACTACAGAAAGTGAAAATAGTTGGAACATTAAATGAATTTTTTTACACTTGCAGGGTTGTTGAAAATTACATAGATGTTTTGTGAATGGGCACTCCCATGATAGCAGTTTTGTGACAGCTCCCTTGATACTTTCTAGACATTTAAAATATACCCATTAGCTGAGAAAGGTTGGGGACCACTGCTGTATTTCAGAACAACCATGCAATTGAATTAAATTACATATTTTGATTTTGTAGGCACCTGCCAACATGAAGTCTGTGTTGCAAGCTGGTTGGCTATTGACTGTGGCTGTTGGCAATATCATTGTCCTTATTATAGCAGGAGCATCAAAGCTTAGTGAGCAGGTAAAGTAAATCATTGTTAATAGTTTTAATAAGGGATGCAATGGTTACAAGCTGTACGTGTGCTTTTATCAGTTAACTTTTGGATATAGGAGAGGGCAGTTACAGGTAAGTATCACATCATAATGCTGTATCACTACACCAGAACTGAAATTGTATTAGAGTGCACAACATGTAAATATTTTGCTATGACATGTGACAGGAAACAAATCCAGCACTATCTCTATGATGCCTAAAATTGGTTTTAGATGATAAAATCTTTGGTACCAGTTCCACAAAGCCAATTGGATACCCATGCTTAGATCTCTCCAGTCCTTGGAAAAAACCTGTTCAGACTTGCATGAGGTAACAGGTGGTGGGTTGGGGGTTGAGCCCCCATCACTCTCCTGAAAATACTACCATTAATTAACTTTCCATTCCTGCCCCCCTTTCATTCATAAAAAACACAATCACATTAATCCACACTACCCATGCACCCATCCACACACACAATATATCCCCCCTCTTCTTCCTTCCTCAGCTACCATTCCTTTCTCATCCCCTTCTCCGTGAAGCAATTAAACTTTCAAAAAAGAAAAGACAAACTCATGCTGATGTACAAGTGGGTCACCCCCTCTCCCCATGTTTAATTATCAGATCTGAGAAATTGAGGCTGAAAAATAAGGGCCATAGACAAGATTAAAAGGTGTTATTGCAGGTTACATCTCCCTTATCTGGAATTCTGAAATCTGAAATATTTCAAAAACCAAAACTTTTTTCATGGGTGAAGGAGATAGTCACACCTTTGCTTTCTGATGGTTCAGAAACTTTGGAGGGGTTGCAGACTGCCAGAAATAGTGCAAATTGATTCCACTTTTAGGGTTAGGGTTAGGGAATCATGGGAACTGTATTTTATTGTGGCACCAGAGCTCTTTGACAGAGAAGGCTCAATGTCTCAGAAAAAAACCCAATTTCCATTATTCCCTAGCACTAACCCTAACCCTAAAAGTGGACTCAATTTGCACTATTTCTGGCAGTCTGCAACCCCCCCTTTGTTTCATGGACATTTCTTTTTTAAAAAATATGCTATCAAATTATCTTCAATCTATGTGTATAAAGTGTATATGAAACAAATTAATTTTGTGTCTAGATTTGGGTCCCATCTCCAAATCTCTCACTATGTATATATATGTAAATATAAGCATTTCAAAATTTAAAAAATTAAAAATCCAAAATCCAAAACACCTTTGGTCCAAGCATTTTTTTATAAGAGAGACTCAACCTGTATTCCTCAAATGTAGCTTAGAGGTTAAGAGCACAATCGTTTGCATGTCTGCTGAGAAGCAGTGGCATCATTAGGGTTGGTGTCACCTGGTGCAATAACTGAGCCTCATGGCTGGAGAAAGGAGAGGCATTGCTCACACTCATGGTGCGAGAGAGGCCTCTCCTTTCTCCATCCACTGAGCTTCACTAGTGATACCCCTGAGGAGGAAATCTGATTAAATTATGCTAATCTGGTATTAGTTTTAATAAAACCACCACTTATCTTCAGTCTGTTTAGAATGACCCTTCTAGGAACAGTGCTGTGTTTTGTACATTCCCCAATCAACTCTAATCATATGTAAATATAAATGTATGGAGAAAGGAGCTCCATCAATTCACTATGCATATGTTTCTACTGACATTTGCAAAGTAATGTCTATGTGTTAATGCACCTAGGCTAGTAATAACTTCTGGCTGTACATACCTTCATATGATTTATTTTGGCTTACTTTTAGTGACATACAATCTGTAGTGTAAGTATAGTTGTAGAAATGTTAGATATAGGAAATATTTTGGTATCTCCATTCTCACGGACTTGAAGTCCATGGTTTTGCATATTCACAGAGGGGCAACCTCCAATAAAATCAGTGGGATGCACCCCATTCAAGCCTATGGGGCGTGAATATTTGCAAATCTCTGTTTTCATGGGGAGGAGGGCTGGAATGGATCCCCCACAAAAATGGAGGACCAGCTGTAGTAGATTAAATGGGAGGTAGCTCAATGCCATTCTTCATTTCTAGGAATGAGTCATTGAACTATTTCAACATCTGGGATTTTAACTTTATTCTCTATATTAACTGTGACAAAAGTTGTAGGACTTCAAGTACAGGGTGTCATAGTTAATAGGGGACCCTACAACTTAAAACAAAGAACATTTACACCTATCCTTAGTTATAAATAGGAAAGCAAAACGGGAAAATTTTCTGCCAAGCCTAAAAGGAATTGGAAATTTCGTTGAGGCTTTAGATAGTAGAACCTGTGTCAAATGTCAGTCAGAATCCTACAGAATTGCTCGGCACCTTACCCGCAACTTTTGAATATCTCCTTGCTTCTCTCCCTACCATCTGCCCTCTTCAAAGCTCCACCAAAGCATTGTTAAATTTGTCTGAATCAGATGAGTGTTACTTTCATAAGTTTTCCTCTCAATTTCAGAGCACCATGCTACTGTGCTAACATGTGAAGCTTGAAACTCAGGCAGGCAATAATTTTATGCTCTTTGAATTAATGAAGAAGTAAATAAATCTAAAAAATGTTGAGTGAAGTACAAAAATCCCCTCTTACAAAATATCTTTTGTTTTCCTTTCTTTTTTACAGTGGGTAGAATATGTTTTGTTTGCAGGTTTGCTCATAGCGGTTACCATTATTTTTGCCATCATGGCCTATTTTTACACCTATGTGGACCCAGCTGAGGTGGAGGCACAACTTGTAGAGGAGGAAAACAGGAAGAATGGGAAGAAACAACAATTCTATGAAAATGGATCCATCTCACAGACTAAGATGTGAATACATATGGAAGACTGAATAAGAATGCGAATGGCCATTCGAAGAACTGCATCTGTAGCTTGAGACCCATAAGTGCCACTTTGTTATTGGACAAGTTGGGCAGGGATACATTTAGAGCATCAGCATCATTAAAAGGCACACGTCCGTCTGAGGCCAAACATCAGGAAATTTGTTCTGTGAAGAAAATGAAGACACCCCAGTCCTTTCTCAGAAGAATTTGCACTTTAAAAAAAGGAGGGGGGCTTGAACCTGTCTTCACCTGCCACAATGAAAAGACATTCAAAGTATTATTTTTATGGGGAGCTACTCTAATTTCATATTGTAGGAAAAGGAAAGCACCTCCAGATCTAGGCATTTGTGTCTCATGTAAAATACTGTACAGAATGCTGGGGGTTTAAAGGCTTTTTACTGCTGTCATACCAATAATGAATGTATTGTACAAATGTACTTTTCCTGAAAACATGCATCTGAGCCAGCTGAATGTTTACGACCTTGGTGTTGCACTAGAAACTTCTTCCTTCACTTACTTCTGGAGGTTTCTGCCAAAACAAAATTCATGTAACAGCGGTGGTAGACATGAACAAAGAGGAATTGCAAGTGAAATAAATCTTTGATTCCAACAATTAAGTCTAAAACTCTGTTTTATTCTTTCATAAAATAGACCTGTGAGGTCAGTTGGTTTGAGAGACAATGTGCTGAACATTTATACAGATTGATTGCATGTCATATTATGAGGGCGTGAAATTTTTAATCACATAGTAGGACCTGTAGCCTTTTCCTGTGAAGTTGTTCTGTAGGTGTTCTAAATCAAAGCTTTCTCTCATCTACTGGGGGTGAAAACTACAGAGCTGTGCTGCTGTTGCAAATGGAACAACAATTTTGATTCCCTGCGTGGATCCACTGGTTTCCAGGGGGAGGAGGTGATACTACAGCCAGCCCTTAGTATCTGGGGAAGGGGGCTTCTGTTCCAGACCCCCTCTGGACCACCAGCCCGTGGATACAAAAACCATGGGACTTCAGGTTTTCAGTGGCTTGCCCTGAAGTATTCAATGGCTGTGTGTGTGCGCGCACACTCGCACGGCTATTGGGGTAATGGGACTTGCCGTCTGTGGATGCTCATGGCTGGGGTGGGCGGGATGTACTACTTTCTGTTTTGATTTACTGATGTCAAGAATAAACTTTTGGAGTCTGACAGAATCTGGAAGGCCTTTAGATCCTTGCCTAGACCTAAAGTGAGTCTTTTTTATTTTTATTTTAGGTAGTAGCAGGGTAAGATTGTCTTCAGATACATTACTTGAAATTTGAAGACAACTGAAAAGTTAAACGAGTTGTAATAGTGGCAGCAGTGCATGGCTGTAGGATAGAAGTAGGCTGCTTGTGCTGACTGCCATGTTTTGTACCAACTGAAGTTTCTGCCCTTGGCACAAGGGTAGCCCCATATAGAGTGCATTACAGAAGTCGAGCCGAAAGGTTACCAGAACATGTACTACTGTTTCTAGGTCACCCAGTTCCAGGGAGGGGTGCAGTTGGCATATCAGCCAAAGCTGATAACAGGAGCTACTGACCATTGCATCTATCTGGGCTGTCATCTCTAGAGACGAGCCAAGGAGTACCCCTAAGCTGCAAACACAGTCTTTCAGGGGAAGTGTGACCCCATCCAGGACTGGTGCTTGTATCTCCATTCCTGGACTGGGGATCCCTATAATAAGTACCTCTATCTTACAAAATCATGGGATGTCTTGTTGAGGGGAAACGGAAGTGTTGGCAAGTAATATACTGGGCATCAGTGCCATCTTTTAGATAGTCTATGATTCACTAACCTTGTTGGGACAGGGCTTTGGAGCAGAACTACACTTGTCACCCATCAGAAATGAGCAGGAGGGCCTCCAGATTCAGCAAGATTGGTGTATAGCTATACCTCAGTTTAATGACGTAAATGTGTTCATGGGCATGACTTTTTAAATTTGGCACCATGGGCAGAAATAACATAGAAAGAATAGGAATTCCTACACCATAACAAAAACGTTCAACACATTTCAACACATGTTTTATTCAGAACTTACAATATCCACACCTGAAATGAAACAACCAGGTCAAGGCAACTTTGTAGAAGCAAACAAAAACATTTTGAGACTTTTAGGCACCACTTGAAGGCTTCTTCCAAAATGCAACCAGACATAACTTTTTTCTTTCCCCAGCCTGCACTTTTCTTACGATTTCCATTTTGGTGGCCAATTTGCAATTTTTTTAAAAAAAGAAACTCGCTAGAGGTAGTTGGTGAAGCAGTCTTATTTGCTCTCCCCCTTTCTCTGCTTTGCTGTTCATGGTGAGTAAGAGATTCAGGAGGCAGCTGCTCTTTGCCTTTCCTATTGCAGGCAGGCACACAGCTACAGTAGGATTGGCTAGGGTAGAATCCCACTCTTTCCTAGCTTAAGCTTTATGGCTTGGTTTACTGCAGACATGCTGCTGTAACCCATCACTAAAACTTTGTGTTTTTCCAGTTGGACCCAAGTGCAATTTGTGACTGGAAGCCTGCACTGGGAAGCTTACAGTACACTTTGGTAACAATAAATATTTGGAAAATTTGCACATCTTTAAAATGTACCTTAGACTACATATATCAACATAGAATCAACATAGAATCGTAGAACCACTGAATTGTAGGGTTGAAAGAGACCCAAGGTCCGTCCAGTCCAACCCTCTGCCATGCAGGAACTCACAATCAAAGCACCCCTGACAGATGGCCATCCAGACTCTGAAAGACCTCCAAAGAATGTACACAAATGAGTGTGAATTTTAAAAGGGTATCAAAAATATCCAGACATTTCCATAGGAGAGAGAGAAAAATGTTGATGCACATTTTGAAGATGTATGTAGTTGAATGCACATTTTAAAGATGTGCAAATTTCCTAGACATTTATTGTTTGGAACATCCTTTACCCAATGAGAGAAAAAATGTGTGCACTTTAAGGATGTAAGCAAACATGTGTGCATTTTAAAAAGGGTGTTATAAATATGCAGAAATTTCCATGGAGGGAGAGGAAATGCTTCTAATACTGCTGCTGCTAAAAGCATTCAACTAGATAAAGATCGAGGAGGAAAGAAAGGGCTAGGCAGACATTAATAGCCTTTGTAAAAGGAGTTTCACAGTCAGAGGCTTTGTCAGAGGTCTGTACTACCTTTTGAAAGAAATCAAGTAATGCATGTCAGTGAAGTAATGCACATCAGTGTATTAAACATTATATCTAATGGTGTGTATGTGCGCAAGATGATGAAGACCAGAGTCTAACATTAACATAATTGTTACTATGTGGCATACATTTTAAAGAATGTAGAAATGGATGATCTTAGCAACCTTCCTCAGAAAAGTACTGATGGCAGAAGTGGCTATTAAATTCTTCCTTTGCCTAATTAAGCTGCCTTTGGTCTCATTAAGCCTTTGCAGCAAGTTTGATCAACACCAATTATTTTAATTGTATAAGAGTCCAGCTATGGGTGTGACAACAGTAACTAGGTTAAAACAGACACTTATAATTGATCATCCCAAGAAAGGAATGCAGTTATGGCCTAGCCAAGGGTTGTTATGAACAAATCCAAGATTTTCTTGCAGTCTATGCAAATACATATAATCCTCCCGAGACTAGACTATTTTTATTTGCTTCCACTATTAATTGCTATTAACCCATTCAAAGCAACAGAATAGATAACTTGATGCATGTTTACATCCTACAGTTTATGTAAGAGACTAGTGTGATTCTGTGTCCCTTTTGAAATCTTTCTTTTATTGTTCTTGCACCTGAACACAAACCATTTTTAAAAAAGCATTTAAAGAATTGAACACAAAAGCCTTTTAACTCAAATTTGCTGTCCCTTATTTATTAAGGCAGATTTGTAAACAACAAGTATTGGCAAGATCAGGCTGCTGGGCAGGGATGCAGCATATGGCGCTTGTCTCCTATTTTGCTTTTGCTGGAATATTTGCTTATCAGTTCCCTCTTTTGGGAAGTAGATCGCCAGTAACTCTTGTGTGCTCATTGCTAAGACTAAACTAAGATAATGGCTGATTGTAAAATAATTTGCTGATACAACAGAGAAGGAATTATCTCTTTCCAGCACACTTGTCCTTTAGTTCATTGGAGGCAGGGATGTGCAAATCAACAAAACTCAACCTTGCCTTTCTGATTTCCTCGGCACAACTCACCCTATTCAAGGCCTGTATCAGATTCAAGGACTTTTTCTCTCTCTTCACTGAAATTTCTGCATATTCCTGACACCCTTTTAAAAAGCACACATTATTGGGTCTTTACCCAATGAGACAAAAATGTGCGAAGTTTAAGAGTGTATACAAATAAGGAGATTATTGCTTGGCTTTCTAAACTGGTTTACCTCTATCCGGTTTAATCTTAATTTGGGGAGCATCCTGATTTTATTAGACTTTTTTGCTGCCGAATTTGTTGCCCAAATACAGCCGGGTCCCTCTTTCAGAGCCGTTCCTCATGGCCATTTTCTTAAGTCGGAAAACTCCTGGATTCGAAAAGAGCTGTGAGGAACACTCCTGGAAGTGGGGATGCACCCTGGCTGTATTTGGGCGACAAATTCGGCAGCAAAAAACGTCTGATAAAATCAGGATGCCGCCCGAATTAAGATTAAACCGGATAGAGGTAAACCAGTTTAAAAAGCCAAACGATAATCTCCTAAGTGTGCATTTTAAGAGTGTTAGAAATATGCAGAAATTTCCATGGAGAGAGTGGGGGGAAATGTTGATGCACATTTTAAAGATGTATGCAGTCTAATTTGCATTTTAAAGATGTGAATATTTTCCAAACATTTATTGTTACCAAACTGTATTGTAAGCTCCCAAGTGCAGACACTTCCAACCCCAAATTGCACTTGGGTCCATGTCTGATTTGGGCAGGAACACATTCATAAATTCTGCTCAAAATCTAACTGAAACGAATTTTTTTACCATTCCTGAGAAACATGAAAGGATAAGTATGTTGGAAAGGTATGAGATTTGATCATCTTCTGAATGAATTCTCCATATTTAAACCCCTAGGACAGAGGTAGGCAACCTTTCTCTTTTAAGGGCCGAGGGACTTCAGCTCCCAGAAGCCTCAGCCATGTTGGCCAATAGTTCCTGGGATTCTGGGAGCTGAAGTCCCTCGGCCCTTAAAGGGGAAAGGTTGCCTACCCCTGCCCTAGGAAATTATCAGATAATTTAATTATTATACAGCTTTCTGACTTGCATGTTTAATTTGCATAGTCTTGAGAATGTGAAAATTATGAAGTAGTGTGTGCTTTAGCTATTTGACAGCAAGAAATCAATTTAGTTTAGAGGGCAGTTTATTGGAAAGCTTACTTACAGCATGTATTTTGTGCATTTTGATTGGCCCCATAAAGGCATCACTGTTTTGTGGATTTTGGATGTTATCCTCAGATTTATTTGCAATGCTATAAATTTGGAAACTGAAGGACAGTTTCACTTGGGATGGCAGAACTATTACCAAAATGCCTTCATTTTGCCCCACCCCCCCAATCCCTGGGATTGGAAGAGACAGTATTGTATTTGAGATGGTGGTGGTTTGAGCATTGACTAGACCAGGGGTAGGCAACCTTTCCCCTTTAAGGGCCGAG
>JAIPUX010001232.1:52174656-52206599 GCA_020142125.1 Phrynosoma platyrhinos | reverse complement strand
ATGGAGCTTCAAAAGCTTGCAACAAGTATATTGCGCATTTTGGTTGGCAGGAATTTGCTAAATGGGCAACACAGCTACCCCTGAATGTCATCCATTCTTCTCTTGTTAGTACTTCCCTACTGTAAGATTTCTTGTGTGTTACAGGCAGATATCTGGTCACTGGGCATAACAGCCATAGAGCTGGCAAAAGGTGAGCCACCACATTCAGAACTGCATCCAATGAAAGTTTTATTCCTTATTCCAAAGAACAATCCACCAACATTAGAAGGAAACTACAGTAAACCCCTAAAGGAGTTTGTTGAGGCCTGCTTGAACAAGGACCCAAGCTTTGTAAGTTATTTTCTCCACCTTCTGTCTGTGATAGTTTTAGGGCATTTTGCTTAATTCAGGGTTGTGAGAAGACAGAAGATAGAACTGTTGGATGTATTTGGGTGCTGTGTGTATTACATATTACATACACTATATTGTAGAAATAGAGCCTTGCTGAAAACAAGGAAACTTTATGTCAAGGAAACTTTATTTTGAAAGGAACTTTATTCTAGATATATATGTCAAAATAAGATTGTTTTCATGTTCATTATTAAAGTAAAAGTTTATAGCTCAAGCAAAGCCAATTTTTATCTAAAGTAGTGGTAGCATAATACCCATGTCCTTCTGACTCATTTCAGCTTTTGCATTGTTTTTATCCATGTTTTGCCTAGGTTGAGTGGGATATTTATGGCAAATTGCTACCTCCCCCACAAAATTGCTTAGCTATCTTGTGCAAGAACCAAATTTTTTTTTGGGGGGGGGGGAATTTGAGGAATGACCTTTTTAAAAAAATGATTTCCAATTTTTTTGGACGTTTTTCTATTTCTAGGCCTACATGTAGCTTTTATTCCTACATGAATAATCTGTGGACTTACTTGTGTGTCTGTGTATGTGCCTCCAAGTAACTTGTTGACTTATGACAACCACATGAATTTTTCATAGGTTTTCTTAGGCACTTAGGAGGTGTTTTTGCCATATCCTTCCTCTGAAATATGGCCTACAGCATCTGGTATTTGTTGGCGGTCTCCCATCCACAAAGTTCTAAGCAGAGCTGACCATGCTTACCGTCCAGAATCAGATGGGATCTGGTGTCTTTAGGGTATTTAGGCCATTGTATTGATTTACCAAGTTCTTATTTGCTCAGTGGGTCTAAGCTGCAGTTAGAGCTGATGGTAAGTTGAGATCCTAGATTGCAGCTACTTTGCTTTAGCAGTATTTGGGCAGGTTGCAGCCAATGCATTGTTCGTCTTAGTACCTTTTCCTTTGCTCTCTACTTCAAGGGAAGGAAGAGAGTATAGAAACAGTAAGCTTTCATTAGCCTCAAGTAGGTATTTTAATTCAGTAGATGTGTATTTATTTATTCATTAAATTTTAATTCATTTTAATTCAGTAGATGTGTATTTATGGTCACTTGGTGTATTTAGTAAAGGAGATTTTTTTTTTAAAGAGACCAACGGCAAAAGAACTCCTGAAGCACAAATTTATCGTACGAAATGCAAAGAAAACCTCTTATTTGACAGATCTGATTGACAGACATAAAAGATGGAAAGCTGAGCAGAACCATGACAACTCAAGTTCAGAAGATTCTGATGGGTAAGTGTGGAAGTACAGGTGCCATCTTTAATTTATAATCATGGGGAAAGGAAATATGTCAGATGGAGTAGGCAATGTTCAAAAGCTTTTTCAGATACAGTTGTAAAAATATGATGTAGTAGTATGAGCTTCAGCACACTGCTGAAATTGAGCAGTAAGCTGGGGAAACCTTGTTTAAGGCATTTTGCTTGCTTCAAGTGGCTTTTAGCAATTTGCCACTAAGTTTAGCAGCAAATCACTATGAATCATTGGAAAGTCAGTGCAATGGTTCTTTTATATGGGATTGTTCTGCTTGGTGCTAAAATTTGGCAGTGTGTTTTGCTACTGAATTTGGGTGGTCCAGTTTTCAGGAGGGACGAGGGGACGTGTGGGCTGTGGATCTTCTACACCTGGTTTAGCTAAGAAGGAACAGCTTATTTTCTCAAAAGATGTGTTTTCTTTAAGTTTAGGGCACAGGTAGGCAACCTTTCCCCTTTAAGGGCTGAGGGACTTCAGCTTCCAGAAGCCTCAGCCATGTTGGCCAATAGTCCCATGTTGGCCAATAGCTCCTGGGATTCTGAGAGCTGAAGTCCCTCGGCCCTTAAAGGGGAAAGGTTGCCTACCCCTGGTTTAGGGAAACTATGGAGCCCTGTTTCAGTTACTTAAAGGCTAATTAGTGGTTGAATTTTGCAAAATAGTTAAGGAATAATAGATATTGTACTGCCCTTGTTTGAACAGTTACTCTAATTTGTCACTACTTTTTAAAGGAAACCATAAAGCATATTCTCAGGTTCTGGAGAGGGATGCCTCACCTTTCCCCATTGGTAATCTCTGGGAAAGATAGGTCACACATTTGAAGATTATCCAATCTTATTTCTTAGTTATTAGGATTTTTACATGTCCATTGGCCATTTTCTCATCTCCGCTCATTTATATATGAATTCCTTGCTGCCCTACCATAATGGAGATGAAGTACAGTTGAACGGGGTAGCAACGTAAGTTCAGATGCACACAGGCATGTATGTTCCGTCTCTGACTGAGTTTTTTCAGGGTTTGACGCCCTCTTTCTAGATAGGTTTGGGTCCCCTATTCACAAATACAGATATCTTGAACAAACAGCAAGTATACATTAATTAAAAACAACAACAACCAAATGATGCTGGTTAAGTAATCTGAAATGTAGCAGACTTACTTAATTGTACAAGTATAATTTGTTCTGTCTTAGGTTACCAAGATGTATAAAGCTAGAACTGGGTTGTGAGGGTCTGTTTTCTGTGCTAAATAAATTAATCATAAATCTCTATTGCTATAAGAAGGCAATTTCACGCCAACTTTTGTTTCTTATAAAATTTGGAATTTTGCTGTAGTGGCATTGCTTTAAAATACTCACAACTGAGTTTGCTAGGTTTATGTTATTGTTAGCCATTAATAAAGTGAGTGAAACTGTTTCGTAATGTTTCATAAATGTGTTTACATTGAAGTGAAACAGACGGCCAAGCCTCAGGAGGCAGTGATTCAGGTGACTGGATATTTACAATCCGAGAGAAAGATCCCAAGAATCTAGAGAATGGAGCTACTCAACTGCACGAGTGGGAAAGAAACAAGGTATTTTTTGTATTATAGATGTTGCAAGAAACCAGAAATTACTATTTTAAATTATTATGTTTTTTTTAACCAGTTTTGATTGCCAAAACCTGAATTATGCTTTGAGAGGTAAAGATTTTATAACTGTAGGCCAAATCTTGTGCCACCTAGTAAGCCTGTGCATATTTTTTTTGAAATAAATGGTGCCATAACAGCACCAACACTGGTAGTTAATTGCATACTGTAGTATACGTATTCATAGCTATGATACATGGCATTTGCTCTAACTTTTCCTGTGTGTATGTTTTTATTTGTTGTTGCTGTTGTTTTGTGCCTTGGAGTCATTTTCCTAGTTATGCTGACCCTAAGGCAAACCTGTCACAGGATTTTTCTTGGCTCCACCAGGAGACCTAGTGGCACAGTGGTTAAATGCTAGTACTGCAGCCATTCTCAGGTACAAGGTTGTGAGTTCAATTCCAGGCATGGTTCCAAGGTCCACTCAGCCTTCCATCCTTCAGTAGGTCGCTAAAATGAGTACCCAGCTTGTTGGGGACAATTAGCTTACACATTGTAAACTGCTTAGAGAGTGCTTAAGTGCACTGATAAACAGTATAGAAATGTACTTGCTACTTCCTACTTGCTTCAATATTTGTTCAGAGGGGGTTTGCCTTTTTCTTTCTCTGAGGCTGAGAGAGCATGACTTATCCAAGGTCATCTGGTGGGTTTCCAAGGCTGACAGAGGATTCGAACTGTGGTCTCGAGTCATAGCCCAGCACTCAAACAACTTCACCACATTGACTCTAGTTTTTACCTACCATTCTACCAAAGTGGATATGGGATTAAATATGAGCATGCGTTCAGCACAACCTTTTGAATTCTGTACTTCAGAATCACCCCAGAAAGGCCATTCATGAGGTTCAGAGTAGTTTCTATTTCAACTTCTGCCATTGGTATAGTGAGGCGTAGTTAAAGACACAAGCTAACAAATTCACAAGTACTTGACTTTGGGGGTCCCACTTTGAGGACATATTGTTGTGCTCAATTAGGCGGCTTTGCGGTGTCTGAAATGCCTTCTAAGGCATCAGGGCTGCCTCTAAAACAGTGGTTCCCAAGATGTTTTGGACTTCGACTACCAGAAGCCTTAGCCAACTTGGCCAGGGGTCTGGAATTCTGGGAGCTGAAGTCCAGAACATCTGGAGAACTGAAGTTTGAGAATCACTGTTCTAAAATATCCCTGTCTGTGAAAATCTGCTACTTAACTTGTTTTGTGCAATGCTGCAACTAACAGTGTTAGTGGTGAAATTGTGGTGCTGTTGTTGTTTGTTTGCACAGTGTACATATTCAGGTGTTCTTGTCATTACTTCCCTTGCTTCACAAATTAACTTCTTCCATCAGATATGCATAATTGAATCCTGTAGATAAATATATAACCAATGTATTCAGTATCCTAAAATTTACTTTGCTGCAAGCTAAATGGCTTGTAGTATATTCATTGTTGGCAATGTCTGCATTTCCTTTTTGTTTATCCTATAAACATTTGGTGTATGATGTATGCAAGGGCAGCTGCCTCCTGGAATTGTAATTTCAGTGTACAGTGTTAATTTAAGAGTTACATTAATGGACATTGCATGCGCTTGCATTTGGAAATGTTTTGCATTAAATCAAGAGTGTTGAAGATAATTGCAAGTTCCACAAGATTAACATGTGGAATTCTTTACCTTTTTTGTTTTGTTTTGTTAAAGGAAAATACCATTCAGAGGCGGCCTTTGTCTCGGTGCTTATCTACGATTATATCACCATTATTTGCAGAGGTAAATTCTTTTTGAATTATTTCTCATCATTGGTTTAGAGTTTGTATGGAGATGGTACAGAAGATCCAGGAAAACCAGTGGGACTAGGCACAAGAGCATATATCAAACAAGCTGAATGATCAGTATGCAAAGGGATCTTGTAGCACCTTTGAGACTAGTTGTGCAAAGGAAGTTGTAGCATAAGCTTCCATAGACTTGGTCTACTTCCTCAGTTGAATCAAAGTAAACCAAGAGCTGAAATAGAGGGTTATTTCAGCCAACGCAGGATTGGGGCTGCAGCAACTGCATGCCACGACCCCACTCTGCTGTTTTGCTGGCGCAAAAAGAAGCAGCAGAAAGCACTAGGAAAATGTCAGCTTTTGCACTGCTGCAGCTTCTCGGCGCTTTTGTGACATGCAGCATGTTCGGGCAGGTGGCTTCATGGTGGCTTCCTGGCAGCTTGGGGGCATGTGTTGTCTAGACAATACTCCCAAGCTGCTGGGAAGCTGCCGCAAAGGGACCGTCTGTTTCGCCCCCAAGTCTACAAAAGCTTTATGCTACAGGGTTTTTTTGCACAGTTAGTCTCAAAGGTGGTACAAGAACCCTTTGCATACTGATATTGCAGACTAATGCAGCTATGTCTCTGAAGCTGACTGATGTTTGTTTTTTTTAAAAAAACACAAAGATAAACTGTCAGGTATAGCTTCTGGCATTAACATCTTTGGAGTGGTGTTAACATGTAGGTATTCGGTGGGAGTGGTGAGTTTTCCTAACCTGGGGAATGCAACATGCTATAATGTCTGTGTCTGTCCTTTCTCTTCTTTCTCCACAACCTTTTGGGATTAGGTCCCATTGAGATGGGTGATGGGGAGAGGATTATACTGGCAGTTGTGGTAGTCCACCAGTAGCGGTAGGCAGCCTCCTCCTGCCAGTCTTTGTAATGCCACAAAGTTTGAGGAATGGCAGCTGCTACTGTATGGCCCCAAATTTTCCTACGAAGGGGCTATTGGGGGTGGTTGCTGAGGTGTGCAAACATTCCCATCATCCCTGTGTACAAGGCTGCTTTTATTTATAATAAGCTGACCATTTGTTCATGCAGTCTGTTTCACTTTTTTTTAACCTTTTAAGCCTGCTGAGTCCAGGCCATAAAGTAGGAACCTACTCATCAGTAAATGGCATCACCCTATATAAAATCCATTCTGTTGCTCACAGTAGGGAGGATTTACTTTCACTGTCTACTAGCATGAATTTGGGCATCTTCAACAAAGACAGATTACTCTGTAGAATTTCTTTTCCAAATGTCTGTGGGATTTTAAATATTACCAGCATGCCTGTTGACTCACTAGACACAAGACTAGTTTTTTAAGTTGTTGGGGCCCCTGAAGCAGTTTCAGAGAAAAATAATGTCTTAGTTCATGTGTGTTAGCTATCCAGGGAATGCAGGCATTAGAAATTAAATGAGTAAACAGTCAGTAAAACATAAAGAATCATTGATGGTGACAGAAAATGAGATTCAGGAAACTACTGAGGAAGAAGAGGAAGCAAGCCAAATCTTTTTCCATCAACAGTGGCCATTAGCCAGTCGGGTCGGGAAGCAGTTGCAGCAGCTGAACCATTGATAATCTGGTCCTGATTAGACAAGGAAATCAAAGAAATCCTTTGCTTTCCTTTGCTCTTCCTTTTACCTTTTACCTTTCCTTTCTTCTTTTCCCTTCTTTTCCCTTTTCCCTTTCCTTCCCATTCTTTTTGTGTGTCATAGTAGGCTGCCTGGGTTGGCACAGAAGCCACTTTTAAAAGAGATTTGTAGTGCAGGGGAAAGAGGTGGGGCAGGGGCAGGATGTTATGCTGAAAATAATGGAAATGACCTCCTTACATATGGCCCTGTGGCATACACGGAACTATTAAATCACACAGTTTTATAAACATTTGGTGAGTGTGACTCCTATTCCTGCCCAAAGTTCCACCAGGGACTTGTATTTTTCTTAGTTAGATTTATTTGCTCTTATGCAGTGTAATTAGAGAGCATTTTAAAATGTATTCTGTAATCAGCACACAGTGCTTTACATTTAAAGTGAAGTGCTTGGTTTGTTTTTAAACTTCAGAAGAATGAGAGGGAAAAAAGTTGCATATGCTATGAAGACAAAAGCTTTTATTTTTAAAAAAAGCCCAATGCATTTTGGCCTTATCACCAATTGGCCTTCTTGGCTATTCAGTACAAGTGGACATTTACCCAATAATCAGATGCCAATTTGTATAGAGAGTGCAGACTATGCCTACAGAAATTTCTGTGGTTTGAATAACCCCTGAAGGAGGCCAATCGGTGATAAAATATGTTGGGCTTTTTAAAAAAACAAAGGTTTTGACAATCACATAGCATGTGTGACTTTGTCGCCTCTCATTCATTTACTGTCAATGTGTGCTTTCCAGTTGTTTGCTGTTTTTCAACTTGTTATAGTGCATAAATATTTTGGGTTGTTTTATCACTAATACACTTACGATTTTTAGCTGAAGGAGAGAAGTCAAGCTTGTGGAGGAAACATGGGATCTATAGAAGAACTGAGGGAAGCCATTTATTTAGCTGAAGAAGCATGTCCAGGAATTTCAGATACCATGGTGACTGAGCTTGTGCAAAGACTTCAGAGGTAAGAGTGCATCCCTTTGCCTTCAGATACATAGGACATTGCTGCCTTTTTGTGTGCAGGAGTTAAATGACTTCTTTTTAAATAAAAAATTAAATGATTTTCAGTGGTGTATGGCTCTGTGTCTAAATTGTTTTTTTTGGAGGAAACTGCAGCCTAAAAAAGTAGGCAACACACTGCAACAATCAAACATTTGTACAGCAGGGAATAGTTTGAGACAAAAACTCCATAGTAATATTTCAGTGAAATAACTTACATAAATAAAAGAATGTTAAAGTTAAATTCTCCTGCCTGCTGGTTGTTGAGTGGTCTCAAGCAAGTTTGGCAGTATTTTCAAATTAATTTAGTTGGGTAACTTTTCTGTGAAGTAGGATGTTCCAGTGTATCCAATGTAAATCAGTAGGCATGTGATCCTGAGAATTCCAGGCTTAATAAATTGTGATGATAACAAGCTTTTACTGTTAGAGATAGCCTGTTAGTGTGAAAGGTGAATTAAGATGGGAAGAGGTTTGTATGACATCTCCCTCTGGGATTGTGGTTTAATGTATTCCAACAAGCTAGGATTTATAGAAAGGTAACAAACCCTGCTTTAAGGCTGCTTTTATGAGTTCAGACTCATTTGGGCATATTTAAGTATAACCCAATTCAGATGTCATGGAAAGCTATCCCTACATGGCTTGCTAACCCATTCACATGAAGGAAGGAGCAAAAGGGCTGTATGGACTAGCACGGTGGTTCTCAAATGGTGGGGCTTTTTTTTCTTGCATGGGCTCAATTTTTTGAAGGGTTGTTCCCATATGCAAATATTTATCTTCCTGATTTAATGCTAGTAGAATTAAGTAGAATCCATGCCACCCTCTCTTTTACTGATGCCAGAGTAGTACATCTTCTAGGACATCCAATGTGTGGTTTGAACATTGGATTGCAACTGTGGAGACCAGGGTTTAGGTCTCCACTTGGCCATGAAACCTACTGGATGTCTCAGAGGAAGGCAATGGCAACCCTTCTCTGAATAAATCTTGCCAAGAAAACCTCGTGATAGGTTTGCCTTAGGGTTGGCATAAGTTGGAAATGACTTGAAGGCACACAACAACTATAAAGAATTAAGTAGAACCCATGCCACCCGCTTCCATGCTGATCAAGAGTAGTGCATCTTCTAGGAAGTAGAACTTTCCCCCTTTTTTCAATAATGCAAAATATGACTTAGACACATGTCTCTATTATGTTTGTGACCTGTATTAAGAGGCTTTAACTGTATTTAGATCAAAATTCACACTCATTTGAGATAATTATGAAATGGATGTTTTGCTTTCAGTGAAGACAGCTGTGTACAAATGACAGGAAAACTGGTAACTGAAGTATGGTGAGCATTTCACATCCCTTTCAGCTTATGAAGGGGCACCTGTCACCTATCCATGCAAATGTGTGTGTTAAAATACCTTCAGGTCGCTTGTCAACCTATGGCGATTCCCATGAATTTCATAGGGTTTTCCTAGGCAAGGAATACTCAGAGGTGGTTTTGCCAGATTCTTCCTCTGAAATATAAACCTACAACAACTGGTTTGTTGGTGGTCTCCCTTCCAAGTACTAACCAGAGCTGACCTTGCTTAGCTTTGAAGATCTGATGGGATCTGGTGCCTTTAAGGTATTTACATAGGACCTTCATGTTGTATATGTAGAAACTTTACATAACTGTTTGGGATATGTTGCTTGAAAAAAAATCATGGGACAGGATTACAGGAAGGCCTTGGAATCTATTAAGATGGTTGCTATCCTTAATGCTTTTTAAAGCCTCTGCTTGAAGTATTTTGTATAACAAAACTGTTAAATTACAATAATGGAAACCTCTTTTCTTTCCACCTTTGTGGTGGTTGTGCTTGTAGTTTAAGACTCTTTTTCTCCTCCCTCCATCCAGGTATTCAGTAGCTGGAGGAAGCACGTCATCCCACTGAAGTATTCTTTCATGACATTTGCATCATCACTGGGAATCGTGTAGGCACCTACTTGACTGTTGGTCAGTGGGGTGATTTCATGGACAATCCTGAAGATGCAGCACGGGCATTGTGTTTTCAGCTCTGTATAGGTTTTTTTTTTAAACACACCGTAATGCACATATTCAAAGAAGGTATCTTTTTAAATTTCTGAGATGTATATTTAGGATTGATTGCAGTTAGGAAACTAAAGCTATTGTGAAATCTCAGGTATCTTGCTTTAAGTCATTGCCCTTCAGCTAATAGGCCTAGATCCAGAAGTGGGTTCTTCCCCAATCTAAAATGGCGCCACCACCATTTTATTATTTTAGGGTTATATTTTGAGAAGATGAAAACCATGGGAGGAGATATTAAGTGGGTTCTGTATTTAATGTTGGGATTTCAGATGGATCTTGGGTCTCAAAAGTTGAAGGCAACTGCTTTAAGTCGATGAATCTGTGAATTGGAAAATGTACTATTGGCTATGTGTACAGATTTGTATATAGTCACTTTTTTAACTGAAACTTGCTCAGTGTGCATATAAAAACCCTCTGTACAAATCGCCAAGTGCTTCTGTAGATGATACTAGTGAGGTAAATATTTTGGCAGATCATTGGCTTGCCTTTGATATATGAAAACTTTGAATTGTATGACAACTGGTTTGATCTGACCTTTTATTTATAGGTCAGATAATTAAAGCCGTGCTATAAAATTCTTGTTTGTACCTCAGATGCAGAACTTTCTCTTGTTTTGTTACACCAATCATGGTACGACTTTATTTTAGTTTACTGCACCATTTTGAAGTTCTCTATTTTTTGTTTTCCCTAGTGGTTTTTATATCTGTTTAAAATTGTGCCAATCTGCAGTCTGAATTCACTTTTAATAGTTTTATTTGTAAAACCTGAAACTTACATTATGACTAAATTTGCAAACAAAAAAGCTGAAATAATTCCTAGAAATCTTGGCTGAATAATGACTATTTTGTAAGATGCTGGTATTAAAAATGATCAAAAAGATAGAAAACTATTATGTACATGAAAATGTTTAGTCACAATCATTGAGATAACTTGATATCTGATCTATGGTTGAAAAAAACACCAATTTCTTCTAGACTTAAAATAGAAATTCTGACTGCCATGCTTTTATTTAACTACTTCAACTTAGTCTGGAGAACATACTATTCTGAGCCAAAACATTTATAGTGCAACTAGGTGTGAGAATATTGTGGTTTTCTCTTGATAACACCCTACCTTTCTAATCTGAGTGGCAGACGGATTAGATCAATTGGTTAATAGTACCCAATAGCTTCTCCCAAAACCCTTTTAACATGGTCCAGCCACCTGTTTAGGCAGATAATCATGCAAGTGCCTAAGGGGGGAAATACTGTAGTAAAGTTTAGTAGCCTTGAAGCATATGGATGGGGTAGATAGGGAAGAGACAGGTTTTAGTCCCCTAGCTTTATATGTGCCTGCCCATTCTGTAGTCAGAATCCCCCTCTCCTTTTTAGGTACGTCTGTACACAACCTAACACTTTACAGAGGCCAGAAGGTTCTTGGTAGGCAACCTACAGCTTTTAAGAATAATGTTAATTCACTTTGCTAGGAGCATCGCTTTGAGAATTGCTAAATGGGAGTCAGAAATTTCAAGTTTGAGAATTTGGCTGTTGTCCAAGAACATTTGCTCTACAGCAGAATTTATATGTATATATTTTGCATTATATATAATTTGACAAACCTGAAATATGTTCTTGTACAAAAATGGCTTTTAAGAAATATTGCTTAGTTGGAAATGGATTAAAAGATGACTGTTCAGCCAATTTATAGCCTGGCCTGGAGTATGATTAATCAAACCTCAAATTGAATTCAGGTAACCTTGAGTGAATCTACACTCCAGTTATAACAGGGCTAGGCAACCTTTTTGAGCCGGGGGCCGGGTTGCTGTCCCTCAAACAATTGGGGGGCCGAAGCACCAAAAATAAATAAATAAATAAATAATTAAAAAAAAATAAAATAAAATATGCATGCACACTCTCTCAGCCCCAGAAAAGCCATGGCAAAACCCCTATGGAGATTTTGCCAAGAAAACCCCAAGAACAAGTAATAACAACAATAATCAATATCATGGGGGTGGCGGGGGGAGGACTGGCCTGGGGCCAGTCCAAAGGCTTCGGGGGGCCGCATCCGGCCCCCGGGCCTTAGGTTGCCTACCCGAGTTATAACATGCTACAGAATCCTGGATCTTGTAGCTGAGTACTTAGACTTTCTGCTCAGGAGCTCTAGTGCACCGCCCTATAAACATGCATAGGATTGTGGGACATTGATGCATTCTTTGGTTTGAAATAGGGAATATATGGTATATGCATGTTTCTGAAATTAAAGCTGACATTCCTTCTTCAGGTGTAGCCACACTGCAGAGTTTGACACCACTTTAACTTCCATGACCCTATCCTACAGAATCCTGGGATTTTTGTAGAATCCTACAAAAAATTGTAGTTTGATTTGCAGCATGGTCTCTCAGAGAGTGCTGATGCCTCACCAAACTACAAATTCCAGGATAGAGTCATGGCAATTAAAGTGGTGTCAAACTGCTTTAATTCTGCAGTGTGGATGCACTCTTAGTTGTGACCAAATCATACATCTTTATTCTACTTTTAATTTCATGAGATTTTTTTTTTTTACTTTGGCCTGTTAAAATTGCTATTTATCATTCTTCAGACATCATATTAGAACTGGCATCTACTAAGCGATTGCAACATTTGAAGTCTAGGCTCTCTAGGTCATTCTGTGTGCATAGTGTAGAAAATGCTCTCCCTCGGCTAAGGTATTTTTGCTAGAGAGCACAAAGGTTTTCCATTCAGGTGTGGAGAAGTTTATCTCTTTTCCAAAATGGAACAGAACGAAAGCTACGCAAGCTGTAAAAGTAAATTGATTCTTTTAAACTAGAAAGGCTTACTTGTCTTTTTCTCTGTGTTGTCATATCCTGTGTGTTTAGTGAGAATTTTTTCTTTGCAGTTACACTCTTGTAATTGAGCTAAAAAGTAGATGGCCATTGTGTTGGTGCACAGAAACAGTGAAAGTTGCTCCTGCCTTCTCCCCATATAATTTAGGTGCCATGGATTTTCGGTTTCCATTAGTTCATTCCCTTGGGAGTGGCACTTGTTCTTGACCTTCACGTAGCACTTTGTATTTTTCATACCATGCAGCACTGATACTTTTGTAGCCATTTTAGAACCAGTTCAAAGGTTTGTGCCCCCATAATACCCTACAGTGGGATTGTGTACCTGTGTCTGCATATAAGAGGTAGTGTGTGTATTGGCATATAACATATAGGTGGATGCTTCATTAACTTGGCTTCATCTGCTCTCCACCTATTTTGAAGAGGAAGAATCACTGCAGTGAGTTTTGGTGCGCGAGATCCCAAGACCTGTTCCTTCACCTTGCCCTCTGTGCTCCTACACTTTGCCATGTGTAGGCTGAACTGGTCCTTTCCTTTTCCTTTGCTGTTGCAAGTTGTAGATGTACAAATAAGGTGGCAAAAGCGATAAACCTTGGCATTCAAAAACTAACAGATTTTCACGCAAGTTTTTCTTGAGCCAAAAAGTGGCAGTAGCTAGCACACACACATGCGTAAGAAAAAATAATAGGTGGGCTGAAGGATTGTGAAAGGCAAGAGGCAACTGTAGGTCTGCAGGGTAAGGGCTTTGGTTTAGAGTAGGATTCCCTATTCTGGCACTTTCCAGATTGATCATCCATCATCTCCAAGAGCCTGGCCATGTTGGCTGAGGAGATGGGAGCTTGAAAGTCCAGAATATCCAAAGGGGGGCAAATTTGGCAAAGATAAACTTAACAGGCATTTGGGTTCAGCAGACCTGCTTTTGTGTTTTATGTTTCATGACCTTTTGGTCCACTTATTAATTTTTTCTTCTGTGTCCTAGTAGGTGTATACACACACACACCATAACACTTCATGTATCTAACAAGCACATTAATCCAGCGATATCAGGTGGGAATGTTTTTGGAGACAGAAATGTATCCACTTTTTAAAATGTGCGATTTCTTAAAATTCATTAGCAACATAATAAACGCCTACTGTATTTGGCCTGTTTCAGTGATCGAATTAACATATTTCAAGTGATTATTTCCTGGTGATGGGCAGGTGCATAATAGCTCTTTGGGTGTGCTAAAATTAGCATGTAGTGCCTTTGTGCTCACCTAAAATTCAAACAGTGTAAAATACTGAATGCTATTAAGTTATGTTGTGCATTTCTTATTGGACTGTTGGTAAACTAATGAAAGGTTTGGATTTGTTTGAATATAACATTTAAACTTCCTTAGAGTTGGTTTACTCATTTCCCCCTACCATTAAATGGCTAAGATCCTAGATTTGAGAGGTGTGTATATATATCTTGTCTCCTAGTGCAGCCTTCCAAAACTCACCTTGCAGGCAGAACAGTCCCCCCCCCCCCCCCCCCCCCCATTCACAACATGGCCATTTCTATGTGGTCAGAGAATGATGTAGATCAGCAGGCATGTATCCAGTCATTTTCTTGTATTTGCAGCTACAAGACATCTGAGCAGACTTAAGGGGTCCTTGGAGGTCCCACAGATGCTGCCCTTGTATTAGAGCCAGCTACAGAAAAATAGGTGGGTACATCCCAACTAATCCCCCTGCTGTCTGACAACACAGAAATGGGTGTGTTGGCAGGGGTTGTGTTGCTTACAGAGTTGGCTTTGAGAGGCTTCTGGTTATGTGGTTGGAACAGAATTCAGACCTCTGCAACCCCTAAAAAAGTGAGTTGGGACAGCATTAGTCTGACTTATGCCATTGCAATTCACTTAGCGGAATCTAGCCAAATGTTTCAGTTCAGATACTTTACGGACTGGAAATTTTGAGGGAAAATTTACATAGCACATGAAACTAAGATGGCATATTCTAAATGTAAACAAGCTAGGGTGAATTCTGATCAACTTATGGTATCAGAAAATTCTCTAGAAAATTTTGCAGAAAAACCATGTCAGCAAAAACATTCTGTGGGATTGTTGTCAGTAGCTGTCTAAGAACCTGTTACAGTAAAGTAATAATGTATTGAGATGTTCTCATAAGCAAAGGTATGATAAACAAATGCAAAAGTCTTTGGGTAAAAGATGTATTTTTATATTTGTCCTCAGGCAGAAGGCAGCCCCTGTGTTATCGATCTACATGTCTGTCATCTTGTATCTCATACTAAGGATATAGTGCATATACAGAGCAAACCCTTATTTGTGGAATTTGCAGGAGATGGATAAAGTATTATTGTGTTGCTGCCTTTCTCATTTTGATTCTTTTTATTACTAATTACAGCTAAGAGTTTATTACTAGATGAGACTGAAGGTTCATTTGGTTCAGCACTTTGCTGTTAGCAATGGCTTGCCAGCTGCCTTTAGGAAATGTGCACATAGTGTTCTGGGAACAAATAGCCTGTTCTCCTGCTCCAGTTCTGGTTAAACAGGGCATATTTTCTCAGTATATGGAGGTACCAACATTAGCTATCATGAGAACTACCTTATGAAAAACCAGTCCTTGTTCTCAAGCTCTGTTTTCTGCAATACTGCTGTTTATCAACCTGTATGAAATCTGCTTATGTCACACATCAAGCTCTCCTCAATTCCTTGTACCTTACCTCTCACAAAAATAAAGAAATACAACAATTTTGATGTGTGTTCAGTGGAAGTGTTTTACAGAAAAACAGACTTTCAAATTTAACTGGGAAGGAAGAAAAAGTGATGGTACACTTAAACAGACCTCACAGGAAGATTCTCTCTCTCTCTCTCTCTATATATATATGTATGTATATAAATACCTCATATGTGAGCACTGACAAAAAATTGGTAATTAAAGCAGGTGCCTCATAGAGGACCTCAGTATTATGTTATGGGGAATTAATAGCCTAATCCTGTGTGTATTTATGCAATCCTATCCATGCTTGCATGCTAAGGAACCACACATAGGACTGCAGCCACAGGTACACACACAAGAACTAAGCAGCAAAATTTTGTAATTCATGTAGTGTGACAGACTGTGGAAGAGTCATCCAGCCTCTGTTTAAAAACCTCCAAAGAAGGAGACTCCACCATACTCCAAAGCAACATATTCTACTTTTGAACAGCTCTTACTGTGTTCCAGGTGCAATCGAACTAAAGCAAAACACAGTGGTACAGTCGACTTCACATTTGCGGGGGTTCTGTTCTGGACCCCCTTTAGATAGCAAAATCCCAAGGACCTTAAGTCCTTAAGTCCTATTGATCCCAATGGCAGCGTGATGTGCATGCAACTACTTTGGTGTGGCCACATGCACATGCTGCCATCAGGGAGAATGGGGTGGGGCCATCTGCAGATGCTCTAATCTGAAGGTGGCAAGCCCATGGAAGAGAAGACCCAACTGTACTATTATTTCCATTGATCTGGAGAGCGTACTCCTATAGATGCAGCCTACAATTGTATTGGTTTTCTTAGCTGCTGCATTGCATTACTGACTCATGTTCATGGTCAAGACTCCTAGACCCCTTTTGCGTGTACACTATCAAGCCAGGTGTCACCCATCCTATATCTGTTCACTTCATTTTTACTGCCCAAGTGCCTACATTTCTCCTTGCTGAAATTCATTTTGTTAAGTTTCGGCCCAGCTTTCTAATCTGTTACGGTCATTTTGAGTTCTGATCCTGTCCTCTGAGGTATTAGCTACCCCTCCTGATTTGGTGTCATCTGCAAACTCTCATCTTAAGCAATGCAAACTTGATTTTTAAACAGAGGAAAAATGCAACATTGTTTTTATTACCTTAAAACTGCTATGATTAAAGATATTGAAATATTTTATTCCCTTTCTAATAAGCTAGTGTTGAAAACATTTGTACACATTGTAGAAAGGGCAGATCCTATATGACTGATAAATCAATAGCCACAGCAAGACAATAGTGGTTAAGAAAAAGCATTATTCTGTTTACATAATATTTAATAGCTACAGTTCTTTTTCCTAAATGACTCATGTGGTAAATGTGAATGAACTTGTATATAATAAAATCACAAGAAATATATTTCAGCTACTAAAAAGATTCTCATCTCAGTCATATTCACTTTATAATACTGTGTCATCTGCCTGGGCTCATCTTGATTCAAACAGAGGAAATGTAAATGTGTTAACATGTTTCAAATTTAAACACACAAAACGTGAATTGATTTGTTTCACCACTGAGTATCAAAGTGCAGAAAAACACTGTATATGGAGGCTACACATAAAGAAACTGAAAAAAACCCAATTCTTTAAAACAGATGCCTTAATGTTTGCACCTGTCCTCACGGAAACACAATTCTTGTATGATTCAGTTGTTAACATTTTGTTAAACCAGTAATCACAGCTTCTCAAATCTTCTCTACTTTCACAGAATATCAGTGCTCCTTATTGCACAGATTGTGTAAAACTGTTCACCTTGGAAGATAGTAGGATGTATATTTTTCATCAAGAAAGAATAAAGGAAACCACTGGACTGACTTCCAATGATGAGACGAAATGAGAAAGCTACACATTCAGTTGGCATTTTTAATTTCTAGAAACAAAATGTGTAGAAACACTGGGAATAAAGTATGAAAGGTAACTTGCTTGATTTTAGACTGTTCCTTATATTGAAGGCTGTTAATACAATACAGAGGAAGTACATTTTTAAAAAAATCAGTGTAGCAATCATTTCGAGGATTTTTCTCATAAAGAAAAGGCATTTTGTTTTCCAGGGAAATACCAAATATGAAATTACTACAAAAATGGTACTGTATTTCTGGTGCAAATCTTGAGGCAAGGAAATGTCTTTTGGCATTTGGCACTCCAAGGACAATAGTTTAATACTGACACAAGCTAAAAAAACCACACCGAAGGACAATTACAAGACATGAAACCGTCACTTGGCCGAAACAGTAAACAATCCTGCTGAGGCAAAATTACAAAAAGCTGTCCCAAAACAATTGTTTAAAAACAAAGTATGTTTTACTAAACTTTAGAAGGGACAAAATAAATTCAAACGTCCTATAGAAAAGCAGCAACTGCTGGAATGAAAATTTGGGGTTCAGTCATTAATAAACATGTGATTCTTCATGACTTAAAACACGGATTCGTGAGGCAGGGCTAGTGGCACTTCGGATCACTTCCATCCACCTATGCAACAAAAAGAGACAGTGAAATGAATGCTAAGACTAATGGTGGTGAACCTATGGCACGCATGCCAGAGGGGGCACTCAGAGCTCTCTCTGTGGCACACACCCGTCACCCCAGCACAGAATTCACCAGAGTTTGTTACTAGAAAGACAGAGGGATGTGGCACTTTGTGATAAATAAGTGGGTTTGGGGTTGCAGTTTGGGCACTCAGGTATCTAAAAGTTTTGCCATCACTGGCTTAGGCTAAGCAGCTGGCCAACCATGGCCTTTGATGAAGGAAGGCTCTGGGTGCCAGAGCTGCTGAATTTCCCTGAACTCATTACTTGTGTGTAGGGAGCATCCCATGAATTCTGGACTGGAAATTGTACTTTAGTGTCAGACTACTGCCTCACTCCATCTCTAGATATCCACACTGGCGTGAAGAAAAAGCCTACCACTGACCAGGTCAATGTCTTGTTGGCAGCCAACTAGTATGGCACAAAGTGTTCCTTTCAGATGTATAATGTGTGAGGGGACTTACCTGGCTCTTATTTTTTGGACTAAGACAAGTCAGGAATTCCCAGGAGCTTGGCTTAAAGGGGGGCACTATAGTAGTCAGGGAAGCCATAGGAGGCGCTGGGGGCAGGAAGGACGTAGTATGATAACCTTTATTATCTTGGCTTCACAGTTAACACAACAAACCAAGAGATTCAGATAGTTAAAATCTGGTCAACAGAACCCAGGCTGACTTTTGAAGCAATATTATTTTATTACACTATGTAATATATGGTGATGCTTGTATTAAAGCTTGTAGAGTGGGCCCTTGGTATCCACTGGGGTTTGGTTCCATGACACCCCATAGATGCCAAAATCCGTAAATGTTCAAGTCTCATTAAACACTATGGATAGTAAAAAGGTATCCCTTATATAAAATAGCAAAATCAAGGTTTTTTGGATTTTTTTCTTTTAATATTTTCAAGCCATGGATGTTTGAATCCATGAATAAAGAATCCATGGACACAGAGAGCCAGCTGTACTTTATAATGCAGAGCAATGGCTATTCTGGCTGGTAGGATAGGAGTCCAAAAATATACTTTTCCAAGTTCTGCATTTGAATAGATCCTCTTAACCACATTTCTGTCCCGTTATCCCAAAATATATAGCAGAAAACAGACATACCTTTCAAACGTGTATTCACTCTCTGCCCTAAAATAGTACACATGGGATTTGAAGTGTAGTTTGAAGACATAGTCTTTATGAATGTTTTCAGATTCAGAAGGAATGGTAAGAGAATAACCAAGCAGAGGCAGGCTTGCTAAAGGATGATTGTCCTACAAATGAAAGATGAACATAGCCATGAGAAAAGCAGCAGTAACACTTCATGCAGTAGTCACTTTGCCTCAATCAACCAACCTGCCTACACATGGACTTAAATAAAAAGGTGTTCTTTACCTTCTGACCAAAAAGTCTGAAGTTCTGAAGAAAGCTGTGGGATCAGTGCCATGTGGATAGTTTTTAGAGGGCTTTTGGGGGCTTAAGAGTCCAAATCACTTGTTGCGCTAGGAAGGGCCTAGGTGGGGGGTGGATGCTAGGAAAACAGTATCTGGGTGTCACTTGAAGGACCTCTTCCATACCAAATTGGTACTGTCGGGGGTGTCTTTCAATGGCCTTTCAAAGCTCTAATCAGCCATGGGATGGGGCCCAGGTGTTTCCTTCTCCCAGTTCCTATTTAACCTAACAACAGCTCCACATTCATAGGAGCATCTGTAAGAAAACAGCACAGGCTGGAAACATGTTGTAGCTTCATACTGGTGTAAATGTTGTTATGCAAGCAAAATAAAGACTTTCCCAGAGGTTACAGGAGGCGGGCATCTTATTTAGGGTTGTGCAAATACTGTGATGCCAACATAAGCTAGAGCAGGGGTAGGCAACCTAAGGCCCGGGGGCCGGATGTGGCCCACTGAGGCCTTTGGACCGGCCCCAAGCCGGTCCTGACCGCCGCCGCCGCCGCCACCCCCCCCGCCTGCCATGATGATATTGATTATTGTTGTTATTACTTGTTCTTGGGGTTTTCTTGGCCAAATCTCCACAGGGGTTTTGCCATGGCTTTTCTGGGGCTGACAGAATGTGCATGCATATATTTTTAAATTTTTAAATTAAAAAAAAAATTATATTTATTTATTTATTTTTGGTGCTTCGGCCCCCAAATTGTCTGAGGGACAGCAACCCGGGCCCCGGCTCACAAAGGTTGCCTACCCCTGAGCTAGAGGTTCAGAAAGAATTATCTTTAGTGGAGGCTAGGGAGTTGGAGTGACTGCTGTGTAATGGGAGAGCATGTGGCCATATTGTTTAAGTGACTGCGTAACGGCACAATCTGGTACTGCAGTGTAGCTATGCTTGTGTAATTTGCTTGCTGTACAATTGGAGAACAGAATATTGGATACTGGAAAGCTGTGCTGGGTGAGACCAATGGTCCATGTAGCCCAATATGGTCATCTTTGACTAGTAGAAATGGCCTTCTAGGTTTTCAGGCAGGATTCTTTCCTAGCCTGAACTGGAGATCCATGTATTCTGTCTCCCATCCCATTACTACCAGTCCTTATGCTGCTTAGCTGCCAAGAATGAAACAGGTGTGTTCTGGGCAGTATGGTACTAGGAATCAGAGTGCTGATATGATGATGTGCATGCCTGCACCAAGGTCAGGTCATGTTGGAAACGTTGCTACCTTTCCGTAGTCTGCCACACCTTTAATAAAGCTCCTATGCAAAAAGTAATCATGTGGTGCAAACATTTGCTTTCACTAGATCTGACAACTGGACAGAAATAATGAAGACTCCATTGCTAACTTTCCTCCCATCCCATTCCACTGACTAGTTGTAGGTGTCTGCTAATTTCCTCTGGTTTCCATACAGCCAATGTTCTAAGATAGTGTTAACCAGGAAACGAAATTTCTTCTTAGAATTTTTCCCCTTGTCAATTAACTACAAAGTGGGGAGGGACTGGTTCTGTTTTTTAAACGGGATTCCGACCTACAATTAAATGGAGATTCAGATTGCAGACTCGTTTTTCATCAACCTCTGCAAACAGGAGCTGGGCTAGGGATATTAAACATATGTTTTCCACTTAAATACTGTAGTGATTATGAAATACTGAGGCATTTAGAGTTCCCCAAATACCAATCAAATGTCTTTGGAACAACCAACAGAATTTACTGTTAATATTTTACTCTCCAAGTGGTTAAAGTAGTGAGGAGTGGTCTCCAAATGGACTAGCTCCCTATCCTAATAATCAAATGCAGAGCTTTCCACAGAAGATGCTGCGCTGGTTCATTTGCTTCAGGAGGACTCCTGGTTATTTTGCCCCAACTGTCCCTAGGGGGAAAATAACTTTAAAATTATCCTAAACTGGAGTGAGGTATCTACACAATTTGCATGGAGAACTGAAGTAGCAGCTTCCAGGCTGCAGTTGCAGAAGGCATCCTGAGAGATGTAGTCGAAAAAGCCTATTTTCATCTCTTTTTGCTTAAAAAATTGTTCTCCAAATCTGTTGCTGTATCCATGGAAGCCAAAATTCGTGTGCTTCCATGCTTCCACCCCCCATGCATCCTTGGAGACAATGAAGATGGGTTGTTGAAAGACACGCTTTTTACAAGAGATCAGTTACAACATAGATTTTTCTCCTGACTTCAGAAAATAATTTACCTGGTGGGATTTGTAGAAAAACATGCAGAAGTTGGTGAATACCACCCAGAGCTTCTGCCATCCATTGCTGTTTTTGAACTTTCTCAAGAGGTTTCCAGAGAGCTGGTTCTGAAAAAGTTAAAGAAATTGTGCAATAAACTAAGTAAATCACACACATATATGGTAAAAACAGGCTCATGGAGAGCAGGCAAGTCTTGTGCAAAAATGCATATTTCTAGTCTAACTGGGTGAGTTTTCTCCCTTTGGAAATTTTAATGTGACACCATCAGATTTAGGATTATCTACTGCTTTTTATATGAGGCTTGCTTGTAAACAGATTCTTTTAGGAAAGACATTATTTGCTGTTACCTCATTAACAGGCAGAAATGTTTACATTTGGGATAAAGAAGGGTGGGAAAGGGGAGTAACAACTTTAACCTAAACTGGAGTTAGAGGTCCACACAATGATTTCAATCTTTTACACCTTTGCAGCTGTTTAAAATGTGGGGAAAAATGGAAGAGCTTCTTTCAGTTAATGGAGAGACCAAGCATAATGTGCTGGATTTAGATTTAATCATCCTTAAGAGGGCCCACTGAAAAGTCAGTCATGATTTTAGTGGATTTACTTTAAGGATGACAAATGTGGGCCCAATTTAAAATGATTCTAGCATTTAGAACCTCTTTCTATACAGGTTTGGAACAGATGCACTGCCGATCAGTTTGGGAAAGGATTTTTTTGGCTGTTTTTGGTATTCCAAAATAAGTTATGTCTGGCATCCTGTTGGTGCAGTCACATGTCCTGTCATATCTGTGGCCAGAATCTTTGCACCTTTTTGAAAATGTCATATTTATTTGAAGGTTGTGAAAGGGGAGTTAGCCACTCTGCATGGACACACAGTATGCAATGATGTCCACTGATGTGCACTGTGAAGTGTGCAATGATGTGCCTTGGTGAGACACTGCAATTCTAGCAATATTGCATAGCATAAACAAAGTGCAACTCTGTGAGTGTGAAGTTACATTATGTCTTCACAATACACTGCACCCAAGCAATTGTCTGCTTCATGGGAATGTGCAGGATTGTAGAATCACTTGGCCACATCCCATAGCCAGATATGAAAAGATTACAGCAGCAATGAGACCTCCGAAGGACTCTGATGTCATCATCTGGCTTCATGGAAACAGCTAGACACATCTGTAATTCTGGATGATCCCCACAAAGCACAGCATGTGCCGGGGGGGGGGGGAGTGAGTGCTCAGTGACTTTTCACTAAGGGGGGTTGTAGACTGCCAGAAATAGTGCAAATTGAGTCCACTTTTAGGTTTAGGGTTAGACTTAGAGAATCATGGGAACTGTATTTTATTGTGGCACCAGAGTTCTCTAACAGAGAAGGCTCAATGTCTCAGAAAAAACCAATTCCCATGATTCCCTAGCACTAACCCTAACCCTAAAAGTGGACTCAATTTGCACTATTTCTGGCAGTCTGCAACCCCCCTAAGTCGGGGGGGGGGTCCTTTTAGCACTGCAAAGGAAGGAAGGGAACACCAACCTTAGTGCCCCCCCCAAAGACATATGGATGCATAAAGAAATTTATGGATGTATATGTCCCTAACAGGATGCCTGACAAAGTGTGTCCATACTAGGGGGAAATAATTATGTACTCCTTTTTATTTTTCTAATTCCTATTTTGGTTACTTCATTACTTTGGAGAATACCATAAAAGGACAGGCTTTGCATTTGGTACCAGCAGATATATGAAACTGAAATTGACTGCTGATCACTGATCAGGTTAGTAGGTAAGGAAGGACAGTCACTGACAGCAAGAGGATCTTCTACCATAACAGAGAGAGAGACAGAGACAGAGACAGAGAGAGACAGAGAGAAAGAATAAACAATAACACTGATGTGATATTACCCACAGAACTAGGAAAATATGACTGCAAATTGCCTGCCTTGAGGGTAGCTGTGGAACAGAAGACAGGTGTGTAAAGTAGGGGAACTACTTCTAGGTTGCTTAAGTCCATTTAGATCATTTAAATTCATGTAAAGATACGGTGGTGTTGGAGGATGGGAAAAGCTTGCTTTTAAAAATGAGGAGGGCACTCACACTTTTTGTTTCACTTACTCTTACTCATAAGTAAGCCTCACTGAGTGGGACAGGAATTACAACCAGTAAGTATTTATGTAATATTGCAACATATGAACAGCCTTGTTTATTAGAAGATTTAGTTGATAAGCCTACTGAATCAATAAACCTGCTCTGTAGGTAAGATATAAATTTTCAAAATGCTCTTAAAAGCTCAATTACACAATGTAACTAAAGCAACCTAGAGGCATTTGAGAGAAAAAGAGTGTCTGCAGGTACTTTGAAGAAGCTACACCAATTTAGCAGTTTATGTGATGTTCCACGTTATCATTTCCTCTAGAGCCAATTTTACTGAAGAATGGTTTGCTTTATGAGTATTATTTGCTCATTTTGTTTTTAACTACTTTGATGCATTTTTTTAAAAAAAAATACAGCAGGGCTATACACTGCACCATGATTTTCAAACTCTTCAAAATAGCCTTGAAGCATGATGATATTAATTTAAGTGCCATATGAACACTCAAGTTAGCAGATATTAGAATGAAATGTTGTTGCATGTATTTCTGCATTTCAGTAAACTGAGGATGGAACATTTTGGATTCAAAACCACACTGACTGCATACAATTGGTTTAGCTCTAATCAAATGCATCATCAAAACTACAGAGATATGTTCCCTATGGTAGACAAAATGCAAGAGAGGAAGAAAAATTAAGCCAAGAAGAGATGAGACTATAACTCCAAAGAAAAACAAAACAAAACACACCCTAAATGAAAACAAAAGGTGCATTAAAATACAGATTCCAAACTGCAGCAACCAGAATTAGAGTCAATTTCCTTTCAGAATATAAGAGTAAAAATACAGCCAACAAGGGTCTCAAACTCTATCATTTTTTGGAAAGTATGTGAAATTATGTGTGAAAAATGCCACAGTTTTTCAGTAGCTAAATAGTTTATGAAAACTAGGTCTTGTTGAATATCTTATTCTGAACTGATTTAATTCCTAAAAATCCACAGAAGGATAATGACACATGATTGCTTCCTAACATACAGAAAAGCAGAAAGGAAATTGTCCCCAAAGAATTGCTCTTTCTGGGGCTGCAGTCCAGGTGATTGTTCTGAGGCAAATACCTCGACAGCGATACTAAAATCGACCATGGAAACGCTGGTATTTCTGTGCCAGCAGACATGCACTGTAGTGTTGCCACGATGAGGTGTTTGACGTTCAAGGGAGGTGCGGGATGCATTGAGATCATCTTCTGACTCCTGGTCGATGGTGGGTTCCTCAGGAGACTCTATAAAACACAGGGGAAAAGCCATCTCTTTCCCTGACTTGTATAAAACACCAACTAAGAAAACAAGAAAAAAAAAAAAAAGACTGCTCTCATAAAGCTTAGATCACAATCCTGTGAGATGGCGGTGTTTTGAGGTTTGGAATAGGTCAGGACATGTGGCGCAATGGAATAAAGTGGAATTTTCTGGGAAAATATCTCATATTCCAAACAAGAAATAAAGTATGCCACCATTCAGCACAGAATACAGTGAATTGCTTTCTTTGTAGCTTTGTGTCTTTTCTAAGTAAACAACCTGGTCTATATTTCTATGTTTTCCTATTTTGTTTGATAAACCCGCTAGATCCTGTACGAACATGAAATACTCTGGGCAACACTGTGTTGGAGCATTAAGGATGTCTTTCTAAGAGCAGTTTCAAATACAGATGACTATATTGGAATTGTTAAAACTGAATATAACTGGCAATTCATTGTACACCCCCTCCCCCCCACATACACACCAAAAAAAAAAAGCCCAACCAACAATGAACTCTCTCAGAACTTATATCAAATATGAAAACACAGTTGTGACAATCCATTATTGAGAAGTACAACTTCTTAAATAAAAAAAGATTTATTTAGAGTTTGGGAAGAATTTGTTCAATATTAATTTGACAACCCTAAATGTTTAAACATTTAAAATAATTAAGTTTAACACCTTTGCTTTTTTAAAAAGCTTCCATTAACATTTAATTTTTTTTAATGTTTTAACTTTGGCTTTTGGGAGGGATGAAGTACCTACCATTTTTGGCCTTTTAGAATCCTTTTAAAAGATTATTTAATGCCCATGAATTAACATTAACACTAACTTTTCAAAGCTCTGATTCGTTTAAAAATAATTTTGTATGTTAACTGGTACACTTTATTCCACTTCATTATTCTTTTCTGCATTCTTCAGCCTTTCCCCATTCTGTACTTACTATTGTCAGGTGGGCTACTACCTAGGAAGTCAGGAGCTGGGCCATTACAATTCTCTGCCAAGTCAATTACCATCTGGATGTCCTCGGTCCACTTGTCCATCTCAGTGCGGCTGCTGCAAACAAGAAGGAAAGCTTTCATCTTAGTGCACGCAGCAATGAGCTTGAAGAGCTGCTCACAATGAAGCCGAATTGAATTACCAGCCTCTTTTCTTGCACCACACTCCAGACAAATCTGCATAGAGATCCACTACCATCTCACTTCACTGTATCTATATCTCATATTTTGAAAAATATGATTAAAAATGCATCTAGGTGCAACTACCTTTCAAACAGTATGTTTCTTCTATTGTGTGCACTTCATTTTCTGCAAACCCTGGCAACATGCCTCCAAATGACACAGTCCATATCACTAACCTTGCAGCAACAACAATAGTCTGGTGTTGACCTCTCAGTGTGAAACAATGAGGAACTCCCCATTCTTCTTCACTCTCTTCTATCTGAGGATACAAACAGATAAGACACATTCAAGATGTAGGCAATGGAACCTGGCTGATACATATACAACAGCATACGTTGTGGAAATAAAAGTTATGGACTGCAGCACAGTTTGCATAACATGAATGTAGTAGTTGGAGATCCTGTGTCTTGGAAACAACGAGACTCAAAACCTATTGAAAATTCCTCCAAGAACTATAGCAAGATCGGTACAAGTACCATCAAGAACCATACAGTTACTAAGAGTTACTACCATACAGTAACTCTTTTTGATAATACGGTAATTCCAGAGATTCTGGTTCCTCACTATATTAGAGAACACAAAGCTGCCTGTGCATGGAATAATTCACAGCTGTTACTGCAGGAAACTTGCCATTTAGATCTTAATCAAGTCCAAGTCACAATTCAAACAGAGAATTTTTCAAAAATAATTAACATGGGCTTACAAGCATCAAAATTGTATTAGCACACCGCTGGCAGCCCTACAGGTAATCTCCAAGGCAGAAATGGAATGAACTACAGGGGATTTTGTTTCAGTTGTGTATATGAAACTAAAGGCAAGTTTTCCATTAGAAAGGATTGCTAAACAATAATCTAATTCTAGGCTTTGCAGGGTCCTTCCATTAATTTGACATGGTTCCCAATCAATGAAGCAACTGTTTCCACCAACGCAAATTCCTACAAATCAAAAGGATGGATGTGACTTAATCCAGATTCACTAATTTTTCAAGCCGCTCAGTCCTCTAGACCAGTCCTTCTCAAGATGTTTTGGGCTTCAATGACCTAAAGGCTCAGTCAATATAGTCAAGGGACAGGGATTTTGGAAAATGAAGGCCAAAGGGGGTCAAAGGCTGAGAACTACTGCCTTAGGGCAGTATGCTACACTTAATTTATTCATTCTTATTTCTCACTTGCCTCTCAAAAATGTAAGATGCTCTGTGCTTCATATATGCTTGTATTAACCATAACCTTTTGCAGTTTGAGATAATCCAGCAATGACAGTAACCATCAGTCTCAACTCTATGCGCACTTACCATCATACCATAGAGTGGGAGCTGACCATGGACTTTAAACTGGTTTGATGCTGTTAGGCCTCTACTTGTATACAGCAAGACATCATTGAACTGTAGGCAAAAAGTAAGAATAAGTACAGCAGACCTGGTCACATCATTTATCTATCTTCTTTCTTCTTCAGGTGCTTATACTCCTAGCCTAAATACACAGTATTTTTAATAATTTTGTGCATGAAACAATGTTTGTGCACACCGAACCATCAGAAAGCAAAGATGCAATTATCTCACCCACCCATGTGGACAATTTTGGATTTTGGAATATTTTGTATTTTGTATTTCTACATAAGGGATGCTCAACCTGTCTATGAATTTTGTATGGGACAATGCTTCGTGTGCTTTTTCAATTGTCCACATTTTTAGCCAAATACATTTTTAAAACACATGCATATTTTTGTATTTTATTTCTCCAGGGTGTACTATAGACCTTGCCAAATTGCTAATTTCCAAGGCAAGATGTACTTTTTCTTGCTATAAATCTTGTGTGAGAAAAAAAATATTGCACTTCTTATGAAACCTTTCCCCATCTTTACTCTTAATTACATATACATATTCTCTACAATTCTGCAAAAGTTGAAAAAGTGCAGAATGTGGCGTAGTCTATCTTCTTTAGATTCTAAACTTTGCACATTTCTGTATTTAATCCAATACAATGTTTATTTATTTTTAATTTGGCTGGGCCTATATTTTTCTCACACAAGGAACAGATGATATTGCACTTCTTTTAGTTTATTTCACTAGACACATCTAACTTCTTCCATAAATGCCTTTCTCCTTGTCATTTGCCATTTATTGTACATTCATTGTATTGTATTTAATTACACACATGCAAGTTGTTCTTGTCACTTACCAGGAAGAACATCCGCTGCTGTAAGCCTTTTCCAGACAATTTACTAAGGCTACCCAGTCTAATAAATTCCTGTGTAGGAAGAGATATAAAACAGAAAGCATCAGTGCTCTGGACCAACATCTGGTTGAAAGTCTGCAAGTAATTAATGTTGTATGGCTGACTTAATAATCTTATGCCTGCCTGCTCCCATAATTCAACTACCTCCAAGTGATATCTGCTCATCCACTTTTCCTGTTGGTCCACTAACTGGTTCTGGAGTTAATTTTGCAGTGAGGAAGCTGCAGCAAAGTCCATCTTTCCCATAACACTCCTGCAGTATCAGAACTCCAAGATCAAATGGGAGGAATTTGTGGTACAATTGGGTGTATCCACACTGCAGAATTAAAGCAGTTTGACATCATTTTAATGGCCATGACTCTATCCTACAGAATCCTGGGATTTACAGTTTGGTATGGTATTGAACCTGGTCTGTCATCTGATGCATCATCAAACTACAACTCCTAGGATTCTGTAGGACAGAGTCATGGCAGTTAACATGGTGCCAAACTGCTTCAATTCTGCAGTGTGGATACACCCAGTGTTTCGTACAATAGTGTTGTCTCAGGTTCTGGGAAGGGTGATCCTAGTGTGGGATGCCAGAATGCTCCTTGGAGGAATACAGACTGTAGGAAGCTCCCTTACACTGCTCCATCAAGCCCTAGAACAACTTAATTCCTTCCCTCCTTCCATGATAGAATGGTAATACACTGAAAAACTTTGCTGAACAAATGCCAGCCCAGTGTTGTGATAAGCACAACTGGCTCAACTTCAAAGCAAACAGCAAAAACGCAAGCACTTCCACATGTTGCTCCCAGCAGCAAAGAGACAGAGAGTGGAACAGGAAATATTGCATTGTGAATTATATCTCAGGATGCAGGCATTCACAACTCTGCCTCCTGAGCTGATTCTGCTTCTCCATCCAGACTAGCAGCAATCAGGCTGGTGGAGTCACCTATAAACTGTCCAGTGAATCTGCTGATGGGATGGTGGTGGTATTCAGTCCACTAGACTTTCCATTGTAGTAGCCCTGTTAGTCTCTTGCAGCATAAAAAGGAGGAAGGGAGGAGGAGGGGGGAGAAAAAAAGAGGAACATGCTACCTGTACTGCATTCCTTCTCCCCCCTCCCTTTCCTCTTTTTATATCCCCCCCTTGATTCCTATTAACAAATCTACCATCTGCCTTTGACTTTTTCACTATTTTTGTTTCACAGGGTTCTTGGGGTCCAATTTATTTTATGACATGCATACTTTACATTGGTGTGTTTGAAACTGCCTGAAACAAAGAGAAAGCCCTATGTGCAGCTTATGGTATGGAGCAGGGTCCATGCAGATGCATTTCATATGGCTATCTGTCCAGATCAGCCAGTAGTATTAAACAGTAATAAGAAAATACAATATTTCCGATTTTCTCTGCTTGCCTTTGAGACTGTTCTCAAACAGGGCAGGACACATTATTTGAGAAACATGTCTGCTTAATGTGTTAAGTGAAGGAAGGGGCTCTACACAAAGAAAGGTACACTCAACACCTCTCAGCCCCCAATTTCCCATAGCTTAGTCCAGTTCTTCCAAGGTCCATGTGTTGAATGTGGACATCATGGACCACAGATATCTGTAGACATCTGGGATAGGATGTTCTGTATCCCGCCCTTTGGGGACCCAATCAGGCGGCTTACAACAATAAAACCACAACACACACACACAAACACACCACCCTCTTCAACAGAATGATCAAAATCTTCAATCTTAGTGTGTACAATGGCTTAGGGGCAGTAAAAAAAAACACTCCACCTGATTTGCATTTGGATAGATATGCAAAGGACTGGCAACATTTAATATTTCCTTCCCACAATTTTAAAAAAAGGCCTGGAGCAGTCCCTACTGCAATAATCCAAAGTGGCATCCAAACATGAAAAAAGACAGAGAATTCATCTTTTTCACAAACAAAAGAAAATATCCCTATAGCAACTGAAGATAAAATAAATAAAAATGTGGCTAGTTTAAAATGCATTAATAAAAATCCTATCACCTAAGTCTTAGGCAGAGCTCTAAAAAGTTATTTAAAAAACCTTTTACAAGATCTAGTTATAGGTAGATAACTCTTAGTACTAAGAAGATTTTTAAAATGCCAAGGGTAACATTATTGACTTGCTACTGACTGGAGTTACTGTTTTTGTGGCAGCTGGGGCCTATTCACATTACACAATTATAGAACTATGAAGCCACTTTAACTGCCATGGCAACATCCCATGGAATTCTGGAATTTGCAGTTTAGGGAAGGGCATTTAGAATTCTCAGCCAGAGAGCACCAGTGCCTCAGTAGACTACAAATCCCAAGATTCCACAGGATGCAAAGTTAAAGTGAAATAACACACTGTAATTGTGTAGTTAATGGACCCACAAACAAGAACTCAGCAGAAAGGCATTCATTCACCCTCTTGACTCATTCATCCTTTTTAGGATTCATTCATCCTTTTTATCTTCTTAGTAGTAAGCATTATCTACCTAAGATTAGATCTTGTAAAAGTTTTTTTTTAAAGATATAACTTTTTAGAGCTTTTCCTAAGACCTAGGTGATAGGATTTTTATCAATGAATTTTAAACTAGCCACATATTTATTTTCAGTTACTGTAGGGATATTTTCTTTTGTCTGTGAAAAAGATGAATTATCCCACCTTAAGAAAGTGATTTGAATTCTAGTCCCCTAGCTAAGTCTAGAATGCTCCAGACTTGTTTGTAAAGAGGCAGAACTTATCCATCACAAGACTGTGGGAGAATGAAAGAGAGAACAGTGGTGAAGGATTTTTCATAATGGGAATGGTTATGGAGATGTACACATGTGATAGCTGGACAGTGAAGAAAGAAGATAGAAAGAAAATCAACTTATTTGAGATGTGGTGCTGGAGAAGAGTACTGAGGATATCATGGATGGCCAAAATCAGGGGTAGGCAACCTTTCCCCTTTAAGGGCTGAGGGACTTCAGCTCCCAGAATCCCAGGAGTTATTGGCCAACATGGGACTATTGGCCAACATGGCTGAGGCTTCTGGGTCCCTTAAAGGGGAAAGGTTGCCTACCCCTGGCCAAAATAATAAACAAATGGGTCCTAGAACAGATCAAGTCTGAACTCTCCCTGGAAGCCAAGATGAGGCTGTTGTACTTTAGCTACATCATGAGAAGACACGACTCATTAGAAAAAACAATAATGCTAGGAAAGGTAGAAGGCAGTAGAAAGAGAGGAAGGTTGCATGCCAGATGGTTAGACTCAATCAGGAAGGGCACAAGCCTGAACCTGCAGAGGTTGAGCAAAGTGGTTGAGGATATGAGGAGTTGGAGATGTCTCATCCACTGGGTCGCCATGAATCAAGGCTGACTTGAAGGGAGTTGACAACAAAATAATAAAGAGTGAGAACACTCTGAGAAAATGCAAACAGAAATGGTGATGAAAGCTGGTGAATTTTACAGAGTGAGAAGCATTATTTTCACATTACTACAGTTCTTATAAAGGCTTTTATTTCATCACCTTGTACAGGTATCAGAAAGAATCCACCAACTTTTTCTTCCAGGTTACTAAAGGGCTAGATTCAGGAATCTATTTCCTCTTTATTGTCCTATGCAATCAGAGATGAGGTGGGTGTTTTTGTAAATATATGATGTGTTGCTTCACTTTGCCTCAGGACAGAGTGCAGAAGCATGGAAAATCTCCACCTCCACAAATGTAAATTAAGGGATGTAG
>JAIPUX010001232.1:52161960-52174556 GCA_020142125.1 Phrynosoma platyrhinos | reverse complement strand
CCAGGTTTATAGGCTGGAAGTGCTCCTGGATCCAGCATTGTTCTGTTATGCCTTTGCCTAACTTCAATCCACATGCCATTTGTCCCCGTTCCTGGAGAAGTTAATGCAGCCACATGCCACAGTCATATCTAGATGGGATCATTGGATTGGACTGGGGGAGGGGTTGCCTTTCCAAAGTGTTTGGCAGCCACTACAGCTGAGGCAGAATGTTGTGTCAAGAAAAAATAGAAGTGTCTGCTTTTCTAAGCATATTATAAACATCCTGTTCAATTTGCACTGGTTCCCAATTTATTCTGGGCCCAGTTAAAAGTGTTGACTATTAACAATGAACTGGACAATTTAAATGACAATCTCATTCTGCTTGAACCTGCCTGTTGCTTATAACTTTTTTTCTGAAACTTTGCTCTGTACTCTGTCATCAAGGGAGGTATAGCTAGGAAGGTCATAACAAAAGATTTCTTTTGTGGCAGTCCTCCAGATGTGGAACTCCTTGCCAAGGGAAGCTGGATGGGCATTTTCTGTGCTTGTGACAGGCAAATAAGACATTTCTATTCCACCAAACCTTTATTTGTATTTCAACCTTATCTGTATTTCAACCTTATCTGTAGCGAACTAATTCATCAGCTATTTTATCTTAAATCATTTTAATACTCATTGGTGTTTAATTGTAAGATCTTAAATTGCTGGGAATGCCTTGTAGGCTACTTTTAAGAATGAAAGATGATGCATAAATGATTTTATAATTGAAATACAATAACTACAGATAACATTTTAAGAGATCACACATCCCATATGCTCTGCTCCTGCAAAACTGGCATGCTAGCAAGAAGAGTTCTAGTCCAATCTTAATAATATGAAACATTTCTTTCTCCAAGACAGGGAACATGAGGAATGCTATATATTGCTTGAATTTGAAGTGCACTCTATGTTGTTTTATGAATGGGTAGCCTAACTCTTAGTAAGTAATGCAAAGTCAAATTGTCAGGAGAAGTTAATAAACTTGGGTCAGTGAAGAAGCAAAGGAACTCCCTTGATGAAACCTACAAGCTGCTCACTTTTATTTAGAGGTTAGAAAATGTACTTTTTTAGATTATAACCCTGTTGAGCATGTTGGTTGGGGAATTTTGGGAGGCGTAGGTCTAAATACTATAAAGACACCAGACCTCATCTGACCTTGGAAACTAAGAAGGGTCAGATCTAGTTAGTACTCGGATGGGAGACCTCCAACCAATACCAGGTGCTATAGGCTATATTTCAGAGGAAGCAACTGGCAAAAGCACCTCTGACTACTCCTTGCTTAAGAAAAACTATGAAATTCACGGGGTCGTCACAAGTTGCCACACGCATACACAGCCCCCAAAATAATTTTTCCAAGCTTTGATTTTAGTCAAGACACAGCCTCTCTATGGCCTTCTTACAACAATAGCTAAGGGGGCTCCCAAAAAAAGTACAACGGCTGTAAAAGGAGGAAGGGATTGAGAAGGGAAAAAACATGGCAGCACCTTTCCCCTTTCTTCCTTTTTATGCTACAAGAGACTAACACACTTACTTCTTTGAAAACTAGTACAAGGACCAAATATCCTTGGCATCCTTGTAATCTGACCACCAGGTTAAATATCACCATTTGATTTATCTCTCTTTGGCATTTCTTAGCAGGTCTATACTGAAACAGCTGTTGTTTATACAACATACTCACTTCATTTTTTGTTAATCAAAGCGAACCATGATTTTTAAAAAATTCTTCCCACAACAGACAGTAATACATTTTCAAAACCAGTTTTTCCTTTGTCTAAACTAAATGTGCTTTATCCTGAGTTTACCCCTCCCCACACTTACCCTTCCTGAAATCACTAGATTGTCAATGCCTATCAAATCTTTTTTCAGTTCATGCAGTTTCTGGAAATTTTCCATTTTCAGCATACTGCTGTGAAGCTGAGCCACCATTTCTGAGATCTCTGCCAGAGCAGCTGTGAAGTGAAAGAAGCAACAAAGACAACAAGAGATGAAAATTGATTCTATTGGAGAAATATTCTGTAGGGGACATTCTAATAGACGCATGAGGAAACACACACACAAAATTCTGTGTTTCAATTCCAGTAGCAAGTAAGTTTTGTCAAAATGGGATACAAATCCACAGAAACTACAGGTGCAAAATACTGTTACCAGAATAGTTGTATCTTTGCCTTGAGAGAGCATGCAACTGAAGAGAATACAGCTCATGGAGACAAACAAGATAATGGCAGTTCCCAATGTTGTTCACCTCTTCCTTTGACCACTCATACATCTTATCTAATCTAGGAAGAAAAATAATGTCCTGTCCTCTCAGTAGGTAGGACAGGAGGTGAGCAATGGGGCTGGAAAAGGAGTACAACATGAAGTTCAGTGGTTGCACACAGGGCTAAATTACACAATTTTTGGCATATTTTTAATCAGTTACAATGGCATTAAATCCATCTTAAATTGTAATAACCCACTTTTGGGGTTGCTGTAGAGGTTGGAATTCCATTCTGATGCCACAATGACCAAATTCCTTCCAACCTACCTTTTCTCTACAGCTCCCTCCTCTCCCACCTACACATGTATGGCTGTAAAGGGTGGGGTTCAGCACAGAAAAGGTGAGTTGTGGGGGGCTGCATCAAGAAATATAACATAGCTGGATCTACATATAGCTCATCCTCTTTTCCCTATTTAATGCACAATTAAGTACTCAGGCCATGATCCTGAGTGGAACCATTCATGTGGGCACTCTTAGCAATTTGTTTTCCCAAGTCTTCTCACACTTGGGGTGGCAGGGGGACATCAGAAGAAACATGGCTCTATTGGAGCCCAATGAACCTTTTCAGTGAGCAAATTTAGGAAAAAGTACTCAAGGGGGCAGGGAGAATTCAAAGACATAGCCAAAGACATAGTCTGGAGGAGGGAGATTTAAATCTTTCCTGTGCGTACCTGATGTTCACATTCTGGATGATTTTATCCATATGTTTATTCATAAGTAAAAAGTAACTAGGCTGCACACTACATGTTTGGCATATCACACAGGTTATTTAGTCTCAATCCCAAAGTGAAACACTGGCAACTATATACGGTAAAGTGATTAATTTTGGCATCTGAACACCTTCAAGTCCAGGTGATCTGAAGGACTGAATTTCCCTATATGAACCTCTAAGATCTAGGATCTTCAAGAGAGGCCACTAGCTCTCTCCCATTATCTTCGTGGGCTTGTTTTTGGAAACAAAGGAGAGGGCCTTCTCAGTGGCTTCTCCCAAACTTTGGAGCTCTCTCCCCAGGGAGGCCTCCTTGCTCTCCTTCTGCCAACAAGTGAAAATGTTCCTATTCCATCAAGCTTTTTGGAGCTGACTGTGATGGGCTTTTAATGGTGTGATTTTTTTTTGGTTCTTCATATTATTTTTAAATATTTTATATTTACTGGTTGTTTAACTTTAAAAAAAAATCACACACACACACCTAACTGAGGTTTTTGTATGTTTTTAACCTGTACTGGTTTTAATAATTTGTAATCTGTAGTCTCCTCCACAGCAGTACAGATTTCAAATATATTGTTTTATTATGTTGGCACCCAGAACAATTTTGGAACTCTTGGGGTTGTGAAAGTATGTCTCCTCCAGGATACAAGTTAAGGAACAAGTTCAGGATACAAGTTAACTTTCCCATCATGTAAATGGTTAGCTTGAAGGCCTGCAGTTCACAGAAAAAATGTAGTACACATTTCCTAGCATTTCTTTAAAAAAAATATACAGTATTTTGGGCCTGTTTCAAAACCAGACATGTTCTTTTCTATATTTAAAACCTCAAATTTCAGCTATTTTGCCAGCCAACAGCCACATTATTCTGGCTGGCTGACCAGAAATATCATAAGCGGCTTGAAAGCTTAAGCTGATAATGTCTCCAAACAATGATTTGTTCATGCTCTGTTTTCCTGTTTTAAATTTCTTCCCAGAGGCTGAGCCTAAGGAATCCATTTGACTGATGTGACTGAAGCTCCACTGCCACCAATGAAACCCAAGGCATCATTTTGCTGCACACAGGCACAAATGACCAGGTGTATTTACTTGTATTTCTTCATTTTGCATGATTGTTCAGCTTTTTTTGCAAAATGGGAGCAGAATGGGAGACTATGGGCTGGATCAGAAAGGCACAAAAAAGTGGCCTGGATCCACCCTGGCCAGCAGCAGGTCAGAACACTGCTGACAAGGGGGCTGGCTAGCATTACCAGGAGCTGGGTCATCCTGGCTCCTTTTTGCTATAGTCCAAAGGACTGGAGCACAGCCGCAGGACGATTTGGAGGTGTGCGTCATCTAAACAGCATGCCTCCAAAGTGGCCAGAAGCTACTTCATTTGGCCCATCTGTTCAGGCCCTAAGGGAGACATCCTGTACAGACCTACCTGAAAGTAAATCCCACTGAAATTTTGCAGAGGTGTAGCTATGGAGAGAGAAAAATCAAGACATTGCTTCTCCATATAAGAATTCTGCTCCTCCAATGAAAATTTTTCTTCAGATCTTAAAGCTCTAGCATTCCTGAGACTGAGACATTTAAAATTATTCACCCCCAAAATTCTTATATCTGCTTGTGTTTACATATCCTTTGTTACTTTGTCTGCCCTTTTCTCAGGATGCCTAAACTGTATTTCCAAATATTCAACAGAAGTTTTAAATTAGTGCAATGCTAGAAATTTGGGAACTGAAGGATAATTTCATGGGGGATGGAAAGAGAATTCATCTTCCCATAACTACACCCCTGGCCTTACCTCTGAGTAGCATAGGATTGCTTCTATTAAGGACTCAGTCATGTTGCATATTCACATACACATACACATACACTTTCTTCTGGAACAAGTGACTTCCAAATCTCATTCAGAGTGAAGAAAATGCAGGGGGTTGCTACTTAACGCCTCCTCCAGATGACCTTCTCTTGGTGCAGCTTTTCTGGGACTCAAGGGGGAATCAGAGTTCACTGGCAAACATCTGCATGTAACATGTGTTTTGGACTAGGGCTGCATCCACATTGCAGAAATAATCCACTGCTTTAACTTGAATGGCTCCATCCTGTGGAATTCTGGGATTTGTAGTTGTGGCACCAGAGCTCTTTGACAGAGAAGGCTAAATGTCTCACAAAACTTCAGATCTCAGGATTCCATAGCACTGAGCCATGGCAGTTAAAGTGGTGACAATCTGGATTATTCCTGCAGTGCAGATACAGATGTAGATGCAGTCCAAGAGATTTGGATTTTCCACTTAACAGATCTTCCTCAGTACTCACTTACCTCTGGAATCCCTGAAGTCCATATGATTTGGTGGATAATATTTACAGAGCCTTTCCATTATCTGCTTGTAGTGCATAAGCCGGTGCAGAGGCCTGAGAAGAAAGGTGTTGAGGGGCAAATAACAGACCTTCTGCATCTCAAAGTCCCTGCATAAGGCCTCCAGCTTGCGAGAGTTTTTGATCCCATTCTCCAACTCAACCAGAACCTCACTGTGCTTCCGCAAATGAATTGTCAGGTGCTAGAGAGAGAGAGAGAGAGAGAGAGAGAGAGAGAGAGAGAGTAGTGATAAGCAGACACAAGAAAATATTATTTGCTTAATATGTTGTCACTTGCTTGCTACATTTTAAGGCACTGGGGCAGTTACAAAAAGCCACCATGAGGCTCATATTTTGGCCAACTTTTCTAAAGTTGTGAAGCTCAAATGGATTGTCCCCTGACCTTTGACTGTTATGTAAGATGTTTTGCTCATTTTGCCCAACCTATGGTTACAAAAGCTTTAAAACATTACCTCTACTATATGCAAGAGTTCTACAGAAACCATCAGCATTTTTCTTAAAATTAACTCTCTTGGCTTCTGCTCTCGGGTTTACAGCTGTTGTGGATAACAGAGATGGGGACAGAGGCTATTTTTGTTTCTTGCCCACTCCCTTCTAGTGGGTTGCACCACTGTGTTTCAGCATGCTGGAAGTGACATAATGTTACTTTGGGCCACAGCTTTGGCTGATTTTTCAGCCTTAGATTTTTGGGCTTTGGGAAGGCTAAGGGAGCATGGAGAAAGTAAATTTGTGGATAGTTTTGGGGTGCTTTGGCTGGTTTTCAGGTGTAAAATCACCCAAAATTGGTGTAATTTTTTAAAAAATTGAGTTTGGGGGCTTTGAGGATACACTTTGGTGTCCTAAGGACCATGTGTATCCTGGGGACTGCATCTCTACCCCTTCCCTGCTTTATTTCATGTGCTTAAGGTGTTGTTGTTTTTTTGGCAGAATGGTGACCTAGAATTTTTAGTAATAGCATCTTTATGATGTCTAGGACTTTTTGCCTACAAAACTCCACTTTGGCTTGCTTTTGCATAGTGAGTATTCGCATTTCTACAGAAAGCCAGCAAACACATATGCCTGCAAACACATGGGGATCTACTATTGCCACCCACCTACAGCAGGGTTTAAAGGCTAAATGTAATTCATACCTTCATACTCTGAATGTTCTTCAGCATAACGTCCCCAATTCTTTGGTAATCTCCTTTCAAGTGAGCATTAGAGCGGCCTTCCCTGCCAGCAATAGAATTATCCATGTCAGTCAGGCATTATAACTGCATCCTTAATCAGAGAGTTAGAGAGGAAGAGTATACACACAACACACATACACTAAAAGGAAAAGCTCAATTGCATCACACAGTTTAGAATGCATTTTCTTTAATGCACCACTAATTCTCACATGGAGTACATGCTTTGATTTATCTTGCTTTATCCTGTATGTGCAATAAGGTGATACATTTTATAACCCTATTACATTTTGAAGACAGAAAAGATAAAGAATTAAAAGCTACAGTAAAGCTGGGGAATGAGGGCAGAAGTAACCAATTGCTTGAGCAATATGTATAATACCATTTATTGTATCCTGGACTCGAAAACAGAATAGAACTCACAAAAGAAAAAATTGAGGAAGAAAACCGACACAAAACAGAAATACTTTTTAATGTGTACCTTATTTTCCTGCGTATAAGACTACTTTTTAACATGCAAAATCTGTTGTTAAGGGGGGGTCGTCTTATACGCCGGATATAAGGATAAGGAGGATAGAGGTGCTAAAACTCTATATTTTGACTGGAAAAATGGGGGGTCGTCTTATACGCCGGGTTGTCTTATACGCCGGAAAATACGGTAATTCACAACGCCGCTCCGTAGTATTCTGAGATAGTCTTAAAGACCCACCCTTGAAATTAGAGATGGATAAACTCCCTTGAGCAATCTTCAGACAAAAAAAATGTTCATTTTGAAATCCATGTAACAGAAACTCAAGAATAAATTGTCCTTGCCACAGAAGTCCTGAAAGAAGACCCTTTCTCTTTGATTGTTTGCATGAAGGGATGGCAGTAAGGAAAGATGTTTCTATGCTTCCTTCCCACCTTGGCATCCTGACATGCTGTGTATTGCCTCTGTACTGAAGAAGCAATGGCACCTGGGACTGGGAGTGTCCCCAGGGACTGTTGTTGGCAGTCCTGATCCATAGTGGAATATGTCAGGGGGACTGGTGCTACCCTGTGGTTCTCACAGGCTGGGAAATAAAGTGGTGAGGGTGCTTTGAGGGTTAGCAGAGAGCTTAGAAGGAAGCTCAGCAGAAAATCCTCTTCTTTCCATGTATTTAACCAGCTTCTGCACACAAAGTATGGGTTTCCCCCCAGGGGTATTCTTAAAAAGCTTGATACTCTTTCGCATCATACTTTAAGAGCCACAGAAGTAGTTCACTTAGACTTGAGGAAACATCCAAAGCATCTAAAACTGAATCTTACAGGAATGCTCAATGACAGCTTCAAATTAACCACATTAGGTACATACAATTCATTCCATGAAGAAGAAGAAGAAGAAGAAAAGAAGAAGTCTGCCCTTTCCATTTAGGTTTTTAGGTATCCTATGAAGGTTGCCAGGTATCCCTTATAAGGAGTGTCTCCGCTTTGTAGGTTGGAAAGCTTTTCCTTTCATACAAGATTCCCACCCACTCAAATCCTATATTTTAGGGTTTGGTCTTTTATAAATACAGAAATGTATGCATTATGCAATTTATGAATGTGGACAATATGTTGATTTTACAGAGAAACGCATGGCTAGGTTAACTGAAATCAATACCTCCATTAAGCAGAACACAAACTTGTTAACAGCTACTTTTTTATTGTGAACCCTGCATGTCATGAATTTTGAGTGCTCCTTAGTGCTATTTTGAAAACCTGGCAGCAATACACGGCATTTGCCTAGCACTCAAAATTCTTGAAGCAAATAAGTAACACATTTTAAGATATTGGCATCTTCTGGAAAAAAAAACCCTATAGGTTAATGTTGACCTCAACAACATTAATGTTGACCTCAACAAATAAAGCAAATGCAAGAGTGTGGCATCCTCCTCCATTACATCATAGCCTACAAAAAGAGTGCTATCCCAACTACAAGATAAGTATTCACCTTACTGCAGGAGAATGCTGTCTAAAATCTAAATACACAAAGAAAACTGATAATAGCTCACTGGGTTATTCAAGATGGTAAGAAATAGACCTTGGTAATAAAAATGAAACCCAAGTCGAATAACGGCTTTCCTCTTCTTTTGCTTGCAATCATCTCCTTTTAAAAGAACACACCTCTGTGCAACTTCAAACTCCATCTGCAGTTCTTTATGATGTTGCATCATGAGGGAGCGGGACAAGGAAGAAGTTGAGGCTCCAGAAACAGCAAGCCCTACATTCTCTTGGGCATGCAGAAGTAGCTGTGTATGTCTTTGGATCAGGGTTAGCTTTCCATTTATTTCAACACGGTCACTCCCAAATACATTTTCTAATGACTGCAGTAAAGAAATTGCTTAGCCTTCCAGATGTTGTTGAACAAGAGCTTCCAGCTCTTCTCCTCACTGGCTAGAACTACTGGGAGTTTCAGACCCAAAACCTCTGTTTAAATCATCACAATTCCCATGTAATGGGAAAAAGCAAAGTCTCAGAAATATGCATGGCTTAAGATAAAAACTAAGACTATTCAGGCACTTCCTTTTGCCCATGTGTGTATTTGCATACAGCATCCATATTACATAGCTGTTTATATCCTATTTTATTTAACCCAAGGAGCTGGAGGGAGGGGGAGAAATCAAACATCCCAAACAGAAACAGCAACTGAGTTATCTCTACATAACACATGTGTTCAAAAAATCCATAAGCAAGGGATGGTATTAAACTGCTTCATGTTCATTTTAAGTAGACCAACTAGCTGTTTTTCTGTCTTGCATAATGATTATATCCCAAAATGTTCCCCTCAAATACTCTCAAAAAGTGAGTAACCAGCACAAAGCAAATCTTCTAGTAAGAAAAGATTTGCCCCTACAAACACAAAAGGAATGCCTGTGCTATGAGTAACCTATTAATGTGGCATGAGTGTCATAATTGTTCTATGCCTTCAAGTTGCTTCTGACTTATGGCGACCCTAAGGAAAACATATCACAGGGTTTTCTTGATAAGATTACTTCTAAGTTTATTTGTCTTTCTCAAAAGATGAGAGTGTGTGACTTGCCTAAGGTTACCCAGCAAGTTTCCATGGCCAAGCGGGGATTTGAACCCTGATCTCCCAGAATTCAATTCACTAAACCAAGCTGGCCCTGATGGGAATGTTACTTTTATTGCCATAAATGTCCCAAGCTTGCCATTAAAGTTGGAACCACTTTTGAAAACATGAGGCAGAGCTACCTACAGTTGTGAAATGTGATGCACTTGAATGACAATTTCCTATTTTTTGAAAGGATTTTATTCTTCCCAAATTCATTAATCAATTTCCCTTTTCTATGAACCTCTTTGAAGCAGCATTTGTTTTCTGTCAGCTTGGTTCTCTTTCTGTTTTGTCTTAGTGCACATTCTCCTTTTTATGAGGTACAGGTGAAGATGTAATTTGGAAATGCATATAATGTGTCATTTTGCTTGGATCTATACTGGTCTCTGAGTAGATTTCAAGCAGATACAGTAGTGCTGACAAAATTGAGGGTGCCTTGGATATGGTAGCCTTGCAGTACCTCTGTTTCCTTTACTCTCCCTAGTCCTTACTCTGCCCCTGCTTTTCTTCCCCCAGCACTCACCACTTTGTCCCAATTTTGGAGAATAAGTAGGATGACAAGGATGACAATGATAACAAAAGCAGCAATGATGGTGATGTTCTAGACAACTGAACAGGTGGAGTTGCACCTCCCTCTTTTAGAACTTACTGAATAGTTTGGGTCTTGATTTTTCCTGAATGTCTTTGAGCCCATATTGGGCCACAGTTTCAAACAGGGAAATTCAAGATGCTAGGTGTGATTTATCTGCAGGGAGGGAGGGAGGGAGGAGGGAAGGAAGGAGGAAACAAAGCAACTACATTTGGAAGCTAGGGGGCACCAGATCTATATCCTTAAGTGGAATCACTGACTAGATTGTATATAGTTTGATCAAAAGAAACAGGGCCAGAAGGAAAATGTTTGACACTGCTGTTCTTCAGATATGTACAACATAATGTATGCAGTGCTGTAGAAAGTAATTTCTACAATGATTCTATTGCATCTGCTTGAGCTGTTATCCAAAAGAACACCTTCAATATATATATTTTTCCCATTAAAATAGTGTAAGAATTTTTTTTTCCTCATTTTTTTCTCACAATGTTCTCTTATGAGGTGGAAAATGTCTCGGAAGACACCTTCTGAACACAGAAAGACACCTTTGAATCCAATTCTTAAGACACAAACCCTGCTTTTTCCTTTACATGAAAAGAGATTCCACCTAAACACTAGGAAGAACTTCTTGATGGTAAGAGCTGTGGAGTCTCCTTCTTTGGAGATTTTTAAACAGAGGCTGGATGGCCATCTGCTAGAAGTGCTTTGATTGTGTATTCTTGCATTGGAATAGATGGCCCTTGTGGTCTCTTCCAACTCTATGATTCTATGTTTCTTCTATGACATTGGCCCATATTCTACATCACATATTTATATATGAAACAATAACTAATATCTCCTGGCCTGATGCTCTTCACCAGGCAGCAGCAGTATGTCTGTTCAGCTGGCGCTGAGGGTGCAGGAGGAAGGTATTCTCATCCACTCCTGGCAGAAAGCAAGGCTGTAACAAGGAATTGTGACAGGGTCCTGCTTTTGATTATCGCAGCCTTATTTGCTGGCAGGAAGAAGGGTGAAAACATCCTTCTCCTGTGCCCTAATCATCAACGGAATGGACTTCTATTTTTTGATGTGTCTGCTGGCTGTTAAGCTAGGTTTGGGAAGGCATTTCCAATCATGGCAATAGTGATACAATTTTAGTGAATGCGGAGCAGTTACATTTCCGTAACTCTAAGTTACGAATCTATATGGGCAATACAGATGCCAGCCATTATTCCTTTCCTCTGCCCAAGGGTGTTCTACTGAAAAAGAAATGGTTCAGCAATAAAAATGTGTGGTAGTGTAAGCTATACTAATGTATTGTTCATTTATATTTATATGCAGATTTTTTTCTTTAGGACTGAAACGTTTTATTTATAATTTACATTTATATTTCATTTTCCTCCATTGAGTTCAAGGCAGCATACATGGGCATAGCCACACAACTGAATAACAGGACTTTGATAACACTTTAACTTTATACAGGGATATTTATACGATGATTTTCAACCAAAAAGTAGAAAAAATGGCAATATTACAGGGACAGGAGAATGGAAAAAGACAGAACCCAACCTGCTGTGAGCAAATTATGTTTTGCAATTGCACTGACATTTCTGATGCTTCAAAATCAGAAGTGGCAAGTTGTGTATAGCAAATTAGTCACTCTGTAACTGGGAAACACTAGAAACTGCATTACAGCAATGATTCTACTGCCAACTTATTGGCATCCATATCTTCAGTGCTAATTTGATTGTACTGAGGGCCCGCAAAACAAAAATATTTTGTTATTTTTTGTTCTTGTCACATGCATGTTTCTTAGGGACAGGTCTCACTAAAATTAATGTAAGGCTGGCCACCAGTAAGGGTACCCTTCCTTAAGCTTTCAGGGTGCAGAATACTCAACCTATTGCTGTGTGTATGTGTATTTAAAAACCTTTTCAAGAGCTGGAAGAACATGCAACAGTGTTTAGCCCAGTAAACTGTCTCTGCCTGGTCAGCATAGGTCCTCTTGAATCAGGGTAGAGGGATCTTTGGCCTTCCAGATATTTTGGAATTCAGCGTTCAGAAGTGCCCGCTAGACCACCTAAGAGGAAGCAACTGTTGAAGCTGAAATGCAAAACATCTGGAGGACCAAAGATTCCCCAACCCTGCCATAAACCCCCACATCCTGTTTATCAGCTCTTCTCCAGGCCTCCTGTGCAATCTGAGGCAGTACACTGGGGCAAGCTCAGGTAGCTGTGATGGCTGGCATGTTGAAACAACCTTGCAACTTGTTTGATTGCAGGATTGTACAAAACCGTTATGTTAAATTAACCAATCACTTGAAGAAGTGCACACATTTCAACAATCAACATGACCCTTCCTCTACAAAACTAGGAGATTTAGACATCATCCCATAAAAACAGAAAACATTCCTACAACATGAAGTTGTAGGCTTTCATGGCCGGCATCCA
>JAIPUX010001232.1:52135447-52155545 GCA_020142125.1 Phrynosoma platyrhinos | reverse complement strand
ATAGGTACCACTTCTCAGTGGGAAGGTAAACAGCGTTTTATGCAATCAGAGATCACACAGTAGTCTCTGACAATGCTGGCTCTTTGGCTTAGTAACGGAGATTAGCACCGTCCCTACAGTCAGATATGACTTGACAACCTTGTCAATGGGGAATACCTTTACCTTCCCAGAAACCCCCCGTCACAAGCAGCATCTTAAATAGCACTGCAGATAGAAGATTGAGTACCTTCTCTATGTTATGTTTAATCAATTTGTGAAAAAAGATGGACATTTCATTAAAAAAAACATGCAACACTGCATCAGTGCAACAGTGTTTTGGAATAGGTTTCTTTGAAGAAATATTCCCTTAAAATATGAAGTCCCTAAAACAATTAAAAACACTGAACTCCTCCATTCAGCATCTTAATGTTTTACACTGATTCCTCTGTTTGTCTTCTCTTGTCCTGAGGAAGTAGTTGGAGCAGAATTAAATTGGTTAGCATTTGACAGGTCACACTGCTTGATTACAATTGCCTCACATGACAATTCCCTTCCAGAAAAAGAGTAGACAACTTATCCTGTTCCACGGCTACACCAGAGGCAAAAGAATTAAGGTTATGAAGAGTGATGGAATTCTAAACATGTCCAGAAAATTGATTAGCTTTCTGCTAGAAAGGAAATGTCTCATTTAATAAACATCTCTTACAAGTTTCTCTCTGGAAAAGTATTATTTTACTATTGTTGGACTAATAGCAACCTTACTGATTGATAACTGCCTTGTTTTTAATTGATACAGTGAAGAAGTAAGTAAAATAGAGTACCTTTGTGAACGCTGCATTGAAAATATGAAACGAAGATAAACATTTTGGCTTATCAACAACATAATGTACTGCCTAGAAAGCAATTTTGTCTGAATTAAGAGAGGAGCAGATTGAATAAAATCAACCCTGAAAATCATTTAAACAGGCTGTGTCTGCCCACATATATCTCATAATCTAAATTCACCAATTTATTAATTATTCATAATAATTAATGCTCTCTGCCTTAATTGCTAGGCCATTACATTATTCCACAAAAATGCAGAGCAGATTAGCTTTATTCTTATTTTTGATTGGTCCCACTAACTTCTATGGGATGATATCTAAGCAAGTAATCCTATCATTATGATTTTCAAATTATTCATCTCATTATTCTACTCTTGATATAGAACAATTAAAATAAGTGATGGCAATGATAATTTTGGCAATGATGAGTCTGTACAACGAAAAGAAAAAAATACTGAAGAGTGATTAGCCTTGTAATATATCTAGAATTCTACTTAAAAAGGAACTAGTTACAGTCACAAGCTCCAAAAGCAGATAATTATCATTCAAATCACAGTTTGTAATAGTTCTTTACTTCTCTATTTCCCAAGAAGAACTAAAATAGTTGCCTCTGGTTACTTTTTCCAAAACAACAACATCTGAATGCTTTTTCATCGTTTTTTTTTTATTTTAAAAAAATCTGAACACTAAAAGCTATTCATTTGTGGTACAAAATACTCTCCACACATTCACCTTGGTGTCACCTTAATGCCCACAACAAGATACGAGGTAGCATTTCTTGTGCAAATGAATTTTTGACAAAGAAATCCCACAAATGCAAAAAAAAAAAAAAAAAAGTTCAAAGCAGATTTTCCCAACAAAGGTCCAAAACACACTGCAGAAATAATCCAGTTTGAGACCACTTTAACTGCCCTGGCTCAATGCTAGGGAATTCTGGGAACTGCAGTTTTGTGAGACATTTAGCCCTTCTCTGTCAGAGCTCTAGTGCCACAACAAACTACAGTTCCCAGGATTCCCTAGCACTGAGCCAGGGCAGTTAAAACGGTCTCAAATTGGATTATTTCTGCAGTGTGTTTTGGACCAAAGTCTCCTGACATGCTGAGATATTTTTTCTACTGACTACAAGAAAAATTACAGGCATTCTTTATATCCCAAGTGGACAGAAGTAGGATAGGCATGAACATCCTTTGTGCTGTAACCAGAATGTGTTGTTACACCATGCTCCTGTACAATGTGAACACAGCAAAGGGCTTCCTTCCACAGAAAATAGGTTTGGGCAATGGGGCCCAAGCCAGTAGGAACAGAGATGGAGTCCACTTTGCAAAGCTATCTTGCAAAGTCCAAATGATATTAAGGTATGATTAAGCAATGAACTAAAAATGGTTTTAGCATTTGATAAGATTAATTTCTTTTAAGGAAAGAGATTAAAAAGCAAGAATTAAGAGTACAACTGATCAGATTTCTCCATTAGTTTTATGAAGATTACCATGCACTATGTCCAGTTGCACCCTAAGATTTTTTTTTTAATTAGAACCAACAGTCAATCCAAAGTGGATAGAAGACCACAGAACAAAATGTAAAGATGTTTACTAAATAAAAGTCATTTTAATAAAAGAACTGCTGGCATTCTTACCACTGGGCAAGGCGCTGCTCTATTTCCTTTAGAAAGTTGGTGTGAAACTTGTGCAAAGGTTCAAAGTTGGAAAAGATTAGATTCTTCAGTGCTTCTGGCATGCAGTCATCTTTACTTACTGTGCTCTGGAACCACTACAAAGATGAAAGAGAGTAGTAAGGTAGGGACCAGCAAAGTCAATTGATTAGCACATGCTTATAGGCACTATAAGCCCTACCTAGTGTTTCTCCTCAACTAAGGATTAATACCCCAAATTAGTTGAGACCAATATCAAAGGTCGTGCACATACTGGAAAAACGGGTATGCGTCTTTCCCTCATGAAGAAAATAAACCTGCTCCTACAATATCCCAAGATGGAATTTAGCTCTTTGCAAATTATGGAATCTATCAAGTAGCGTATGTTCACCTTTATGCTCATTATGCCTTTCTCTGCCAGTGGCAGATGTTTTGGGTTCAGCAGGTGTAAAACCATTAGGCTCCTTAGCTGAAGAGATTGTTACTACAAATACATCTGCATTGCAGAAATAACCCTGTTTGATACCACTTTAACTCAATGTTATGGTACTAGAGCTTTCTGACAGAGAAAGCTAAATGTCTCACAAAACTACATTTCCTAAAATTCCATAGAATTGAACCCTGGCATTTAAAATAGTGTCAAACTGGATTATTTCTGCAGTGCAGATACCAAAGTCTCCAAATTCTTCAGGCCATTTTATCTAAATGTTACTTGCCTTACATGAGAAAACCCACAATAACGCTCTTAAGAACTGTTTATAGGTATGCAAGCCACCCGGTGAGGCAACCTTCATGCTACAATCAGAGGTTTCAAAATTGCAAAGGGGAAGGGGGAACATACAGAAAATGAAGAATTTCCATTATTTCATTTAAACCATCTTCAGGGGCATCTTGGATATTATGAATATTTTGCAAATGTGGGAAGTAAATTCAGCTTTTCAGTGGAACTGCACTTTCTGGTAAAACTAAATTTACTGTTTAGTGGATAATAGTTTTGTTAATTTCAAAGTTAAAAATTTTGAGCCACAGAATAGAAAGTCAACTTGGAAGAAGAAGTAGACTTCTTTGCAACCAGATTCTTGTGTTCCATGCTGAATACTGCACAGAGCAATAATGTCAACCTTTGGTTTTACAGGAGCTTTGGATATCAGCTCCCAGATATCAATGGCCATGCTGGCTGAAGTTTCTGAAAATTGAAGCCTAAAACACCTGGAAGACCAAACACTGAGAACAACTGGCATAGAGGCTTTTTGTAGTGCTCTTAACCTTGGGATCCATGTGGGAATCAGTAAGCTAAAGAAAGGTGGAAGGTACACAGATGAGATTTATAAGAGTGGGACAAAGGAAAAACAGGAGAAATACTTTTGGTGGGGTGGTTGAGAAACAATAGTTTTCAAAAGTTAATACAGATGTTTTCTTTCTCCAAAGCTCAGAACAGGAACATGTCAAATATGGATGGGGGTGGAAAGGAATAAAACTATGGATGGAATATTTCATCTTAAGTTTTTAGTGTAGTAATGTAACAAATTTAAATGCCAATTTAAAATGAACTGAATTGTTAAAAAGATCCTTCTTTCAAAGTAAATGTAATTGAATTAAGTTTTTAATGCTTATCTATGATTACCAGCCCCCTTTCCCACTAACTTTCCCATCTCTGATTTGGGGATGTTACTATTAAGTCACCACTGCCATTTCTCACGTGAATGTTTTTCAAGTCCTAATTGTTATTGATTAAAATGGCCAAAATGTTCTCAACAAGAGAGTAGGCATTAATAATGTTCAACTGGATAAGAGAAATACTGTACACTTGGACTAATGTGAGGAGAGAATTATAAAGATTGCCTATTCAGCTAAAATCAAAAGCTCAAAGTATCTGATAGTAAAATAAGTGAAGAGAAAATGAACATAAATTAAACCGGTTTTTAAAAGAACACAATGAAACTTTTATCTCTTTCTGCTTAGGTAACCAAAATTTTTATCTCCCCACAAGCTGCTACTGGCTGCTATGTCCATGATTCCTGGAAGACATGTAGACTGCAAGAATAAGGATTACTTTGTGTATAATGCAGAAGCAAACATACCGATGTGATGACCTCAAGGTCTTTCAAGTAAGTTCGTTCTGTGGTAGAAACTTCTTTAGCAATAAAGTATGCTTTGTCAGTTGGAAACCTCTGGAAATGGGGGGAAAAAAAGGGGGGGAATCAAAGACAAGCTCTTGAACAGAAAACAGAATTCAGGAAAGAAATGAGTCCACTGCAAATTAGAATATTTTTCTGGCATTTAAGGAATAGATTATCCCAAAGTTTTAGACAAGAAGAATCTTTTTCATTTTTTGTTTCAATTTTTCCCCAATTTACAATTATAAAATGCTGACATGCAAGCACCTCATACAAAGAAGGAAAACAACCTGGAGAGAGAAAAAATGACCATAGTAACTCAACAGGGGGGAAAAATCACCTTGAATTCTTCCAAAATCTTCTTTGTAAAGTAAATGAATAGATGTTTGTTTACATGTGAAAAGAAGAAAGGACTACCAAGAATTTCTTTCATGTCTCCATAGTTTTAAAAGTTTGTAAGTAAAAAACAACAACACAAAACCCTCATATGCTGTTGCAATACACAAACTTACATTGCAATCTTAAAAGAGACAGGGCAAGCAAAAGGCATGGAGATGTGGATACTTCATGCTTTGAAAGCTGTGCTGGTTTAACATTTGCCAGGATAGACATGCTATGAGTGGTTTGGGCTTTGTTAAACATAATGTGGGAAATCTTTGTTGTTGTTGTTGTTTTAAATAAAAGCAATTAATGTTCCATAGTTTGGGGGCTGAATCTGAGTAATAAAGCAGAACTGAAGCAACCCCACCCAGGCCCTGGAAATGTTCTCCTTTGGTGCCTATAGGCAATAGGAACATTGCTGGCAGCAAATGTACAAGTGTGTGAAAACTGATTCCTGTGTGCTATTTGTAGCTCTCAAGGCCATTTTGTAGCCCTTGTGGCTTAATATTTCCAGGTACCTAAGGCTCTACCATCACTCCTGATGAGGAGAGCGAATCTGGACAAAATTTACTCCAGAAGTCAGCTTCTGTTATGTATGTATGAATGTACCCTGGATGCATTTTTACTAATTTGTGTGCATTTGGGGGGCACATAGTCTGCAATTACCTACTCCTGAGTTAAATCAAGGACCCTGTCTGCCAGGGCCAAAAGGCCTATTTCCTTTCCATTCTTGTGTTGTTCTGTTCAGACTACATATGTTCTGGTGTGAGCAGTTTAGATACAGTCTGTCACATTCTTCACTAGAAGCAGGATATAACCCCCTTAGAACAATTTTTAAAAATGTACCTGTTACTCCAGATCTTCCAGGAAGATCTGAAGCCCTTAGTTCTTGCACCATGGCATCTGTCTGCATGGGTATCCTGCTCAGCTGCTTGGCACATCTGCCATGGGTAACTTGCTCTAAGGTCAGAATGAGGTGCACAGCCATATGAACTTTGCTGGGGCCCTTATTCTGACCTCAGAATTGAGTGACCCAGAGGGGCTGAGTGACCCACCATGCTGGACAACTCGGCGGGATGCCCATACAAACAGTTGTGTGGTATGGGAACAGAGGACCAGGCAATGAGGAGGCGGAGTTCGGGACAGTTGCAGAGCCAGGATACTCTGGGCTGCTCCTAAAGTGCACTAGCCCATGCAGACAGGACCATGGTAACTTCTCAGGTTTATTTCTTCAATATTATTTGTTTTTAGTGCGGGGAGAGGGGGTTGGATATAGATTTGGCACAGTGGGTAAGGACTATTCCTGAAGCTGAGCTCTAACTGTTCCACCAAAAAACATAAATAAGTAGAAATAATCATGGGCCCTGACATAAAACAAGCACTTCAATCCACACCTCCTTTTCAAAACATTTCCACCCAACAGATATTAGTGTACAAAAAGTACGGTATGAGCTATAAGAGTTTGCTGAATTTCTGACATTCTGATGGCCCCAGAAAGGGTTCTACTATTGGAACAACAGAGCAGATTGGAGATCCCATGTACTGCAAGGGTGAACAGAGTGTGGTCCTGGGGATGCATGTAGCCCACAAGGCCATTTTTATGGCACCCACCATGCCTTTAGATTTCTACAGATGACCTTTTTTCCTAGCAAAAAAGTGTGAACTGTCTTTTCTGGAAGTTTCCAGCAGCAGTGATTCATCTTTGAAATAGGTTACTGGGTCTGCATTGTTTAAACTGAAAAACCAATGCTTTTTCAAACACAAAAGCTGATTGCCAGCCTTATCCACTTCTGTTGTTTCTCCCCCCCCCCAACTTTTTGACATTGCCAGTCTAAAAAAACTGCCCACGCCTTATGTACTGCTTTCTCCCTATTTGCAAATAAGAACAAGATGCAACAGAAGTGTTTGCATGGAGAATCAACTTCTAACCAAGGCAGAGAACAATAAGAAATCCAATTAATGTTGTGATTTATAAAGAGCAAAGGAAAATCTTACCATTTACTAATGAAAAAAATCAATACAAAGAAGGAAAATGACATCCAGGAAAATGGCACATTCTTATCCTAAAAACATACATTATCCCATCCAATTAAGGATGTTCTCTATCCTATTCACAGTATCATGAGTGAAACACACTCACCTATTGCTTCTAGCTATGGAATTCTAAGTATGTTTTAGTCAGATGTTAAGTGCCACTGAGTTCAATGATCTTTACTCTCTGGCAAGGAAATAGACTTGAGATCTGCATCCCTTGCCTATCTGTGGGTGGCGAACAGAGGGGAACAAAATGGGGTGCACACTGGCAGGCGAGTGCCCCCATTCAAGCCTTTGGAGCTTGAATATATGCAATTTTCCATTCTCACGGCGGGGTGTGTGTCCAGAATGGATCCCCTGTGAGAACGGAGGGTTGACTGTATAGTCTAAGGATTTATTTGTTGTGGAGGTTTTCACAATGGCCTTGTAAGGCACAAATACATGATAATCTGGCATGTGCAAAGAACAGAGGAAGTAAAGCCAGCTGACTAGTGTTGAAAGGTCAGCTAGCATGGTTTGGACTTCACTATTTCTCTCATACTTTTCATCGAGAGTGGGAACTGAACTCAGTTATGAGGTCCATTAGAAATACAAAAGGAGTAAATCAGAAGTGGAAATGATTCAGCCTGGCCAGCTTCCCAAGCCCCTTCCAAAGTTACTGGACTCTCCTTTTGGGGGAGAAACGTTGCCAAATAATGACTTGGTTGCTCTGGGAGGTATCCAGGAGCAATAGTTTGCATCAATGTAGCCTCCCAAAGCCCAACAAATGAGAAAAAACCCAAAACAAAACCCAGGAGGTTTAATTTTTAGCCAAAATAGCACGGCACAGCGGTGGGCATGGAAATTGGCCTCCACATCAGCCCATGCTTGGAATAAATTAAGACCCTCTCTGGTCATTGCCACACTGCAGAAATAAAGCTATTACGGCTCCATCCTGCAGAATCCTGGGATTTGTAGTTTGGTGAGGTATCCAGCCTGATCTGTCTCAGAGCCCTGGTGCCTCAGCAAACTACAAATTCCAGGATTCCACAGGATGGAGCCCAATATTTAAATGGTGTCAAACTGCTTTATTTCTGCAGTGTGGATGCACTCTCAGTTCTGGATAACCACTGCAGGAAACATTCCTGTTGCCCTGGACCACCATGGGATACATAACACATTTCCTAGATGAACATGAAACTGGAACAGAATTATTCTTTACACCAGTGCTACTCAAATTGGTGATCCATGGACCAGTGCCATTCCACAAACCATCAGTTGCTGGGCCCTGTAGAGTTTTCAGAAAGAAAGCAACAACTGTAGCCACACACAGGGTTTTGGTCCCTGACACACCAGGGGTGGGGGTAGACTAGGTCCCCCATATCAAATAGCTAAGAAACACTTCTTTAAATGTCACATTTTAAGGATATTGAGATGATATTCTTAGAACAAAAAACTGTGTTACATGAATACATATATCTTCCATATATTAAGTGTGGTCAGTACTTGGATGGGAGACCACCAACAAATACCAGGTGTTGTAGGCTATATTTCAGAGGAAGGAACTGGCAAAACTACCTCTGAGTATTCCTGGCCTAAGAAAACCATATGGAATTCATGGGGTCATGTTAAGTTGACAGTTGTGTGTATGACCTGAAGGCATGCATACACAAACACAGATTAGGAAAAAGTGAATATAAAATCCCAGATATAACACAAAGTTGTATATGAAAACACATACAGATTGTTATGCATTTCTTTTTTTTAATTAAAAAATGGATGTGAAAACTGAACAGATTATACTTCTGATTTAATTGAAAATGCTTTCTCTACAGAAAAGAAAGGATTCCCACCCCTAATATAAACAAAAGGACAGTATATCAATGGCAGTATGCATGCATTAGATCAAAGGCTCAATTCACAGCAGTCCAGTTCAAAGACTCCCAGAATTAAAAGAAGTCACTACTTGAATGAATTAGATGAAAGTCTACAATGGACACTTTCTATGAACTGTTAATATAAAATCAGTTTGTGGTAAGAAATGAGGTTGGATTGAGCCTGGCAGAAGAAGAAAGAATTGCTGGAGTTGATATGTCAGATACTCTATGTACATCAAGTATCATTAACTAGTCAGTACCTTTTTCCTGACTTCTTCTTCATCATCAGTCCGGACACAAGTTTGATCATTCAGCAGGGGGCTGACCAATGGAGAAGCCTGCCTGTTATCAGGACTCAAATTAGGAGACAAAGTCGTATTTGCCATGGCTGGTCCACCTTGAGAATTGATTGACAGTTCTGAAAGGTGAGGACTACCAGCAAGAGAGCCTGCTGAAGGAATAACACAATGAAATGAAGAAATATTACTCTTACCATAAATGAAAATTATATCCCAAGATCTGCAGCCTTTTCAAATCAAAATGGTTCTGTTGTGGTCATTGGCTCTATTACCATTCAAATAGGCTAAGCTATTTTTCCAAAGCAGTTCTCTGAAAAACTAATTTACATAAACTTTTATGCACATGGAAATCTAGCTTGAATAAGATCCATGTTGCCAGGCATAACAATGGGGAAAATTGTCTATATGTTTCACCATCTGCTGCCTCTTTAACATGTGATGAATTGTGTCAGAGCAGCATTATATATTATGTGAAATGGAAGATGCACGAGTATTAATAGGAAATCTTAATTCACACTTTGTTATAGACATAGATCCAGTTCAGACAGTACAGGCAAACTATAGTCACTTTTCATATGCAAGGGGAAGAAGTTTAAAGCTTCTAGCTGCAGATTTGAACAAGCCATGTTCCCATTCTGTTTACATATGGGGAATTGATCCATTCTAACCACAAGCCATGATCAAATTGTGGTTTCAAATCCTGCTTTATAAACTAACTGTGTTTGGAACAAACTATCATTTTGTGTACTAAGACTTAATAGGAAACTGTGCTTTGTCCAAAACCATTACTGGAACCCTTGAACTTTCTCCTCTCATACACAAAGAAAGGAAGGAGGTAGCACATAAGCCCAATCATGCCTATTCATCTTCACACAACTAGATAATGGTTTAGTGTTGCATCTGAACAGTGTGGCAGGAACTTCACTATAGCCAATTCAAAAGCAGTAAACTAAGCAGCTTCAAAATGTACAGCATTACCGTCAGTTAATTTGCAGTATACTAAGATTAGCAGTATACTAAGATACTTTTTGGACTTTGCTGCTAACTCCATCACAACTGCTTATGCAGAACTAGGAAAAGGCTGTGGGGCTTGTGTACTTCTTCACTACTTCACTCCCCCCCATACCCCCTGTGTTTTACTTTATTTAAGAAGGCATGACATGAGCCTGAGAAAAATTACTACAAGACTCAGTGGCCAAGCTGGCTGGGAGTTTCTGGGAGTCCAAAAAGTAACATTTTCAAACATTGGCAGGATATGCCTCATAATCGATCCCTTGAACAAATGGAGGGTGGGAAATGGATTCAATTCATTTGATTAGGGAAATCCCCATACTCAGATATGAGATCTAGTTTTATGCAATTATCTTCTATGCATTGTTCAAAGGGCAGAAAAGAAACACTTATTTTATCCTGCATAAAGTTGTGTGGGAGGGTAAAACAGTGTCCAAAGAGGACTTCTATCAAATCTGTTAATTTTGTCTGTAGGCCACCATTACAGGTTTAGTACACACTAAATATGAAAACAGCAATATGAATTATAGGTTTAGTACACACTAAATATGAAAATACAAAAAAGTGTTACTCTATAGTTTCACCCTCCTACAAACTTAAAATCTCCAGAAATACAGCTTATTAAGATTAGTTCATAAGTTGCTAAAGAAGTGGCAGTAAAAAGATAGGCACAGAGTCTAAGCATAGGGATTTGGGGTGGGGAAGTGATTTGCTATGTCAAATTCACATCTAAAACTAAGGGAAGGAACTACTCAGACCTTCTTGATACATACAACAGACATAAGTGCAGTATACCTTGTCAAGTTACTCCATGCTCCTCTGACTCAAGTGGAAATGCTAGCATTATATTTATAGAAAAGGGATTATTTTAAAAAGTATGTAACAGGTCAACTTCAAATGTTCACAGTTGTTCATTGTCACTGAATCCATGAAACAAGTGCATAATAATATACTTTGATGACTATGCCCAAAAGAGTGATGAAAAACTCTTTAAAAATCTATTCCCCCTTTCAAAAGAGGGGTAGGTGACTGAATATGAAGAAGCAGAATGTAAAAAGAAGCTCAGTATTGTCACAATATAAGTAACAATTAAACTTTCACATGGTGACATTGGCTTTCTCCCCTTCACACTTTGCAAAAGCATCTTCACTTAGAATTAGATGAATGAATGTACTGTCAGCTATCACAGCTAATAATACCCAGCATTAAAACATATGTGGAATATTTGCAATGCCAAATGCACTTAATGGCCTCTTTGTTGCAAATGCACTTAGATGTTTTACTTGCAATAGATCTCGAAAACCATCAGTAAAATGTGTCACAGTATCAAATATCTATACATTAACATGCACAGAGAATAATTCATTGTATTAATATATTTTTCAGTATACCTAAAGGGTATAGATTTTTGAATTACCACAGCAAAATTCAGATTGATCTCATTATCTTTATCAACACCAAACTGAATAATATATGCTTACTAAACCATGACAGCATTGTAATTAGGATTACAATTACTTGGCTGAAGTAAATATGAAGATGAAGATGATCACCATTAATGGATTAAATTTACCCAAAGTTCCATTCTAAAGAGATGCTTAGGAAAATCTGAGAGAAAAGTCACAGCTTGTTACACAAATGTCAATTTTATTGACACTAGTACACAACTGTATACAATCATTCCATAGCAAAATGAACGCAGTTATAAGAAGAAAGAAAGAAAACAAAGGGGAGGGGGAGACTTAATTGTGAAATTGGATTTTCTAAATTTATAACAAGTTTGTTTCCAAGCTAAGTTTTAAAAAAAGATCTATAGGAATGATGGTGTCACCTCAAATAGGAAGTAAAAACATAGAAATTCTGGCACTGTGCCTGTCCCAGGACAGAATATGAAAACACTGGCATCCATGTGAGAAGTTAGCTACTTGTCAGGCATTAACATTTCAAGCCTAAGTGCATAACTATTACAATCTAATTGCAGATAATCAAAGGAAGTGTTATGGCAACCAATACTATTCTTTTGTTACTTACAACAGTCTTCTCCAACCTGGTGCCCTCCAGCTGTTTTGGACTGGCTATGTTGGCTGTGACATTGTCAGAGATGTAGTCCCAGACATCTAGAGTCACAGAAGTTGGAGGAAACTAATCTAGATTATGATCAACAATTGTGGCAACATTATTATTATGATTCAGGAAGGGGCCCATGTTGCAACCTGATTCAGGTGCTTGCCATATAGCCTGTATTGAATATTTATGTATATATAGATCATACAGTCACTTGCAGGAACGTGTGAGACTAATGATAGACTCATGACTCTTTAGGGATTGAATTAATACAGAGGCCTCAAATTAATTAAACAGCAGCTCCACAGAAAACTTGCACATATAGCCATCACAATATGCAACCCTACTTGAAGCTGAATTGCAATGGGTTACCTGAATGGCTGCTCAGTAGTTATTTGGAGCAAAACTCTATTGAGGTTTGGGGAGAGTTCATACCAAGCCAGGCCAGAAAGTCTAATGCCTCTGAGTACTTTTAATTAAGAGTACTCAGTGAACATTAAAAGTACCCAAATTACATTTCTAGATCCCTAACTCAAAATGTAGCACCTGCCAAAGTACCAGGGGAAGAGGATATTAAACAAATATATTATTATATTTGGTTACCAGAATTCAATCATTTTTTAAAGGTTGCTTAAGACCAAAGACTAAGAACTAAAATGGACAATATGATACTCTGTGTATGTGTGTGTGTATAGACAGACAGATAGAGAAAGAGTTTGCTCTGGTTCTGTGCATCATGATCCAGGTTAAAATCAGCTTTGTCTTCTAAGCAAATCTATCTACTTATTCCTTGCCTGCAGATGCACTGTTTTGTGCTTATGAAAACCATCACAATGCTCTTTGTACATGTACTAACATTTATGTCGGGGCAGATGTGAGAACTGATGAGGAGATCTCAGCTCCACTTCAAACTCTGATATTTTATGAAAGGAATTAGCTACTATGTGGAGGGAAAAAAATCAAAATTCCACTTTATTGTGTAAATTCAAGGATACACCCATTTCTCTTCCCATTTTGAGTTGTGAAATGTTTTTCAAAGCCTCAAGACTATAGATAGATTTTCAACTCTAGCCTTAAAATGGTGAATATATTTCTTTGTTAATAACACAGAGAATTTACTCATCTGCCAAGGAATTAAGATCATCTGAAATTGTTTTTCTCAAAATCTATTTGCCCACATGAAGCAGCTCATGCCTTGATGGATTCAGTATTATTTTATACATTAACATTTAACCTCAAGCAGTTTAGATTGCTAACCCATATATAATTACACATGGGACTTAAGTGTCACTGTTTCACACCAGTACAACATACTCCCAAAAATGTGTTTGATGACCAGCTAATAAAGTAGGATTATATAACTAATCCCTAAAAAGGACTCTGAACTCACTTATGAAAGATTTCAAATAAGGTTAAGATTTCCCTTTAGAATTCTGTAACTAAGCATTTACATCATATCAATTGAATTGAGATAAGCCTAAATATTCCTACATTCTGCTACTTTGGACCTCATAAATATTTAAATTCCTGTTATTTCAAATTGCACTTGGTATGTACAAGAGTAAGAAATGTAAATCCTTCCAAAGAAAATCAATACATTCCACATTTCTCACAGTATTAATCTGAAGAGTAAATTTAGCTACCAGTCAAGCACCAATAAGGTCTAGAACCTGAAAATGAAGGTGTATTCTTGTTATTTTCTTTAATAAAATGGAGTTTTCTTCAATCAGAATTTTAAAATGTCAGTGCTGAAAGGGCTGAACAGAATCCAGCTTTCAGCAGCTGTCCTTCATTTAGAAATAAGAATCCACTACCATAGCTATTTTTAATTTTTTTTTTAAAAAAGTAATGTTAAAGGTTGAAACAGGACAACTTAATCAAAGAGGTATGGAATGAAGACATCCAATAAGAATGTTTTAAGAGGGAAAAATGGAGATGCAAAACCAGCACTGGAAAATGGCCAAAATATTGATGAAGGATACTTGATATTTTAGTTAAGACATAAATTCTGAGAGTTTACTATTCCAATAAGACTCTTCTGTTGTTTTTCCTCCCACAGAAAATGTTGGTATCTTTCTACTTTCATGAGGACCACATATTATGAGAGAATGTGTCTTACAGACAGCCCAAGTCACTTATACTTCTCACCACTTCCAGGGAAAGCGTCATACCCCAAGCTCCCTTTAGTAACAACATTTGGGCAATATTTTATCAAAGGGAAGTTGAATGCAACAGTTTCTAACTGAAAATCCCAAATTGTAACTAGAAATAATGATTTCCATTTAAAAAAAAAAATGGCACTGCTCCAGCCAGCAGCAAAGGAAAACAATACAGGCTAGCCTGTCCTAAGAAAAAGGAAATTTTTGCTTTGATTCTTAAGGCTTGAAATGGGTACTATGATAGAAATGATAGTGCGTGATTTGTGAACATGGAGCCTTGTCTCAATCAATGTGTGTGTCTGCTTGTACTTGGATTAAACATTTCAGCCAGCAATGGGATAACACAAATAAGAAAGAAAGAGTTTTAAAGCAAGATACCAGTTAGAGAGGATTAAAAGCCTTCAGTACAGATAATAATAAAAAGCAAAACAAAACTGATGTCATGCATACATTGATCAGTCAATAAGTTTGGCTTGACATGCTTACAAACAATCCACTAAATTCAACATTAGGTTTAGTAACCAGAAACCTATCTTCTTGGGTACAAAGTCCATGCTGAAGTGATACAGAATAGCATTAAACCATGGAAAGTACAGAACTGGACAGTAACTGCAGCAACGAGACAAGAAAGGGGTACTTTTTGTTGGGAAAAAGAGAGGATATTACAAAGTCTGCAACAGAAAAAATGGGATTGGAAAAGATAGGGTATGTGTTACTTTTTCCTGTCTTTGTTCTTTTCATTATTAAAAAACAAAACAAAAAAGGTATGAAAGAAAAAAGTAGCTTGAATACAGCTCCTTAAAACACATATGCATATAAAAGGCTACCTCTTCCAAATAAAGGACATATTAAACAATACTAAACAGTTGACACATCCTGCTGAATTTATAGGCAAACTCATGCTTGAGCTACTGTCCATTTTGGCCTACCATCTCCTGAAGACAGCAGTGATCCTGCTTAAAAGCAATTTTGTAATGGAGTCAATTCTAAGTGTTGCCTTCAATGGAAAGTGAAGGGAAGTATAGTCCCGTGCCATCACCATGCAGTCCATTATTTCAGTCAAAAGAAATTTCTTTTGCCAAACATCATCTCCACATTTGTTTCTATTGTTAAGTTTTGCAAAGTTGGATCTTTGCAGCAGCAAATGTTATGAGAGGAATATAAGTGAACACAGTAATATGAAGAGCTTTCCATTTCCAATACATTATTTTCTCTCCTAAATGGGACATTGGGGCTGTGCAGCAAACAGTGCAAGGAAAAGAAGGAACATCATGCTTTAAGTATAAAGACTGTGGGGCAAAAGGCTTTTTTCTCCCCGTAGAGGTACATGCTGACAAAACAGTGCATACAGTGAAATTAAAAAGAAAATATTTGTAACGTTGTTAAACAAATGACAAGAATGAGAATGAAGATCCCAGCAATTTTTGAATTAGATTTTTCTAAATTTTTTCATATTCATATTTTCAACATGTGTAATATGTACCAGAAAAATGTGGGATGATAATAAAGATAGATAGATAGATAGATAGATAGATAGATAGATAGACAGAATGAGCTCTGTATATATCTGGTTCAAGTCAACATCAGAACAAGTCCCAAAATAGGGAAAATAAGACATTATAAGGTACCATGAGCTACCTCTACAAAAACAAGAGCTCTGATCCTGGGCACTGCTTCACACCTTATTCGTTCTAGGCCAAAGACTAAGGGACTGATTGTAAGCTCTATATAAAATATGAGAAATGTCAAGAACCTTCTACTGCATGAGGTAACATAGTAGCAAATTACCTTTAAAAGCTGCATCCTGTTATTCACACATAGACGTAACAGAACTTTTGCTGTTATTCCTAAGTGCTCTTTTATAGTGGTGGCTTCTAGGTACTTGAGATGGTGAATCAGCTCTGATAAAAAAGAGCTAGCCAGGGTGCTGAATCCATTCCCAAAAATAGGTCCAGCACTTTGAACACTCTTTTAAAGTTTGCACTTAAACTCCAGAGAGGATTCACTGGTCCGCAGCCATGGAGTAGCAGCCACCACTGGTCTTCTCTATGTATTTCCAACAAAAGGAGTTTAATTCCTCGTGTTAGAAAGAGTGATATCTTAACATTGCTTTAACTGAAACAAAACACAGATTTTTTCTGTAAAGCATCTTTTCTTCCTTAGTGAAGTAAGATGCCATAAAAGGAGTGAGTTTGCCAATCTGGTTTGTAAAAAACAGAAAAAGAGAATAAACTTTTTAAAAATTAGAGATATCCTTAACCTTTGCAAGCATTTTATTTCATACTTGTGAAAATCAAACAGAACAAATGCTGGATCTTGGAGTTTTTGTAGTCACTTAATATGCTACTGCTGCATGTGAAAGGTCACTCCCTACCTGCCACTGAAGTGGCAAGAACATCATTGTGAACTATGTGACTTCCCCTTTGCTTCTGGGACTCATCTGAAGGGAGATGGTGTGTCTTCCCCACACAAATACACAACGTGCATCTCACTCTGGGGTTTATTTGTGAATCAGTCCTCCCCACATAAAACCCAGAAGACTCACAGACTCTTCCTTTCCTGATGCTTCCAGGGCACAGTTAAAGTGGCCTTCATTTTATGCTCTGTTTTATCACCAAATGTTCCTCTTCCTCTACCTCTAGCTGTATTATTAAACCTAATCCAAAACATAGCACAGTAAATGGACTGAAGAGAAATCAAAGTGTCACTAGGATATCATTTTCATATTTGCAAGTTACCATTAGGGATCTGAGATGCTTCAGTTGATACAATTCATAGTTTTCTGCAGGCTGTAATGTTTAATGCAATGGCAATTGTAAGTAAACATGGGCATGATGAAAAGGCAGGTGCTTTCTGCCACAGCCAAATATGACAATCTGCTACCTGCATCCGTTTCCCAAGCAGTGAACCCAAGATGAGCTGCATACTTGTGCTGTCATTCATACATTACAAAACATCATTTTGCCCTTATGTTCCTTGTCGAAAACAGTGTATAAAGGAGTGCCCATCTAGACCTTAGCTAATATGTCAGCAATGTGAGATAAAGATGTAAGTTGCAAAGGAATCAATCAAGTTTAACTTTACTGGTGTTCAAAAAGGGGGGTTTAAGATGTCCTAATGAGAGCATTTGTGGGAGAAGAGGAAAAATAACCTTACTATATAAACCCACATTAGATTTTATGACACTTAAACAGAGAATGTGCATAAACACTGATCATTGTGCACATAGACTTAAATGGACAATGTACACATATTCTGATCAATCCGAAACAGGGAAACTGTGCACAATGTCTGGCCAATATGTGTAATCACCAACAGATATTACATTCTGCATTCTGATTAGTAATTTCCAAGTGGGAAATATGCATAGTGAATGGGTAATGTACAAAATCCCCTATTTAAGCTTTAGGTCCCTCACTTTATTTGATAACCAGGCACAGAATCAGGCAATATGTTAAGCTTCACTTATTATGCTGCTCATTTCTGCACACTGTCTACATTTTTGACTGAATGTGCACAATTACCCACAATCATGCACATTCTCCCTTCAGCCTACATTAACTACCATATAAACATTTCACAGACCACTGGCCACTTCTAATCATCATAAAATCAAACTGCTTTATATGAAGAAGAAAATTACTACATTATCTACTTGAGAATGCTTGGAAAATCACTGAAGCAACTAGAACTCATATGAGCCACCTAACAGGCTAATGCTTTTCTTTAAAATACATTATTTCAACTATGTCATCATCACCAGATTTCAGCACATATACCCATAATGGACACATTATGTACATTTTATCTACAGTTTCTAAACTGGGTTTCTATTTAGTTATGTTTTATTTAAAACATTCAGAAGTTAAAGGCAATGATTGGGCAAATTATTTTAAAATCAAAATACAGACCACTTTCTCAGCACAGTATGAAATAAAACCTTTGTTTTAATCTATTAATCCTTGCTGCTGTCTAGGGTTTCAAATATTTGATTGCTTGTCTACTCTATGCACTCAAGTATCTTAACTGTGATTATGTCTATATGCAAGTACACATTAATATTTAGATGGGCTGGCAGAAGAGACAAAGTTAGATCAGGAAGGTTAAATTTTCCAAAGTATATATGGTTCTTCCAAAGCAATACACAGCATATATAAAGGGGATTTAAAAACCAAAACCAAAACCAAAACCTAACATTTTGTTAGAATCCTGAAATTCCCAGCTCCCATGAAATAAAGTAATAAAGTATCTAGCCCTCATGGTTACACTTAGATTATGCAATAGTAAACATTTCTGATGTAATCTTTAAAGGAAATAAGTTGCCAAATACTAGAGTGCTACACAATTACAGATAAATTTGATTTAAATATTTGTACATTCAGATGTGTGTGTGCACATTCAAGTTGCCTGTCGACTTATGGAGATCCCAAGGATTTCATAGAATTTACCACCTATCTTGATTCAAGGCATCACAAGAAGTTATCAACACTGTTCCCCTTTATTCTATAAATATCTAAAATTAAGAGCCAATGTGGTGCTGTTATTTGAGTGTCCGTAATGTGACACTAGAGATCAGGGGTTGAATCCTGGCTCAGCCATGGAAACCCACTGTGTGACTTTCTCTCAACCTCAGAGGAAGACAATGGCAAACATCTTGTGAACAAATCCTGCCAAGAAAACCTGGAATAGGGTCGCCATAAGTTGTGTCTTAAAGGCACACAACAACAACAACAACAACATAAAACTTTTAATGTCCTGGAAACTGTCTGCTTCCATGTGGATGAATAAACAGTTATATCAACTTCTTCATCTAAACCCTGCTCCTGATTATTCAATTCTGATGCATGCTTTTTGAGTATACTTACTTCTACCTATCTTAGTAAATCACCTTTAATGAAAATAGTAAGGCTGTTTGACAGGTAATGGGCATATTTTGCTGCTTGTCTTCTTGCAAGAGAGATTCTTGTTTTTTAATTAATTTCTTCTGTATGTTTTCTTTAGATACACACATTCTGCATTTATTTAACTATTAGATGAAATACCGATATGACTATTCTCTACTGCACAGAGGGGAAAACATGCAACAGCTGGCTGGACCTGCTTGTACACAGCCAGTAGTAATGCCAACATATTGTAGGCTGGGGTGGAGGTAGTTTAAATACAGCATCCTGCTACCCTCCCTACCAGGTGACTGGTTTCATTGCCCTTTTGCTTCTTCCTGGCTAGACTAGGCTAAGAAGCATAAAGGTAGGTATTTATGCTTTGGAATCTTGGTCAGGATGTATGAGCAAAACTTTCTTTTGCACACACATCCTCCCTTGTTGGACTGGAGTATTTACTTGAAATGGGTACCATTATTAGTGCTAAGAAAATGCCAGAAAAGAAGACATGTCAATAAGAACCACTACACTCAGTCATCTTGTAGCAAATGTCTATAAATTATGATTATATATATTTAATGCAGAAATATTTTCACTGAGGGCCTTCACAGACTGCCAGAAATAATCCAGCTTGAGACCACTTTAACTGCCCTGTCTCAGTGCTAGGGCATCATGGGAATTGTAGTTTATTGTGGCCCCAGAGCTCTCTGACAGAGAAGGCTCAATGTCTTAGAAAATACTACAATCCCCATTATTCTCTAGCATACAACCAGGACAGTTAAAAGTGGCCTCAAGCTGGATTACAGTGGAACCTCTACTTACGAATGCTTCATCCTACGAAATTTT
>JAIPUX010001232.1:52114966-52131209 GCA_020142125.1 Phrynosoma platyrhinos | reverse complement strand
GAATCTAATTTCTATCTAATTTTCAATATGCAGATATACACTGTTGTGCGTCTTCAATTTGTTTTGCAGCTTAAGGCAACCCTAAACTGACACTATCTCAGCATGTTTTTTTTTTGGCAAAATGTGTTTACAGTGTTTGCCTTTGCCTTCTTCTGAGGCTGAGAGTGTGTGACTTGCCCAAGGTCATTCAGTGGGATTATATGGCTGAGCAGGAATTCAAACCCTGAGCAGGATTTCAAACCACTATACCACACTGGCTCTCACAGCTATACATACACATATACACTCATGCACAATTTATTTAATGCATCATTATGAATTTACTGGGCACACAGCTTCAATATTTTATTAAATCTTTTACTAATGCCTGCACTTTCTATTCATTCCAAACCAGAGGAAAGGACAATATTGCTTAAAGCCACAATGTTGCTATTCACTTGGCTGTGTATTATTGGGCAAAACTATGAACAACGCCAGGCAAACAGAAAAAAGGGCTATAAATGTTTTGCTTGCAAAAGCATAAAACAGAACTGACTTGTTTTGGCACCTCTGAATGCTGTTCGGAAGGCTTTGCTGTCAGGCTTCTAACAGAATGAATCTTGCTGTGTTTCCTGCGGAGAGGAGGAAAAAAGCACATGCATTTTACAAAAAGTAAAAGTTATATAAACTTTATGAAAGTTATATAAGCTCTCATAAAAGAAAAAGGATAGAGCACTACAGAAGTCATCCAGTGAGTCTGAAAGACGACTCAGAACACACATTTGTTGCTAGAATCATTATACAGTTCAACAAAAACAATGAACTTGCCCTGTCCCAGATGAGTTTGGAAAGAGATTTGGCAAGAGCACACTGGACTCCAGCCTTTCATTGTTAAGACACTTTGTGTCCACTCATTCACTGTGCCAATTAGTGGGATAAATTTGCTTTTCACTAGTTTATTTTTAAAGTAAAGGAAAAATTATCATTAATTTAGTAATGTCTCTCCAAGCAAAGTTCAAAAATTGAAAAGTATGCATATGTAGATGTGGGGGACAGGGTAGAAGATAACTGTTCATTGGCAAGTGTTATTTCAACTCTCCTTCCATATACCATAGTTTTATTCTAGTATATAAAGACCTTGACAAGTAAGAAGGAAGTAAGACTGTCTTACCTCCAGTCATTTGCACTTACAGCACAATGGCTGTATGTGAGTAGACCCTCTCTTCTGCAGACATCTATACATGAAAATCTGGTGCTTGCATGTGTATGTGTGTGTGTCAACATAATAGACATGACATTAAGGGACTGGGCTATGGGAGCACCTCCTGACTTCCTACTTGGACACAGAGATAAGTCTGTTTCTTTGTTTCTGAATAAGGCTCCCATCTGTTGCATTTTCAGGATCACAGGATCAGCAATCTAAATAGGTTTCTAGGGATATGGACAGCATAACTCCGAGATAGATTTTTAAGGTACTTTTGGTGGACATCAGCAAGAAGCTAAGTTTTTTGGTTAACAGTGAGTTATTGACATACGGAAACAGAAAGCACATAGGACAATATAATTAACTGGTAAGTAAACAAAAATAATGTTCCCAGAATGTAAAAAAACTAACCCCAAAACATCCTATTGTACAACTGGAAGAGTAAGAAGCAATATCCAAGTGTGTAAGAAGAGAGAAATACAAAACACAGCATTTTCCTTTGTGCACCATGTTGCTTTCCTCTTACAGACTATGGAAACCAAGTTCAGCACCCATTTCCCTGTAGCTGTCACTGGGCTGAAGGAATGGAGTAAGCATATTTATAACCTAAGAAAACTCTTAAAATCAAATGAACAGAATATCATAATATCTCTCTAACCTTTCAAACTGCACTTTCTTGTGTCCTCCTTCTTTAACATAGTCAAGAACTTGCTTTTGAGTTCGGCCACTGGAAAGAAATAAACACAAACAAGCAAACCAAAGAGTTAAAATTACCGAAAACAGAAGGTTTATAAAAATACATTCTTCTTTTATTCTGCATTCTTACTATAGACACTTATGATTCTGCATTATCAGGATTCCCATGAAGGTGCATCCTCTGATGAAGCCAAGTCATTCTGTCCATTTCTGATGCCTAGGAATAGTCATGAGACAGGGATGGTGAGCACTCACTGTGGGAGAGGATGGCTGGCTGGAGAGAGTGTTTTGGCTGCATCTTCTTGGCAACCTTGACACATGCTCCTCTTGTTCAGGTTACTGCTCCTCTTGTCAATCATTTCTTTTGCACACAACAATACCAAATTTGCACTTTATGCCCAATGTAAAAATAATGTACATAAAAAGGACCAGACCAATTTGGCTTATTTCAACTACTTTGATTCATAACTGTGCATAAAAAGTTTATATTACAGAGAAAAGAGTTTTTATGCTCTCCAAGAGCTTATGCTCTTCAAGAGCTGTTCACTGTGCTGTAGTAGGCATTCACAACAGGTAGTCTGTCAAACTGACTGCTGCCCTCTGGCCAGGCATGCTGGCTCTCTAGAGGCTCAGTAAGCCATTTTGTTTCCATTCTCCTGAAGCTGCTAAAACAGGATAACTGTCAAACTATACGAATGGCAAGTAGCATTCAGCATGGCCTGCTATACTACATACTACAAATGTACGTAGTATTTCACCACTGCACGCTATATTTTAGAGCTTTCAAAACTGCATTGGTTACCCTCAAGCTCAGATAAGCCAAGCGTTAAATATGGTCCAAACTTTAACAGATGTATATAATCTGAAACAGTGAGCCTAAAAGTTGGTAATTAGGATCCCTATTCAACCACTCTTAGAAACAGAAAGATAGGAGTTAACTATAACTAATTAATTATAAATATAATTATATTTTAATCATGCAAGCTACTTTGAAATAAAATATATCATATTATGCTTAAATATAATGTTAAATATACTGTAATATTCAATTCCAAGTGGTTTCTTTTCTTTTAAAGAGGATATTTGAACAGAAGGGCAAAATTAGTTATCCTTCCCAAGGAAAAAAGCATTGCGATATCCATACAGTTGATGTGTGTGTAAAAAAACAGTATGGCTCCTGTTTTTTAGGGCTTTTGCCAACTGTTTATAAACACATAGAGGAGTCTGCCTCCACTAATTCCTATGGAATCACCTTCATGATAAGCAAAAAACAATTACCGGTAAGTAATTTTAAGAGTGCTGCTCTTAAAATTGGTTCAGTTCAGAAAATTTCATGGGAATGGGGAAATCTTCTAGTTGCTATTAGCCAATGTCATCATATGTAGCTCATTTTCCAACTCTCTTTATTGCATTATTCAATGGCTGAGCATGTTCCACTCTATTAAGTTACAAGTACTGGATGTTATTAAGTCTCTGCCACATTAAAATTTTGAGCAAGCTCATGACTAGCTTTAAACCATTGTTGATTATTCCAAAAAGAGCTTTTTAAAAAAATATACCAATCAAGGTTTTCTATGTATACATCGCAAAAGAGACATGTATCACACATAATAGTGTTCAAAAAGTGTAAGATATGAAAGACATCTGCAATATGTGAAATGACTCTCAAAAAGTTAGTTGTAACATTTGGATAAATAAAATAAAAGAATGATAAAATATGAAAAGATAAAGCATTTTGTGTGTTGTGCAAGTGTTCATGGTTATTCAATGGGATTGTTTTGCTTTTTCCACACTAAGTACAATGCAGTAGAATCAGTCAACTGATAAAATCCATTTCCATTTTCTCCTAGGAAGTTACTTCCTTAAATACTAAATCAAAGTGCTACTAAATTCTCAGATAAAGATAATTCAGTCTCTGCAGACAAAAGATGTCATTGAAGAAATTAGTACGAAATGTATTCAAAAAGATAGCCATGTTACTCTGGAATCTAGTAGCACCTTTGACACTAACAAAAAAGGAAATTTCTAGCATACACGTTCATGGATTATGGTCTACTTCATCAATTGCATGAAGTATTTATGAAAGCTTCTTCTTCCCAGTTGGTCTCAAAAGTGCTACATGGTTCCCTTATACCTTTTTAGTTCCAAGTATGGTAGTGTGATAGAAAGATTTCAGTTTTCAAAATCTTTTTTAAAAAAGGTGATTGAATCATTAATGTAATTCACTTACTAATCTTTTCACAAGAGTATCCAAGTACTCTCTTAAAGACAAGCTAAATATATAGCTAAAACTGACAAGGCAGTTAAAACATATGATCAGTGGTCCACCTCGCCTGAGTATTAATAGCTGTCCTAAGCAGCTGTCCATTTGGTAATGGCTTGGGGCTCAGGAGACATCTCTACAGCCTTGCAAAGGAATCTTTTGCTCCTATGCCCTGGGGAAGGACAATTTGGTCCTCTAGAATCACACTATTGGCAGATCCCACACAGAAGTAGCCCTAAAATGTAGGCATTTGATACTATTCCCACCTGAAGAGTTATAAGCATCATCCTCTCCCCAATTTTTAGCTAATAACAGAACATAAACATTTTAAAAATACATTTAAAATGACTGGGACAACAATTGTCTCAACAAATTTATTTATTTATTGCCAATCTAAGAGGTACTCAGATTATCAGCCAATATAATGTGCCCTATTTTTTTTTTCAGAAAACTATGTGGGCTCCATTCAATGGGTGAGGAGAGACACTTCAATTTTCACTGGGCTTAAGAAATACAAGAATACACATGAAGTTCTATCACTAATGCTACCTGACAATCCTCAATATGTTCAAACTCTAATGGGATCAGAAAAAATAACAACCCACAACTCACTCAAGGACAGGTTTTGCACCGTCCCCCATCCTGATGCAGGGAGGTTAACAGGAGAGGCAAGGGAATGGGAGATTTCCCATGGAAAGTATACTGAACAACAACCCTGTCTATCAAAGCAAAAGAGAATTCTGAGTTCTAGAAATATTTTCTTAGACTTAAAACAGTCCAGCAGTTGATCAAATGGTCCTTTACTTGTTAAAGATGCTCAAGGCAAACTTTTATTATGACACTGAATAATTTCTAGGATATTCTGTGAAAAGTGCAGTGATCAGCATAAATGGTTACCACAAATTACATGCTTGGCAAACTGCATCCTCAGCTATCCCAAATATAAGCGTGAAAAGATCAGAATGCTGAGGAAACGTCACATGCAAGGCAAGTTGCAGATACAGGCAGGAATGAGGAAAGCAATATAGGGGATGAGCCACAGAGCTGACACAGCAGAATAAACACAGAGAAATGCCAATTTTTTAGTGTTTAATTTGAACTGGTATCCTGCCTTTTATCTGGAACACAAGTAATTTAAAAAACACACATACATACCCATAAAATCTAAAAATTCATTCTTAAAATGCACTATGCATAGCATATACACTGTCCTTAATAAACAGAATAGATTTAAATCCCAACCAAATTTAACTTCCCACCATTCAAGATGGAAGCCAACTTAAATCCCATCTCAGGAGAAAGGCAGGATATAAATTCAATAAATAAATAAATAAATAAACTCAAATTTGTATGCATGTAAATTTTAAAGTAAGATTACAGCTCTTGATGTAACTTCATTGTTACATAAAATTAAGAGAAAGCCTCTCTCTGTTTTTTTTAAAAAACAACAACAATAATCTTTATAATAAATTTGAAAATAATTTACATTAATGAAAGACTAAGGTGATATTGTTGTCTCATACTCTTCAATGATATATCCACTGAAATCTAAATGTTATTACTGGGGAAAAATACGCTCACATTTTCAATACATATTACTTTGCCTTCTCAAATTAAATAGATTTAGTTTCAAATTTTTCTGACAATGAGCAATGCTTTACTTCCCATTCTAACACCAATAAAGCAGGCCCTGCTGCTCAATAAACTAAATATATCCTATCATGCCACAAGGTATTGCATCCATAAGACTTTTCAATGTATAAAGAAGGAACTAGGTTTGAGATGGTGAATCAGTGACCATTCAGTAGTCCATATAACTTGTCTTTATATAGCTGGTGGCCTACTGTTTAAATAACTTCATGATGTTACCTTCCTTGGCTTTCATTCTGCTTGTCACTCATACCTGCTGTCATAAGTGTGACCAAATTTTCATTCCAGTGATGAAAACTGGAAAACATAGCTTTATTGTATTTCTGAGGCACTAAAACTGATGATTTGCTAGACCAGCATTTGCTTATGACTGAATTCTTTAAAAACGAACCTCAGATACCATGGGTTGAGTAGGGTTTCTTACCTGACCTCATATATTTTCCTGTCTACTGCATTTCTAACTGGAGACAATCCCCTACAGGTATTTTTAGAACTAATCCTAAAGGCTTTCAGAAACATCTAAGGCATTCTGACAAGATGAAATTAACAAAGCAAACAGAGCAGCTGTGGGCAGCTGTGCAGAGACTGGGGTCCACACACCCATAATTCTTCCCACCACAGGGCACCACTGCTCATTCCAGGGAAACTAGTATGGACTGAGAAAACAACACAAGGTGTAGGAGAGTTTCAGCACACCTTGTTTCAGGTCAGAATCATGCTTGACACTTATAAGTGAAAAACTGTCTGGTAGTTATCTTGAGAATCCTGGGTCCACCCTAGGGAACTTTGTGGGTAACCTTGTGATGTTCACCTTTTATTTTCTTTAACAATTTTTCTTTGATGAAAGTACCATGGGCCTTTCAATCCCACTTCTACCACTCCTTTTATTCCAATGACACCACTGGGTAAAACAAATTCTCTACTTTAACTTCCACCAGGGACTTAACCCCAGACTCTCTTTTATTATGTTGGTAGCATGTTTCTTTCATGGAGTACAGACAAGCTTTTATTCAAACAAAGTTAAAAGTTTGATATATAACTTGAACAGCGTTTCATTAGTTTGTTGTTGTCGTTAGCTGCCCTCGAGTTGGTTCCAACTCATGGTGACCCTGTGGATGAGACACCTCCAAGAATCCCTATCTTCTACTCCCTTGCCCAGATCCTGCAAGCCCTTCCCCATAACCCCCCTGATCGAGTCTATCCATATGGTTTGTGGTCTTCCTCTCTTTCTTCTACCTTTCCTAGCATTATTGTTTTTTCTAGTGATCCATGCCTTCTCATTATATGGCCAAAGTACGATAGTCTCAACTTGATCATCTTTGCTTCCAAAGAGAGCCCTGGTCTGATCTGTTCAAGAACCCATCTGTTTGCCTTCTTGGCTGTCCATGGTATTCTAAGTACTCTTCTCCAGCAACACATTTCAAATGAGTTGATTTTCTTTCTGTCTGCTTCCTTCACTGTCCAGCTCTCACATCCGTATGAGTATCTCATTAGGATGAGATGGTAAATATGTCTTGGTTTTGCTTTATTTGTTACACTTGGTTACAGTTACATTAACTCCACATCAAGTTCCACTCTTTAGAATCATATGACCTCTTCATTACCTCAGGACCTTCGCTGTCCTACTCTGGCTACTCTTTACTACTTATTCCTATACCAGCCACCAAGGCATTTTTGTACCTCCCCAGATACTTTATAACAGTAACTCTCTTTTAGAGTTCTGCTATTCACAGTCCCTCTCTAACAGACCCCTACTCTCACTTCTTCTTCAACTTCAACTGCCACTAGCTGATTCTAACTGTCCTTTTACACCTTTCTAACTTGAATCTGATTGGCTGGAGCCTGCTCCATCCCTATTGGATGTTGCTAGGGCTGGCCAAACTCTGTCTTCTTGCTACACCTGATTTCCCCAACTCTGAAACAGAAGGAAGTAGGAAAGATCATGTGCCATAATATCTTAATGTCACTTTCAGCTACTAGCTTAATTCCAAAATCTCTTAGATGTTGTAATTATTTTGCACTTTGCCGATTAGCAAACCTTAAAACAAAATCCATTATGAGAAAGCTACACAATACATAATTATGTATGTGCATGTACCCTTACTTAGGAATGTAGAACCCATGATGGCACTTCTCATACACAAAAGGTTGGGTGAAAGGGATTTTAGATGCACACTGAATCATGTTTCTATTGCAACTAACTAGTCATTGTTGACATAAGAGCATTATGGCAGTATCTCTAAGTATCTGAGTAAAGTGAGTGGACCCAGCCCTAGCATAAATTCTTACACTGAAGTGAACTGTAACCTACCTGAACCTAAAAGATGAACCTCTAGTAAACAGAACAGGTTTAGGCTTTGGTTTGGGTTCCTCAAACAGTCTGAAGAAGGCATGGTGTTCAACACAGATCTTCCAAAAGGCCTTACAAAAATCTCGACTGGCCATCAAGAATTCTAGGGTGTCCTGGAAATTACTCTGAAAAAGAAAAGAGGTACAGCTAAACACTGTAATTATGAAGGAAAATGCTGATTGCACACAAACGCAGAGTTAAAATGGACACCTCCTTCTAAGCCTTCTAGCCTATCCAAATTCTCTTGTGGGCATACCTTTTATGGCCAAAATTGAACACATTTCCATTAGACTATGCGTACAGAAAACTCCACTGCACTGATTACAAATAAGCAATGAAGCTCAAACACATGTCTTTTATAATTATTTGTTGTAAGAATAAAACAGCCGTTGAATCTACTCTGTTGTTCAGGTTTTTTTTCCTAGACTATGCAGCATCCAGGAACAAAAAGAAGGATCCTACTGAAAGGCTGAATTACTCACATGTTGGGCAGTAACTTTCATGTCACGTCATTACAATGGGAATATCTAATATGAAACCCTTCAACTATATCACTATGGCTATCTCTGTTTCCTAAAGTAGTGCTTAATCATTTTTGTTGCTGACCTATGTCATCGTCCCCAAACACTTTAAGTGGGTTTGATGTCAACCTTCAGACATTTGTTTTCTAGATTGCTACAGGAGAAGTGACAGACAATATTTTAGAAAGGTAATAACTTCATAAGTTATGAAGGATGACTGGAAATATCTGCTCAAGTATCAGTCCTTCATATTAAAAACTAAGGCAAGGGAGGAACATGTGGCTCTCCAGATACTGTTGAACTGTGATTGCCACCATAGTGATGAGGAACAGAGTTACTAGGTTCCCTTATTCTATGGGATGTCTCTTATTTTAGGTCTGGAAAGCTTGTCCTTTATTGGACTGCCAGGTGTCCCTTCGGCAAGTGATATCCCTTATTTGAAGGTTGGAAAGCTTTTCCTTTTATATAGACTAAACAAGATGTTGAACATCCTGTACTTTGTGGTGTGGACCCTTAATAAAGGTAGAAATGTTTGCATCGTATAATTTATAAATGTGGACAAATATATACATCTTAAGAGAAACACATAACAAAGTTAACTGAAATCAATACTTTCATTTGGGATTTAGGAAGAACACAAACATCTTGATAGCTACTTCCTGACTGTCATACCTACATGTCACACATTTTGACTGTCCCTTGTTGCTATTTTGAAAGCCTGACAACAATAATGAGGAATAATAGGAGTTAAGAATAAATGGATTCTGGAGGGCTACATATTTCTCATACCTGTATCTTTGTATAAAGATACAAAAATGTAAGTCTAGTTCCTAATGAAGCAAACTATTTCTGGGTCATACCATTTTGAACTACAGCCAGGTGTTCATATGATTGAAGAATTTCCTCCACAGAAAACAGTAGGTGTTAGCATTTTAATCTAGCCTTCTCCCTGATATCTAGTTTTTTTTATGCAGAGATATTTTAAATGAGGCAATATCCTATGATGACCCCACTTGTAATCTGAAATGGTACACCCAAGTACAGATTTAGCAATTCAGTGAGAGCTAAGCCTAAGACAAGTCTTATTCAGGCATTCAGGACTGGGTGGTGGTGATGGTGACTACATTATTGTTGTTGTTGCTATTTTGCCAGTGCTAGGATTCAAGACAGCTGACTAAATTAAAACATGCAATTATAACAGGTCATCAATAAAACTGGAAAAAAGTTATTATATAATCAAACTATCAATAAAATTAAAAATATAATATCCAGGACAAAATTGAAGATGCGAGCAGAGAGGGAGGCAAGTTCCAAACCTCTACTATTGTATTTTCTTCATGTGGACAGAGATATATTTTGAAAGAAAATGTTCTAAGCCCAGAGACTCTTTGACAATCAAGGAACCTTAAATTAAGAGTTTCTGATCAGGAGGAAAGACTAGGCATGTAGGTTTTCCTTTTCAGAGTATTACTTTTAAGGCTATATCATCATCATCATCATCAAGAAAGTGTGACTCAACATCTCAGGACACTCTGTTAAAAAAACAGCCCACCAAAATTAGTTTATTCTAATTTTGGTCTGGAGCTAAAATTTTGTTATTTTTAAAATGCTTTGTTTGTGTATACATATTTTTACACAAAATATAGGTGCATAAAAAGATACAATTTTCTGTGCAGAAGTTTTATTTTCTACAAAAATACATATTTCCACAAAATCTTTCCACACAGATACTTTTTTGTCTGAAAATGAAGTCCTCTATTCCAATTTTTTTTTTAAAAAAACTCACTGAAAAAATGTGCAAACCCCACATATTCTAATCCAGTAGAGAGAAAACTTTTGAAATTATTAATTCATGTGTGTAAGAACAAAATATGCAAAGATTTACATTCCTAATTGCGCTCCAAATGTAGAAATCAACAATGAGCATATTGGCACTAGCATATTCCCACTGTTCTCTCTTTCTGATTATTTAAGTAGTGCTACAGAATATTTATAACCTAAATTGTATATACAGTACACCAACATTTCACATATGAAAACTAGGACATGTGGGGCCAGGCAACATCATGGTGTGTTTTAAGATGGCAACAATTATTAATGAGGAAGAACACACAGCCTAGGAAAGGCTGCAGCAATTTGTGTTTGCCAGAGCCTACAGGGAAAGGTAAGATTCTGATCCCACCTCTGTTCTTCTCCCTGCTAAGTTGAGTGAAAACAACTTTTGCACTTCAAACTCTGAAGCAATTGAAGTAAGCTGAGGACAAAGATGGAGAAGTGGGAGGAGAGTAGAGAAACTTACACATTTTAAAATCAGGTGAAAAACTATCAAATCAGAACAGTCAGAGGTATGCAACTGGTGAGAGGCACTTACTATGTTATTCTGTACACAGAGCATGGGGAGGGGGGAGAATTTGCCCTGGAATTCAGGAGGTAAAGTTGAGAAATAGTGACTTGCCAAAGACAATTACTGTCAACTTTTTTAGCTGAGTAAGAATTTAAAAGCTGGAATTTTTGGAGGCAAAAATATAAGTCCAGTGGTATGACATTTGACAATGTCTTTTCTACAGTGGATTTGAAATATGAGCTCACCTCACCTTCCTGTCTCTGTTTTCCACTTTTTCCCTAATTGACATTTTCATCAGGTTCACTCCTTGAACATCTTCAACCTTTCCCTTCAGTCATTCCTTTCCTGGACTGGTAATGTGTTATCCACTGGGAAACATTTTGTAAAAGTTACAAGTGGTGACAGATGTGGAAGAAGAATTGGACGGAGGCTGATATTAAAGGAACGACTAAAATCATCCTCAGAGAGAGTAAGGAATATGGCTGTAAACCAGGGGTAGGCAACCTAAGGCCCGGGGGCCGGATGCGGCCCCCCGAGGCCTTTGGACCGGCCCAAGGCCAGTCCTGCCGCCACCATCGCCACCACCACTGCCCGCCATAATGATATTTGATTATTGTTGTTATTACTTGTTCTTGGGGTTTTCTTGGCAAAATCTCCACAAGGGTTTTGCCATGGTTTTTCTGGGGCTGAGAGAGTGTGCATACATATTTTTTTATTTAAAAAATAATTTTTTAATATTTATTTATTTATTTATTTTTGGTGCTTCGGCCCCCCAATTGTCTGAGGGACAGCAACCCGACCCCTAGCTCAAAAAGGTTGCCTACCCCTGCTGTAAACCTTCGTTTACAAAGGAAAACGAATAATTTCAAGTAGTCTGAATAGATGGATGTAGGAGAAGGCAAGAGCTTTTTTGCATTTTTTGGTGATTTTTCACCCTTCAGGATATTTTCCAAATAATTTGTTTGGGTAAAAACATATGCAAAAAGCCTACTCTGTGTGTAGTTTTTTTTAAAAAACAAAACCATAACCACAAGTTTTAGGCCCAAATAGATTTTCTTTAAGAAAGTTCTGATTTATAATATATCATTACTGTTGGCCATTAGAGCACTGTGAATGTATTAAGATGCCCTTTCCTGTCAAAGATGAGAAAAACTGTGGAGCTTTTTTTTTTAAATAACTCTAGTAAATAGCACATCCAATGGACCCAGCAACTGTAATCTAACAAACACAGAAAGGGAGCTTGCCAGGTGTGCATGGGACCTGGAATATGATTTGTCCCCCAAGAGAAGACAAGGATCTAGTCCTAAATTACAGTCCAATGGGATGAGACAGAACATAGGCTTACATTTCTATGAAAAAAAATGAAAAGAAGATAGGTTACATCACCTAGTATGGAAAAAGCTAAAGGGTGATTTTAAAATTCTGTTGAATATCTGAACAGTGAAATGTTTTTCTATGGAGCAGAGCCACTTTAAATTGCCTTTTGCCATTCAATGAACTTACATTTACATCTGGCCGCAGCTTAATAAGAAAACGTTTCCTCTTAAAGCTCAGTTTTCGAACTTTAGCCCAGTTGAAGGCATTGATCTTGGTGTGACCCTAAGGGGGATAAATCACAATAAGGGAAAAGTGGTATTGAACAGCTACTCATTTATAAAATTCATTTGTAAAAAAATCACTTTCATCCACAATCTGTTAATAGTACACTTATATGTCTGTTTAGCTGAACAAAACAAAGAAAACATAACCACGCTCAGTGGCACAATCAACTTTGGTTTATAATTAGATATTCCTACTTTTTGCTCAACTAGTCAATAATAAAGCAGTTACCCCTGGACAGGCCTTTAAAAACTGGTACCAGGCCTTTTTTTTAAACAACAACACCTGTAATATGACATTGGGTCTAAAAATTCATATTAATCCCCCCATCCACTCATCCTCTGTGTAGCATGATTATTCTTCCCCTTTGTTAGTGTACAATTTCCCAATGTAGATTTGTTGCCCACTCTATGTGGAAATCCTGATGCAGTTGTTCCAACTGCCTACACTGCTCCCACAAAGTCCTACGTGGTGCACTTGCAGATGGATCTGATCCAGATTGTCTTGTGTTTCTTAACTATGCCAAAATCAACCAATAAATGATATACTGGTATATTAAACCTGTGTAAGAAGGTATGTTGTTTTGCTAGCAGTGTTCTAGCAGGCTGGATGTCCTGAGACAGAAGATATGAGCCAATTTCTATTGTGTGTGATTTGGGCTACATCTGCACTGCAGAATTAATGCAGTTTGACACTGCTTTACTTGCCATGGCTCCATCCTATAGAATCCTGGGATTTGTAGTTGATTGTGGCACTCACACCTCTCTGACAGAGAATGCTAAGTATTTCACAAAACTACAAATGCCACCATTTCATCGCAAGGTGTCAAACTGCATTATTTCTACAGTGCACATAAGGCATCAGATTCATTTTAATTTTTTAATTTTTTATTTATTTCAAGGATTTATATCTCATCTTTCTCCCACAATGGGATTCAAGGCATTTATGAACAGAGCCAATTACACACCTGAAACACCAGAATGCCTGTATGGGCAACTGCCAAGTTGATCTTAGTTCCTTCTCTGTCCTTGGCTGGATGCAAGCGGATTCCATACATTTCCAAACGACGGGCAATCTCAAGTAGCTGGAAATCTGATTCTGCTGGTGTTTGTCCACTGAAAGAATGACAACTGATTTTACATAGGATAAAGCAGGCTTAAAGCACTATGAGGAATTAATGTATACATTGAAGTACAAGTCTAGACATTTTAGTTAAAAATTTGACCCAAAAAAACTGGGTTGAATTATCCATGGGTCAATGTAAGTACTGCACTATAACTCTTATTAAAAAAGGAGACATCCCCCTTTTCTGAGTAGAATGGTAAAAGGCGAGAGCTTACTCTGTCCTGGGAACACCTAAAAGAAGCACCGAGCCCCTTTACTCTCTGCTGTGGCACTGCTTCTGACATATTTGAATAGCTAAGCTGGAAAATGGCAGTGGTGGCAACTCTGATATTTTCCCTCAAAGGAGTGCTGAGAAGAATCAGGCTTTAAAGGATTTGAATAAGATATCTGTGTATGCATGTCAGCTTTTCAGGGTTAAAATCAGGCAAAGTTATCACATTAAAGTAATATAATCACTGGCTATATAGGCTATAACAACTGTTAATGTAGTCTCAATTTTCTTTGCTTTGCCTTTTTATCCTTGTTGATATGTGTGGATTTTCTTAGTCCTGCCTGTATCTGGTCGTCTCCCTGACACATTGCACACCCATGATCTACCATAGTTCCTTCCTCATCTATCCAGCCTTTAGGGCAGCGGTTCTCAAATAGTGGGGCGCGCCCCCCTTGGGGGGTGCGAGGCTCCATAAAGAGGGGCGCGTTACGGCTGGAGAAAGGGAGATTGTCCCAGCGCGGCCCCAGTAGCTCTATTTTGATTGGCCAAACCCGCCCATGTTAAATGTTTTCTTCTTGCCTAGGCGGGGCGTGACAGAAAATAATGGAGAACCGCTGCTTTAGGGTGAGCCCAAGCAGTTATGCCTCCTGGAATTTTTTAAGTTCTTTGATATCATTTTCCTCTGCTTCATCCTTTCCTGGCCCCAAAACTTGCCCTTAACTCATACATGAGGTCAATGTAGTCAAGTATATATAGTTGTTTGAAAGCAGATGTTGTTTCCTTTTGCATTCACATACCTTGCTGCTCAGTGTAAAACAAGTCCAAATAACAATATTATAGTTTGTATATTGTCGCTAAAATTAGTACCCAACTGCTGGGGGGCAATGAGCTTACAGTTGTAAACCGCTTAGACATCCCATACTGCGATATGAAGTGGCATATAAATGAAGCTGCTTTGCTTTGTATAACCTGGAACAGTATGCATCTTTAAAAGTACTTTTAACATGATTTATGACATTCTGCCACTGCAGTAACTGGAATACCTGAAGGTAATTGTTTGCATTCAAACAATGGATACAAAAGGAACTGGAAGCACAACTAACTCACAACTGGCAGCCATAAGAAATATTCTCTCTAATCAACAATGACAGAACAAGATTTTTAATTAGAAATTAGAAATTAACATTATTTTGTATGTCACATGCTACAGCTACATGACAGAAATGGGTTCACAATGGTTTATCATTTTTTTATTTATAAGTAGTTAAACTAGCATAGAGGCAGATTGCCTTGAGAGACCCTTTACAAAACAGATAGATAAATGTGAAAAAGAAACAAAAGTAAGGCAGCCAAGATTTAAAAAAAAGAAAAAAGAAAACAAATCCATCCTCTCCTTGTTTCTTATGACAGATCCAACCGTTGTACTTTCAGGTCTCAGCCACTGTAATATTCTTTCCCCTGTTTTTAACTGTTTTTTAATTTACCAAAGCCATTTCTGGAAAACCATACTGTTATCTTTTCAGTACAGTTAGTAAGTCATCCTCCCTCTTCTTTGCTACCTCATTTACAAAGCCCTGCCTTCTCCCCCCTCCCCATCTCCTGTAACTTTCTTATATAAAAAGGACACATCCCTCTGGACAAAAATCCTGCTTCATATTCCATACAGTATATTGGCACTGAAATAGTAATACTTACATATGATTACGATGAAATTCCATGATTTTGTCTTCTAATGCTTCTTGCTGAGGTATATACTTATTCTTAGCTAAGTGTTCACGATCAATGGTTTCATCAAAATCCCCAATCTCGGCTAGGGAAGGGGGTAGAAAGGTGTGCAGGTTTAGACATGGGGGACTCATTGAAATTCCACTGAAATGTATAAAGTGCCTTATTCCTATGCATATTTATTACCAGCAATCTTTTCTGAGTTCAACTGGATGCACTTCTAGGTTCTCTGGATTCTTATTCTCAGAGGGGCACTAAGACATAAAACTTCCAGAAGGGGCTAGTGAGAAGCAGGCAGCATTACACTGTATTCATGACCTAGACATTTCACATGAAGGATCCAAAGCACAGAGGCTGGAAATGAGGTTAGAATGACTGATGTTAACTAGAAAGGCTAATCTTATGCTTTGATTTTAATTAATCTGTGAAGTAGGTATAGGATCCCCATCTTCTATCTTCATAGAATTATAGAGTTGGAAGAGATATCCAGTCCAACCCACGGCCATGAAGGAGCATGCAATCAAAGCACACCCGAAAGTTGGCCATCCACCTCCTGTTTAAAAACCTTGAAAGAAA
>JAIPUX010001232.1:52094356-52109741 GCA_020142125.1 Phrynosoma platyrhinos | reverse complement strand
TGCATGCTGCTATATTTTATCTGTACTATCTTGTTTTTAATTCTATTCAAGTTTAATTCAGTTTTAAGGGTTGGGAGGGTTCGGGTGTGGGATGAAGGAATGTTTTAATTGTTGCCTTTTTAATTTTGCTGTACGCCGCCCCAGTTGCTGAGCAGAGGGGTGGGTTACAAATTAATAATAATAATAATAATAATAATAATAATAATAATAATAACTGTAAGACTAAAGTTCTCCTCTGAATTTTTCAAACGTAGTGTTGTATTTTGAAACCAGGACAGAAGATAGAGTTCAATATATTCAGATGTTTGAGATGACATGTCTACATGGCAACTGTGTTCCCTCCTTAAACTGCTTGGTTTAGAGAACTCATGCAAGACATGTATGATACTATGCCTCTTCTTTTTCTCTGATCTACTTAACCCAACTCCTAATAGCTAGCGTTCCATTAGCAGAGTTACTTGCCTTAGTACAAAGTGGGGAGTGTAGCCACTTTAAAATGCCTACAAACATAAGAGGTTGTGTTGTATGACTCTTGCTTCTATCATCTGACACCTACTATAAAAGGTTAATGACCATGAATTGAAAAAAGAACATGGTTCTGTAAAATAGTCTGGCACTACATCTAGGGTGGGGGGAACTGTGTGGCCTATGGGCTGCATGCAACCCATGTAGCTTTCCTGTGGTTCTCAGGTCTCCCTGGACACCCTTCACTAATCCCTGAGGGTTTAATTCATCTGAAATAATTTTGGTTGGAAAATACCTCTAGTGATGTGGTTTTGCATTTAACTGCTCCACCACTCCCAGACAGCCCTCCCAGTGACTGGTGAAAAGAGTACTGAAAAGCATGTTAAAAGCAGAAAACAGTAAGGAGACAAGCTCCATGTGCAACCAGATGGTCAATTGTTTGTTTGTTTGTTTTTAAAAAGCCCAACATGTTTTGGCTTCAATGAGAAAAGACTTTCTTCAGATGCCTTCAGCAGAAATCACTGGAGATGACAACACTTTTTAAAACACAGGACCATTGGCTCCTGGAACATCAGGGTTGGAAAAACGGTGGTAGGCAGTGAGCATAGGGTTGGAAAGACCAAAAAATGGTCCTTGGTCTTTCTGGCATGTCCACTCCTGTTGTAAATATTATTCAAAGTATCTCTGTTGAAAATTTCTGCTCTTTCCCACCAAACAACAATATTTGGACATGCTTTTATGTGTCTGCTATTAACACATATCATACATGTGTTAGGTAGAAAAGAATGAAATAAAAGGGGGGCCTTCTTATATGACATTTTATGTTGTATTTCATAAACTATTTTATAAATAATTCAAAATCAGCTTCCACCCAGAACTCAATTGCCATCATTTTCTTCAAAAGGGGTTAGGGGATGAATAAGATTTACTTACACTGTACAATGTGTGAGATTAAGAGAGCAGCACTGGTGTCATTACAGGTTAGTCTTCCTTGTGCTAAATCCTGCTTTACCTGCAGTGCAAATAAGTACCTGAAGAAACACAAAAAGAAAAGAAAAGGAAATACCTGATATTTTCTTGGAGCATTAAGGAGAGCTGTAAAATTGACATGTTCACAATTACTTGTTAACACATTCTCAGGACAGGGAATCTCCCTGTGCATTAAGATCTTCAAATGAGATCCATCTTCAGTTACTTGAAAAAGTAAGTACTGTGGTGGCATCTCATCCTTGGTATACACACATGCACTTAGAAAGTCTGTCTTGTGCTGGCATTAAAGTCATTTTAGCACCCTGGTTTTCTGGGCTAGGATCTCATTATGTTTGTTGGGGATAGAATTAAATTGTGTGATAGGATTTTCTCTAAAATTTCCACTTTAAGATCTACTACATTTTCCCCAGTTCAGAGAGGGGGGGAGGGAGAGAGAGATGGATGGATGTATTCTTACAAGGACATCACATATGTTTGGTATGATTTCTTTTTCAGTGAACCCATGATAACTTCCATATGTTATTTTTTTTACCTTTGAGAAGTTGCCTAAACCTAAAGAATGCCATGTGAATGAAATCTGCTTACTACCCTATCATTACCTTCCATTCACCTCCATCTCCTTTGAATACATCCTCAAGGGCCTCCAAATGTCAGCTAGCAAGGTTACTATTTGATTTATTCTCTTAACACACAAAATTAGATATTCTTCTTTCATAAGGCTACTGCCACCCTGCTTCAGCTTCTCTTCATATATAAATTTACTTAGCAGCAGGTTATTTTAAGTTGTGGGAAATAATGTGGGAGGGGGTATCAGATGTGGAGATTCAGTGTAGATAAACCTGCAAAGAGATGCATACTGGTAACAATAATGCCAGTTTTACTAACCGATAAGGCTCGCTTGATGTTATACAATTTCAAAACTCACTGGTGGTGCAGTGGTTAAATGTCTGTACTGCAGCCCTCACTCACAAACCTCAAGGTTTCAAGTTTAATACCAGCCAATACTCAGGCTTGCATTCTTCCGAGGTCACTAAAATGAGTACCCAGCTTGGGGGGGGGGGGAATTAGCTTACGCATTGTAAACCACTTGGGGAGTGCGTAAGTGCACTGATAAGCAGCATAGAAATGTTTTTGCTATTGCTATTGCTATAATATTGAGGAGCACTGGTAAGCTTGTTACGAAAATACTGAGACCATTTGATAGCAGTAAAAACACTACAATATGCAATTTACACACTCATTCAGGACTACACTTTTGATTACTAAAACTTTAGTTTTCATAAACAGACTTTTAAAAAATGAACATGGCATGAAAGTGAAATACATACAGAGCAAATAAAGTGCTATGGGAAGAAGGTGCTTACACAATACCACCAAACAACATTTTAGATCTGATAGAAATGGAAGTGGCAAAAAGGAGTTTGAAGTATGATAAGGATTTTATAGTTATAAAGTCTTGCAGTAGGATTGGAGGGCAGGGGTAAGTTCTCTTTTGTGGTGATGATATCATGATATTGCTTCAGGGTCTGCAAAATCCTGTCACTTATTAATATAGAACACCAGACAGTCTGGAACTCAGTATATGGACTGTAGCTCCCTCTACGAGACTATTAGGGTTTTAAGATCACCTGGAGATGCTCTCCTCTATGTTTCACCACTTTCTCAGGCTCATTTGGTAGGAACAAGGGAGAGGGCCTTCTCTGTGGCTACTCCCAGACTTTCAAACTCCCTCTTCAGAGAGGCCATAGAATCATAGAGATGGAAGAGACCACAAGGGCCATCCAGTCCAACCCCTGCCATGCAGAAAGATACAATCAAAGCACTCTTGATATATAGCCATCCAGCCTCTGTTTAAAAACTTCCAAAGAAGGAGACTCCACCACACTCCAAGGGAGTGTGTTCCACTGTCGAACAGCTCTTAACATCAGGAAGTTCTTCCTAATGTTTAGATGAAATCTCTTTTCCTGTAACTTGAATCCACTGGTCCATGTCCCAATCTCTGGAGCAGCAAAAAACAAGCTTACTTCATTTTCCATATGACATCCCTTCAAATGTTTATACAGGGCCATCATGTCACCTCTTAACCTTCTGTTCTCTAGATTAAACCTACAGATAGCCCCATCCTGCTCTCCTTCCAGCGGCAGATTAAAACATTTTTGTGCCATCAGGCCTTTAAAGACTGTTGAGGTTGGGCTCTTAATGCTGTTTGGTGCTGGTTTTGGAGTTTTTAAATGTCTGTATATAGTTTTTTTTAATTTGTACTGTTTTTAATGCATTTCAGTATTCTTAATTGTTTTAAAATATGACTGTTTAATTGTATATTTTAAATTTATTTAAAATTTTCATTTAACTGTACATTTTAAGATTTCATTTAACTTTTGTAGTGTTTTTAATCTGTATTGTTGTAAAATGTTGTTAGCCATCTTGAGTTCCATTATTGGGAGAAAAGTGAAATATAAATTAATATAATAAACAAACAATAAATAATTAATTAATTGAATCCACTACCACAGCTTCCCTGCCATTATCTGTTTCATTTTGTAACTCAACAGAAATTCTACGTGGATATTTCTTGTACATGTCCTTTTAATAAAGTCCATTAATGAAAACACTAACCTTGTTAGCTCCTCTTGTAGTTGGGCATGGTCAGGTGGGAAGAATTTCACCACAAATTTTAGAATAACATGCTTAGGTCCTAAGAAAGAGAAAGGAGGAAAAACCCTTTTAAATATTTTTAATTAAATATTTGCATACGATCACATATAAATACTGTAGAAGAAATGGATACCCACACACTTTACTATTTTGAAAGTTGCAGAAAATCCTTTTACCACAATACTTTCCTAAACAACACAGGAAGACCTTTCAATATCCACACAGGAACGTATTCAGCATTGATGATCAATATTTTTTTACTAAATTTCATTTCTAAATTAAATTAACGTCCATTCTACTAGAGCAGCATGGCAATATTTTGTTTTCCAAAATGCCCTAGGCTGTACTCTTAAACAGAAGCAAGAGAAAAACATTTCCTCTGACAGCAAGTAAATCTAATTACAGGCTAAATGTTTAGGGCAATGACGTTATTCTATCAACTTCGTATATGTTCTTGTTTCCCTATCCTTTGCAAGAAGCAGATGAACAAATTCATACTCAAATAAGCCTCACTGAGTTCAGTCAGCTTACAGCCCACAGTGAACTATCTATTACCCAAATGTTTATCAAATGTTCTGAATTCTGTCTGCCTCACCTCTGTTCACTGTACCCAAACATCAGTAGTAACTATCACTGTCAAAAAACAAAACAAAAAAACTGCAGAAACCTTTGCCAACATTGTGTGGATGTACCGTTTATACTTGTGTACAATTCAACCTCATGTATAAGGTGAGGGAAGGTTTCAGGGTCAAAATCCTAGATTTTGCTATGACCTGTGGATAAGTCGAGGGTAAAACCTAGGGGGCTATAAAGAAGGAGGAAAAGGAGGAAATACCACTTCTGTCCTCCCTTCTCCTTCTCTGGTCCTTTCCTGACCACCAAACACCGATTCCCAGGTTTCACCATCAGAAGTAGAAGGGAAGCGGAGGAAAGGTTTCACCATCAGATTGGGAAGGGAAGCAAGTGGATTTAAACAGAGTGTTTTCCATAGGAAAAAAGGTCTTGCAAAATGGAGTAGAGAGAATAGCAAATGGATTTAAAGGCAGAATGTTTTCCATAGGAAGCAAGGTTTTGCAAAATGGAATAGAGACAGAGGCAATTGGATTTTACTGGAGAGTGCTTTCCATAGGAAGCAAGGTTTTGCAAAATGGACCAGAGATAGAGGCAAGTCGATTTTACTGGAGAGTGTTTTCCATAGGAAGCAAGGTTTTGCAAAATGGACCAGAGATCCAGGCAAGTCGATTTAGCTGGAGAGTGTTTTCCATAGGAAGCAAGGTCTTGCAAAACAGACTGGGGAGGTCAGGAATTGGTGTTAAATGGAAAGTGGGGCATCAGGCTTTTAGGATCTTTCTAAGCATTATTGCTATATTGACCCATATATAAGTCGACCCAGGATTTTAGGGTCAATTTGGGGGCATAAATTTTTCTACTTACAATCGAGTATATACAGTAGTTTGCCAATGGATGTGAGCATCTATTTACTGAAGTACTAATCAGAATACTGGCTTAAAAAAATGAAACTACAAGCTCTCTGCATGCCTCTGAAAACCATGTCTTAGGAAGAATTAAAATCTGTAACACAGTAATTCTTCTTCCTAAAGCAGGCAGGCTGCTGGATAAGTGGAAAAGGACTCAGCACTCATGCTGAGCCTCTTCAAATAGCCTACATGCACTGTGAAGAGTGCACTAGGGGACATTTAACCCATCTAGGTCTTAGAGCATGGGTAGGGTGAGGAGAAAGTCCCCACTTTCCTTTAAACTTGGGGTATCCTGAAATCCCAAGGAAAGGCTCACTCCACAATCTGAGAAATTAACTGGGAGAATCCTGGACTTCACTACTTTAGAATGAAAATGGAAGATGCCTGCCAGCAACAAACAAACACTATATGCAAACTACTGGGAGCGGGGGAATTAGCATATCTTTTTTCTGATTGGGTAATCCACTAATAAAGAACCAGCATGGTGTAGTGGTTTGAGCATTGGACTACGTGCCTGGAGATGAAGGTTGAAATCCCTGTTCAACCAGGGAAATCCACTGAGTGACCTTGGACAAGTCACACCCTCTCAGCTTCAGAGAGAGGTAAAGGCACACCCTTTCTGAACAAATCTTGTCAAGAAAGTCACCTTAGGGTTGTCATAAATTGTAAACAACTTGAAGGGACATAATAACAGTCCAATAATGCAGGGAACTATATGTATATATGTGCCACCACCTGAAACAAATTCAACCCTCACCTCTGAAGACAGACTTGTAAGACTAGAGTAGCAAACTGCCACACAACATAGTTTGCATTCTTTCAGGCTTCTTGTTTTTTGTTTTTTTTTTGCACTTTGCTCACAAAGAGAGATAAAGTACCACTCCATTTCCCACCATTCATCCCTACCTTACAGAATTCACTCAAGAGTAAGAAATGATTTTATTGTTGTAACATTTTCTACATTTAAAGGTATATTTAAAGGATTTTAACCAGGACAAATGAAACATTCACAAGACAATGTGCATTCTGTTTTGTGAAAGCACACAAAAAGTTGTCAGTAGTTGTCAGACATGAGTGTGAATAAAGAGCTTATTGGTTGTGTTTTGAAAAAATTCTGCAGGAAAGGAACTATACCATTTAATACCCTGAAAACAAAACAATGCACAATGTTTAGAAGGAAGCAGGATTCACCTGCTGCAAATCAAACAAACTATGATCTGAACTGGAACACATATGCCCTAATTCACATGGCAAACAATGAAATTACACCTCCCTTCCTTACTTACCTGACCAACCTATCCTGCCTCCAACATCCTTGGACATTTGCATAAGCATGCAACCTCCAAATGGAGCCTATACACTGAAAAGTCAGCATGTATGAACCCACTGCCCATGGTCAACATCTCAAATAAAATTTTGGAATAGCAATCAGGAGATACGTGGATCAGATGCTATGAATACAGTCCCTTTTAGAAAGTTACCACATGGTAATCCAGGGAGGTAAGGCAAGCATGCCAAGGTGAGTAAGAAAGAAAGCATGCCCTTCCTTCAGGACAGGTACTGTGTGAACTGGGTCCATGTATTTTAATTATAAGAAAATAGTCTATACGTACTTCTGATTTGTTTCACAATGGGTTTCAAAAGATCCAGCCACACCTGAAAACAAACAAATCATCATCATCATCATCACCACCACCATCCATGCAAATGTAACAATAAATATAGCTATACAATGTAGACCACAACTGAATTACATGTTGAGACACATGTGATTTGATTGGCTAATATTTATATAATTTTGTGATATTTTGGTCAAAGACTGTAAATAAATTCTGATTCTGATTCTCAACACATGCAGGACAGTGGTATTAACCAGCAGACTCTTAACCAGTATCTACCATATTTTGTAGCCTAATGTTCCTGATTCTTTGCCAAAGAAAGTGAGTACAAAGTGTCATCATGTCTCAACCCCAGGACCTTATTGCTTACTTTATGACCCAGAATACTCTGGGGCAGCCTGGAGTATTCTGGGACCAGTGCTGCCCCAAAGGTCCCTTGTTACCTGGCAATCCAGAGCAACAGCAGGTGGGTATTTGGATGCATGTCCTACTGTACCGCCTACCACAGAGGCAGAAAACAAGGAGCCTAGAATCAGTCACATGGCTGAGTGCCTTGTTCTGACTTCAGAAGGAATGACTCATGGTGGTGGGCAGCACAGTGAGATATGCTGTAAACAGCTGCCTATCCTCACCCCAGAGGAAGCTAACTTTAAAAAACAACAACAACAACAGTGTACGGGGTGTGGGTTTAGTGCTGAACTGGCTGGATGTTGTCTGGAAAGTTTGCATCAGGAATTGTGCCTTAATTTTCCAGACTATCTGTCACAGGATGGCTCTGTGTGTGTGCGTGCGTGCTATTTGGCCCGTGCAGATATGACCCTTGATACATAACAAAAAATATTCAAAATGTGAACTCTGAAATGGCTTGGTTTAGGATAATAGCTGCTCTCCATTAACTTCATTCTGCACTTCTTGGATTATCTTGGAATGTAGACAAAAGCCTTGGAAATCCAGTGGGGGAAATTATGGTAGAGCCAGAGACCAGACTGGTGACATGGGAGACGGACATTTGCATGGTTCTTCCCATATAATCTTGGGGCCTGTTCCCGACTATGTGGTTTACAAGCCAGGAAGTCAGAAACATTACCAACAGAGTGAACAGTTGGTTCTCCAGATTCAGGAGGTGAATAAGGGGCTGTACCTTTTACCATGGATAAAAAGGCTGTCAGCGACTAACAGTGATTATAGTTATGTGCCATATCAAGATGCCATACCAACTTAATTCTATAAATGTGCTTAGGCCTGCATTGTCAATGACTTGCCATGCAAACATAAGTGAATATACAAAAAATAATGATAAATGTATTTACAGTCACATTCAGCTATGCTTGCATGCAATGCAATCCTATGCATATTCAGAACTCTCACAAAGTTCAATATACCTTAATCCAACGCAAATGGGTACAGGATTGTTTGCTTAAGTGAGAATACCAAAAGAGAGAAAGGGAAGAAAGGAGGGGGGCTGTGAAGTTTGTTTCATACAAAGAGAAACTCATTTTTCTACTGGAGGTCAAAACACTTGTTTTAAAGAAGGAAACAGTTATAAATTAAGTTTGATCTTGAGGAGATTTTAATTAGCAGAGACAGAAATATGACCTTGCTATAAATGTCACAATTGAAAATAACTTTTTAAAAAAGTTAGGTGTGGGTGGATATGCCTAGGAGAGGGTTAAAGGATTAAATTAGTTTCTTTTAGTAACCCCCCCTGCAATATGTTTTCAACATTACATTGCAGAAGAGCTACAAGAGCAAAGCGACAATGACACCTTCATTTCAAGATTCTGTATTTAAGCATGTGAAAAATTATAAATCATTCCTCCATGGTGGGATATGAAAAGCGAGTGTTAAAAAACTGTATTTGAATAGCCAACAAAAACCTTTGACAATTTATTTATTACTGAAGTGTGGGAAAATAAAGAGTTTTTCAGATGTGTGTGTGGTTTTTTTTTAAAAAAATGGGTCTTGATGTTTCTTGGCATTCTGCTTGAGTCTTGTTTTTGAACTTCACATTTGGCACAATGAAGAACATGAGCACTGCCAAATTTCCAAAGATATAACTAAGCTACAAATGCTTGGGCACCCTGCACAAGACTAGGTGGCCCTATCCTGTTATTTTTGGCATGGGATTTATAATCTTAAAAGGGTAATAAGCAGCTCTGACCAGAGTCTCCTCAATAGTGATGCCTGATTTTAATCTAGTCAAAGGTTAATATATCAAATTATTGCCAAGCTACAAAATAATGTCCACTTTTTCCCCCCAGCAATGCTCTGCTAGCAGACAGAAACTAAAGGGTAGACATAACGAGGGTTATTACTGGGATGTAATTTGGACAAAAGACATTTCATACTATATGGAGACCACTCAATCCATAGTGTGGCAAGTATTTATCAAGACCAAAACTTTATGACTCATATAGATTTAGTTCCTTTCTCTCTCTCGTTCAAAACACACTGCAGAAATAATCCAGTTTGAGATTGCTTTAACTGCCCTGGCTCAGTGCTAGGGAATCCTGGGAATTATAGTTTATTGTGGCACCAGGGCTCTCTGGCAGAGAAGGCTCAATGTCTCAAAATTACAAATCCCAGCTGAACCAGTTAAAGTGGTCTCAAACAGGATTATTTCTGCAGTGTGTTTTGGACCCATCTCTCTCTCTCTCTCTCTCTCTCTCTCTCTCTCTCTCTCTCTCTCTCTCTCTCATTTTACCACTTGTAGGTTTTAAGCTTTTGTTCTACTAATGTGATTCTATGTGTATGTATAGATATTGAACATTTCTTGAGGTGGAAAGAAATGAATGTGAAACTGCAATTATACAGTATCATATACAGGTGGGGGTAGCCAGTGTGGCATAGTGGTTTGAGTGTTGGACTATGGAAATTATCACACAGCCCAAAAGGACGGGAGTGAAGCGGGATGCTCCCATCCTTATTGCATGAGCATGCGAAGATTATCACATGACGTCGCACTTATCCTGTCATTACCCTGTCAGTGATGTGCCATGGAACCGTCACTTTTCATTAACGGAAACTCCATGACACCATGTGATAATCTTTGCATGATCATGCTATAAGGATAGGAGCATCCCGCTTCGCTCCCATCCTTTTGAGTCATGTGATAATCTCTTATGACTCTGGAGACCAGGGCTTGATACCCAGCTCTGCCATGAAACCCACTGAGTAAACTTTGGTCAGTTACATGCTTTCAGTCTCAGAGGAAGGCAATGGCAAACCTCCTCCTGAACAAACATGCTAAGAAAACCCGATGATAGGTTTGACTTAGGGTCACCGTTAAGTTGGAAATGACTTGAAGACGCATAACAACAAACATAGATGATACGATTGTGTGAACTTCTGAAATGTACAAAAGTATGTACACGTAAGTCTAATTCTAAGCTATAACTTCTATTTTCACTTAGAAAAATATAAATCAGAAGAATTTAAAATGCAACTGGGTAGCAACTCCTCCCCAATATTTTCAAAATACAAGAGGAAGGAAAATTGTAATTAAAAATCATAGGAAAATTAATGATGCTAAATAATGCTTCACATACCGTAATCTTTTTATGATCCAGAAATTCAAGGCCAAAATAGTCACCTTCAACCAGGTTCAGATGATTGCAGACTGCATCTAACAAAACCTTCCCCGGAGCTCTTTGCTGTAATACAAACAACAAAAGGTTGTTCACCTTATGTTAACACACAAGGTCCATTAAAATAAAAATTCTTTATAAATTCAGGCCATCTTGTGATTTACTCCACATACAAATAGGGGCACAGTACAATGAAAAATTAATTATATTTTCAAAGAAAACCAAAACAATAGTCCCATTTGAATGTCAAGGTGAATGTCAATTGATGTTCTGCTTGAATTGTGCATTTATTACAATTTTTACTTGAACTACTCTATTGAAAGAGTGATGGAAAGGAACCGCTTTGGAAGGCCAGTTGTGAGCTCAACATCCTTAGCTTACTATTCAAGAGCACCATATAGTGTTTGCCAGTCTAGGGCTCTTGGAAATAAGGCTTTGGATTCACAACTAGTTTTAGGGGATGAACACCGTTATTCCATACTTTCTTCCCTGCCTAAAGACATAGGTCCAAAACAAAGTCTGAAACTGCTTTAATGGCCCTGGCTCAGTGCTATGGAATCCTGGGAATAGTGGTTTATTGTGGCACCACAGCTCTCTGACAGAACAGGCTAAATGCCTCACAAAATTACAGATCCCAGAATTCACTAGCATGGAAGCAGAGCAATTAAAGTGGTTTCCAAACTGGATTTTTTTCCTGCAGTGTGCTTTGGACCATAGTTAAAGTGAGCTTGCTTTCACAGACTCAATAAGAGCTGGAGGGGACTGTCTATATTTAGTTTAGTCCATATTTAGTTTTTTTGAGTAGCCAAAATAAGATGGAAATTGACCAGACATGGAAGCTTAAGTATTAATCTTTCTTCTCAGGACAAGCAGAAAAAGATAAAATTATCTAAAACAGTATGCCAGTGGTGAACAAGTACAACTGTCAATATCTTCAATACCTTTCTTATCTGTGTCTGCTATATCTACTTCAATCACTTGGTTATCAGAAATATTTTTCCAACCCTGATCCTAAGCATAATTTATATTTAAAACAACAATTAATACCAGCACTCAAAGTACAGTGGTATTTAGCTACATTCCTAAAGTCATTTCCTTTATTTGATGGACAGAGAAGTCATAGCAAAAGGAAAGAATTTGTTGAAGAGGACAGAAATAAAAACAAATAGAAATAAAATATTTTGTACCAATACCACTATGGAAATAAATAACATTGTTTTAATGCGCTCTTTTATGCACTTTAATGCACTCAATGGTATTTTAATGTTATTCCAATTATCACAAATGAAATTATTACCTGAAAATGTCTATCATTTAAGAAGCAATCCTATATGCACATGGACCTGAGGGTAAATCCCATTCGGTGGGATTATTTCTGAACAGACATATATAGGATTGCACCTTTCCTGTCTTTTGAATTGGGTTTAGAATGTTTTATCTTTGGGGGGTTGCAGACTGCCAGAAATAGTGCAAATTGAGTCCACTTTTAGGGTTAGGGTTAGGGTTAGGGAATCATGGAAATGGTTTTTTTCTGAGACATTGAGCCTTTTCTGTCAGAGAGCTCTGGTGCCACAATAAAATACAGTTCCCATGATTCCTTAGCCCTAACCCTAACCCTAAAAGTGGACTGAATTTGCACTATTTCTGGCAGTCTGCAACCCCCCTTTATCTACATATTTAGATTTTGTTGCAAAATCTGAATGAATATGGATATTTGTGGATAACTCAGAAGTACACCCCACTGTGTTCAACTGGGCTTTGCATATGTATTTAGGAATGTCACCTAAAGTATATATTCCATGTTCTTTACATCTGCTAGTCATTTCTGCTAGAATAAAATTTCCACACCCCATCCCAAAGTCCACTTAGAACAAGTGCTATATGATTATTCTCCTTTCACTAGAGAATAAATTTTAATAACATTTGATTCTAAAGAGATTCCCATTCAATAAACATTTGATTCTAAAGAGATTCCCATTCAATAAACAATCTTCTTACACTATAGTTAGAGTCATGTATGCTTTACTCTTTAACATGCTCTTTTAATAAAGAAGAGGCTGATTAAAATGGATGTTCTGCTACATTTGTTGTTAACTGCTGAATTAGCTCCCCCAGAGTTACATATACAGTCGTCCCTCCCCATTCACGGACTACGAGTCTGTAGTCTCGCTCTTCGTGTGCGGGACAAGTGTCTATAGATAAAATGGCAGCACGCGCCTGCACATGCCATTATTTTCAATGGGGCTAGAATATTTGCGAACTGCCATTTTTGCATTTCCGTTCCGGACCCTCCACGAATTGGAAGCAGCAACTGTATGTATAAATTCCTACCCCAAATGCTCTCTACAGGACATTGAAACATCCCCAAAGTGTTTTTGGGCTTTCCTGGGTCCCTAGTGGGCATTATGGAGCAAAAAGAAATGGGAGGGGGGATTTGCAAAACAATTTTGTGATCCCAGGGGACATCAAAACATGGTTGGAAATTGTCTCCACATTCCCGAAAGGGCATTTTGGAACAAAAACATAAATATATATATTTTTGTTAAAAAAAATTATTCTTGGGGCCACAAATGGTTTACAGCCACACTTCCCCTACTCCTGCAGTAAGCAGATAACCCTGTCCTCTCCCCTTTTTTGCCTGCTTCCCAAGGGTACCTTTGCTTGACAGAAGCAATACGCAAAGTTAGGAGTGAGTTCTCCTGAACATTGTTTTGTGGTAAGCCCTCTTGGAAAGCTTTTGTCCTGCCAAAGGTCAGAAAAAGTGAACTGAGGAAAGTTTACCCACCATGAATAGTTCTCACACTGCAAAATAGCAAAAGTGATGGAAGACAACTTGGAAAATATCATCATCAATTAATAAGGCTGCATCTGCACTGCAAAAATAATCCAGTTTGACCCCACTTTAATTGCTATAGCTCACTGCTATGGAATTCTGGGAACTGGAGTTTGTTGTGGCACCAGAGCTCTGTCCAAGAAGGCAAAACAAATGCCAGAATTTCATAGTATATTGCCACGGCAGTAAAAACAGTGTCCAACTGGATTACTTCTGCAGTGCAGATGCAGCCTAAGTGACAAACGTAATAGTGCTTCAAACACTGGCACCAGGAGGCAGTCTGGCTTGCTTATCTAACAGCAAGGCTGGCCCTTGTGGAAAGAGCACAAAAGTAACCACTGTGATACTCAGCAGGACCAGATAAATTGCTTTTTGTAACTCAACAGACCTCAAACTTGCTAAGCTCCAGGAAGGCACTTATAGAATTTCACCCAACTCATTTTAAAAAATAGGATTCTCTCCCCCCCCCCAGCTAATTTAATAATAGTCATATGCAAATTAAACAAAGGACTGGTGTTATTGTTTCTCTCCCAACATTTCTTGCATGCACTGAATAAAGTGTGTCCCCTTGGCCTCCAAGCAACTCAGAAACACACTATGTCCTTTGTTTCTTCACAGGGGCTGAAGAGAGGTTCAGAATGCTCATTAAAAATACTTCAGATTGAATTTCATAGTCCACAACTTCTGGAGAGCAATATAATAGTGCCATTCAGATTAGTTTAGCTGTGTAATGAGGTACCTCCTCCTCCATCCTGCCCCCAAGATGTGCCTCCAGTGCTGGATGGGAGAAATAGTCCAGCTTTATTGCTATGTATTTATTTTATAGACAGTTTATAGCTCGACAAGATGTTCATAAATAATATCGGTAGGTTTTAGTCTCAGCCTACCTCCCTCGGCCTTTCCTCCTTTTCCTGATTCCATTCTGAAACTAGATTTTGCTGAAAATTATCATGACAGACTAATTAAATTATCAATGGCAAATAGCAGAGCACTCACACCAGGGTCCAGGGCTAATGCTAGACATTATGTGTTTGTGAGGTTCCTGCTGAAAGTTGCTACCACAAACGTCTTCCTCTTCTGTTCCATGTCTCTTCCCACCATAAAATCAAATAACTTAAAGAATTGCACTATGACGTTTTCCTACAAATAGCAGCTAATAAGCTGGAAACCATTCTTCCACCAGAAGCTGCAATCCCACATGGGTGTAGCAAGTGGGATTGAAGTCAGGAGTGGGTAAAGTCAGAACCAAAAATTGTTCCTTTATCTCTCTATTTTGCCACTACTTTTTTCCCCCTTTGCCTTATTCTTCTGACAATCCCTACTCTCTCTCCGCTTCTTCCTCCTTGTTCAGAAGATTGCTGGGAGAAGGAAAGATTTCTTTTGGCAGAGCTGATAACTAGCAGAACGCTTCTGAAATTAATTCAAGAACTGCATCTAACCTTACAGCTACAGGTTCTCTACTGCTGAACCAGAAATTTGACATCTTGTCTAGAGATGTAAAATTTCTGGAAATTGTGATATATTGGGGGCAAGGAGTCTTTTCCAACTTGTTGTTGTTGTTGTTTTACAATACAATACAATAGCCTTTATTGCAGTCAACAGACTGAAGGCAAAAATAAATAAATCGGTAAACATAAAAACATAAAATATTTGGCCAAACATATAAAATACAATATTACATTTGTATAATGGATTCCACTAAATAGCATGTTTAAAACAATATATATATATATATATATATATATATATATATATATA
>JAIPUX010001232.1:52048291-52059887 GCA_020142125.1 Phrynosoma platyrhinos | reverse complement strand
CTCCCAGAGTGATACTCCAACACATAAACCACTATACCATAACTCTCAAAATTAACATACAATATCATGTAAGTGCACTATCCATTAATACACTGAGCAGAACTTTATCAGAAAAGGTTTCACTGACAAAGCAAAATTCTCTAAACCAACCACACATCTGTGGGTCCCTTAAATGCCAAAAGTATAAATTCAGGGTAGACCACATAGATTCCTCTAGCATTAAAAGACAAGCAACACAGCTCTGAGTATTACACCCTGCTGCAGTCAGAGACAACCCATAACATGAAGCAATGACATAATTAGGGGAAAAAAGTGAAACAATTTAGAATTCAAATGGTCCTTTTTGTTAAGCAATCACCGTAGATTTTCTGACATAACAGCCTTTATCCATCATGGAGGAGAGTTTTATTTCCAGTGCACAAAAAAAAAAGGGGGGGGGGGTTGGGTCTATGAGAAAAAGACTGTGCATGTGGCCTATGGGATGAACTTTCCCCCTACTGGTATGAAAGATGGCTCAGAGCTACGTTACTTTCCCTAAATTTTCTTTGGGTGTCTTCTCCTTTCTCAAGTAAAGAGCGCAGCAAACCATTTCCCCTTGTAGTAGTATTTGGAGACATCACTATGTTAACATACAAAGAGATCTTGTAGCACCTTTGAGACTTAACTGGGAGAAAGCATAAACCTTCATAGACAGTCCATGCAGTCTGCACCTGATGAAGCAGACTGAGAGTCCACAAAAACTTCTAACTCACAGGCTGCTGCCACACTACAGAAATAAAGCAATTTGACACCATGTTAACATCAATGTTTAATGCTACAGAATTCTGGGATGTGTAGTTTGGTGGGCACCAAAGTTTTCTGTCTGGGGAGGCTAAATGTCTTTTTTAAAAAAACCTACAAATCTCAGAATTCCACAGCATTGAGTCATGGCAGTTAAAGTGGTGTCGAACTGTTTTATTTCTGCAGCGTGGATAAGAATCTCAGTCTCAAAGGTGTTACAAGATATCTTTGCATATCAACCTTCTCCCATCCCCCAGTAATGATTGTAGAATCAAAGAGTTGGACGAAACTATAAGAGCCATGGAGTCCAATCCCGTCATGCAGGAATTCACAATGGCAGAAGGGTAGAGTGGGCTGGTGTTCAAAGGCACCATAGGAGCAAAGCTGAAAAGCCAGAGCTAGCATCCCAGATTATGGAAGACATCCTGGTGTTCACTAAGGAACAGCCAACATAGCTGAGCTCAATATGGAATTAGCTAAGTATTTATCAGCTTTCTCTGCAAGCATTTGGGAAAGGCCCATAATCTCCTTTGGGAGTTCTTTTTCACATAATAGTTGCTAGCGTACACATACAGATGGTTTGATATACATGCATCTTTTTGTACTGCCTCCTGGGTATTGGGAGTTCTCAGCATGATTGCCTTTCACAAAACAAACATGATTAGGAGCAAGAGAGAGCTTTGAACTTCATCTGGGGCTGAAACCGTATATAAAATGTTTGCAAGAAACAAAGCAATTAAAACACACTCATAAAAAACATATGCTTGGCTAGTAAGAGCAATCAGCAAGAGCTTCAAGGAGAGTAAAGAACTTTTGCTCATGAACCAACATTGTCTGGTACAAGTATTCATACACATCCTTTTTACTGTGGCACAACAGTTTAAATAAACAAAAACAAATTGGCCCTTGTTGTCTAAGTATTCACCCCCTTTGCTGTGAAACACCAAAATAAACTCTGGTGTAACCCACTGACTCCAGAAATCACATTAAGTATTTGAAGTGAGTCCACATGTGTGCAATTCCAGTGCCATGTATTCTCAGGTTAAATACAGTCACCCCTCCATTCTCACGGACTTGAGGTCCACAGTTTTGAATATTCATTGAGGGGCGACCTCTGTTAAAATCAATGGGGCTTGAATATTTGTGATTCTCCATTTTTGGGGAGGGGTGTGTGTGTCCAGAACGGATTCCTCATGAAAATGGAGGGCTGACTGTGTGTAAGTAAAAAAAAATGGAGGGCTGACTGTACAAAGGCCGGAGTTTGTTGGAAAGAGTATTTAAACAAATAGCATCATGAAGACCAAAGAGCTATCTACAGAATTCTGGGATAGTTGTAAAGAAGGGCTGGGTTATAAAAATACCCCAAATTATGAACATCCCCCAGAACACTATTAAGTTCCTCAATACAAAACCAAAACGATGCAGCTCAAAGGAAACTGCCTAGAGAAGACTGCTCATCACAGTGATGGTGAACCTTTTTGGGGCTGAGTGCCCAAACTAAAAGGCCTTCCGGCACTGGGTGTTACCAGGTACTGGGGGGTGGGAGTTTCACTCTCTGGGAGTGGGACTTCTTTCCCCCCGGGGGGGTAGGACCTCTTTCCCCCATCCTTCCAGGCCTTCAGCTGCCTTTCAGGAGACAGTTGAAGGCCTGGGGGGGCGAGGGGGGAAGAAGAGGAACAGGCGTGTCCCTGTTCCTCCTCTTCCATGCCCTCCCATCTCTCCAGGCTACTTGAAGTGGAAGGTAGTTGGGGGGGGGGTAACCAATTCTCTACGGGTCTCCCCTCTCCCACAGTATAGCACTGCCTTTTCACCCTCTATCTCCCTCTACCCATTATTTTTTTTTCCAATGAGTGCTCCTTCCTACTCATTATTTACTCCTCATGGCAAGCAGGCAGGCTTTTAAGCTGTAACGTAACAGGAAAGGTAGCACATTGAGAAACCAGAGAGCCAAGGGAAGAGAGGTTTTATTAACAAGTTTCTATTCGGGGAGATTTAGTGTGCAGACAACACTCCTGCAATAGGATAAAGTATATATCAAACAGATTGCTTGTCCATTTTTTAATGTTTCTTTGCATACAAGTTTCGGTAGTTGTCTCTTGTGCTGAAGAGGTGTGGAAAGGGCAACTAAGGTTACAATCTATGCACTTAATCTGGAGCAAAACTCAGTAAGCAGTAGATATATCTACACAATCCATGCACTGATTTGGTTAGGTGAGGAGAGTTGCATCAGAAGTACCAATTCCCTTATCTAATTCAGTGATGCTACACTGTATACAGCCATCATCCCCCATAATCAAACATTCATTTTGTGCTGTTTTTCCAAGGAAAAACCGTGTTACATCAACAGCAGAAAAAATTGGATAATCAAATGAAACATTTTCAATTAATTCAATAACAGTAACAAGTAAGATTTAAATAGTCATAGAAATAGGCTAAATCTCTCATAGTATTAAACATATACTAAGACTAAATAATCCACTAATGATTTACAGTAGTGCCTAACAAAAGAGAAATATTTTCTCTTTCTTCATGGAGAAAGAAATCCAAATAGTAGCAAAAATAATATATATATCGGTAGAGATGTAATAACAAAATAAATAAGATGATGGGGGGGAGCCTAACCATAATGGTTAACATGTTACTTCTTTGTGTTCTTTGCAATTTTGATACAACTATGCTACCAAAAATGAATACTTCTCATAACAGCTTAACTACTGAGTTGTTTGGCATCCAGAATTTTGACCTGATGTTTAGGTACTTTGACATGTGAACTTCACATAGCAATTCATGTATTCCAAGTCTCAAAACATTTCCAATTTTGAGCACACTTAATTGGGCTTTGATACGACTTCTAGATAAACCTAATTTGAGCCACTTCAGTGAGAATAATTTCTACTACAAGCATTCCCTTAACACTTTTACTACCAAGAATAATTGCTACAATCAAATATATCCCTATCTACTACCAAACTCCTACACAACACTGAAGGCACCTGCAAAGTAGTATTTTTATATATAAATACAGCTTTAGAGGATAAACCTCCAAATGAAGATCAGGTTGGTTACATTATTTAAACTTCACAATTTATGAATACAAACAAATGAACTGAACATATTACTTACACACAAGTGGGGACGGAATCCAGTTTTATTCCCAACTAGAGTAGATCAATTGAAATCAGTAAGCCTTCCATTAGTGTTAGTTAATAAGCCCCATTCATTTCAATGGGCCTATTCTAGATGGGAATAAAACTGGATTTGGTGGAGGAGGGAAAGACAGACAGACAGGTTATTTGCTTGAAACTAGTATGTTTTCCCAGGTATGTGGATCTCTACTCCCTGGTCTTTCCGTGAGGGCTAGTGATAATTTCATCTCATCTGAACCTCTCTTTAATAATTGTTGACAGGCCCAGATGTCAAGCTCTTGGTGGGAGCATCTGTTTGCCTATTGAGGATTAAGTTAAACTACTTACTACTTAGCCTTCAGTATTGTAAATCCACATCTCCTACGACATAACGTAAGTATGCTAATCATATATGAGGAGGAGGAGGAGGATGCAAGGATGCATTATCAAATAGTCATGAGATTATTTCTATACTAAATATTTCAGGAATATACATTATTTTCCATTTGACAAACACATCACTTCATGGCACAGGGAATCCTCACTATCTCACCTATCCCCACACGCTTCTCAAATTTATGAATATTTTTTAAAGTCAAGGGAAAGGGGTGTGTAATTTGTAATTCAATGTCTTTGTTAAGGAGCATCTCAGATCAGCACACCGTGCTAATCTCAGTTCTCATGCATTTTAAGATGAACGTGAACATATTACCTGGGTTAGTCAGGGACACTTCACAGTTTATGTTCTTAATTTATATTGAACTATTTTTAGGAGAGACAAGTGTTGAAAAATGTGTCTGATAATGCAGGAGACCAGCACTTGTTCCAGGAATATATCCTTTGACTAAACCAACCTGCTGTGCATACATATCCTTGAAAAATACTCTTTTGTTTCCTATAATTTATGAAGCTGCACTTTGATGAGGATACCATGTTTACTGTTTGACCTATAACAAAATTTTACTGTTGCAAAATTTCTGTACTGTCATTAATACAAATTTCTCTGTCATTTTCCAAAATCTCCTCATCTGTGACTAAATAAGCATTTCAGAATTAAATTCTGTAACTGGATCCAAAATAGATTCCCCTGTTTCTCCACAGTTAATTAAAAGTGAATTAAGCCCATTAATATCACATAAAACAATTCTCTTAGGACAGTACTGGAATAATTAAGGTAAATATTCTAACCAAGGAGGATTTTAAAAATGAGACCTCAAGGGTTTGTAACAAACATTATATCCTTAAAATACAAGATGAGAACTGGTACAGCCTAATATTTAGAACAACATGTCCCAATGTGATGCCTTCCAGAGACTTCTGACTACAACCCCCATAAACCGTAGGTTTATCAGATTGAAAACTGAAGAAAGTTCATGTACCTTTACCAGTTGTTCAGAAGAGGGAATTTTAGGAGGTGTTGCTTGTCATGCAGCCAAGTAATAAGAAATCCCTGGTAAAATCCTCTCTTGTGCACAAGCTTCCTTCAGGTTCCAATATGGCAAATTTACTCACCATTCATTGTACTAGCTGGGATAGATATGAACTGTAGTCCAAAACATTTGGAAAGTACCAGGTTAGGAGAAGCTGGGTTAGAAAAATGTTCGATAAATCAGAAAGTTTGCTGATCAGATACAGCTGTGATCTTTAGCTCTCTCTGAAACTACCTCTCCAGCCAACAGTTGCTGCAACCTGATCTAAAGCTGATCTAAAATGCAATCTACCCCATTCTGAGCATATATTGGTTTAAAACAGGGACCATTTAAAAAGATGCAGAGGCAGTCACAAAAGAAAAGGACTGGTGTGTATTAAGTCTGGAAGAGGAATGTTAACTAGCTGGCTCTATACACATCACCCTACTCCCACCTTTCTTTATTTTAATAAGTCATTTTGCTCTTCCACATAAAACTGTTAATTAATTTTAGCGATTTAGGAAAGATACTGTTTGGGATGTAAATTCAGATTGATCTGAAATAAAAAAATTAAGCTTCCACATAGCAACAATTCCCAATAACTATATTTCATATTTTTATCAAGACTCCCTAAGCAGACAGGCGGCCATGGGCCGCTCTGGGAAGGTGCGCCGCGGGACCGAGGCATCCCCATGCCTTGATCCAGTGGCGCACCATCGGCGCCCCTGGAAAGGAGCGCTAAAATAGTGCTCCTTTCATGTGTCGCCGAAAGTGCGCCACAACCTTTTACGGCGCACTTTCGGCAACCCTTCCGCCGAAGCGTGTCCGGACGCTGCGGCAGGAGGTCCTCCTTGGAGCACCGGCCGTGCGGAGGGCCGGCGGCTCCGAGGACGACCTCGGGAGGGGGAGGGGGCGCCGAGCATGCGGCTGCCCCTCCCCTTCCCTGCGCCGAAGACGGCTGAATTAGCCATCTGCTTAGGCCCAAGAGTCACACATTAGTCTGGCCAAGATGGATGATCATTAGCAGCAATCTGGCCAATATGGCTGATCGTTAGCAGCAAGATTTGTATATTGCTCTAACTTTGCAGGATTTATTATTATTGTTAAGTTTATAAAGTTATGGGGGGATTCCACAAAGGCAGAAACACTTTCTCCTGGATAACTCCTTGATAAGCCCTATAGGCTGAGCAGCTGTTTGAGCCCTGAGCCCTGGCTATTACCACGTTCCACAATGCAAAATAGAAAAATCAAAAGATTCGTGAATATTGGTCAGACAGAAGTTTCTCCAAACAAGGATTTACATATTATTAAAGGATCTTGGATCGCCCATGCTGATTAGGGAAGGAGAAACTCCTGCTCAGCTGATTATTATACCTAAGTGAATACAAATAATCTGCATTGTAAACATTCGAGGTCCTGTCTCCATTCTTAAAGTACTTAAAAACCAAAACTTAGTGTCGAGGGAGTCAAGACAGAATAATGTTCAAAAAGCTGAAAAATAATTAATGTGGCAATTTGGATTGGAGATAAGGAACAGATTCAGCATTTTCAAAATTTAAATATTTGAAAGGTTTATACGGAAGCCAAAATTTTAGAAAAGAAGAAATAAACATTGTCTCTCATGCTGGAATCTAAGCAGAAAGTGATTTATATGACATTATAAATATGGCTGCCAGAAAAAGTTCCAGAGCTGGTTTAGATGACATTGATTCTGTACTCATTAAAATTCAAGCCTCAATATTTGAGATGTCTAATCTGATTTCAGAATTGAATAAATGTGTAAAGAGTCTAAAGTAGAATCTAGATTCATTTAGCTTAGAAATTACAGGATAAGTAAATCATATTAGTGATGGTGTTGAAAAACAGTTTAAAGAGACCATAGTATCAATTCAGAATCTTACAGCTATTACAGTTGAGCAGGGATAGGCAACCTTTTTGTGCCGGGGGCTGGGTTGCTGTCCCTCAAACAATTGGGGGGGCTGAAGCAAAAATAAATAAATAAATAAATACATTTTTAAAAATATGCATGCACACTCTCTCAGCCCCAGAAAAGCCATGATGGCAAAACCCCTGTGGAGATTTTGCCATGAAAACCCCAAGAACAAGTAATAACAACAATAATCAATATCATCATGGTGGGCGGCTGTGGGCGGCAGGGGTTGGCGGCGGCAGCGGCAGGACCAGCCTGGGGCCGGTCCAAAGACCTTGGAGGGCCACATCCGGCCCCCGGGCCGCAGGTTGCCTACCCCTGCAGTTGAGCCTCCATATTCGCAGGGGTTGGGCACAAGATCCCCACGAATGTAGAAAAAAAGTGAATAACTCCCCTTCCATGAAGAAGACAATAAAAGGGATGGGGGCAGGGAACAGGAGCAGGAGTGTGTGCTCTTCTTCCCCTGCTCATGTCCCTTTAATTGGCTCCCCTCCCTTTCCTGGGTGAATGGGTGCCTGTCTTCCCGAAGAAAGGGGTTTGAGGGGCATGGATCCACCCATCCCAAGCCTCTTTCCTGGGTGGATAGATGCCTGTCTTTCCCAGGCACCCATCCACCTGGAAAAGGGGTGGAGGGCATGGATCCAGCCCTCCCATGCCTCTTTCCTGGGTGGATGGATACCGGGGAAGACAGGCACTCATCTGCCCAGGAAAGAGGTTTGAGGGGCATGGATCCATCCCCTCCGCTTTCCTGGCCAGATCAGTGCCTGGGGAAGGCATTGATGCAGCTGAAAAAGGGGTGGGATTGGTGCATCCACCCTTCCCAGATGCTCCCTTCTGGGCTTTTTCCTTCCAGGGGAAAAGCCCAGGAGTGAAGAGGAGTGTGTGTGCACATGGCGGCTTGACCTTACAAATAATAAATATCACAAATGTCAAAGCTGTGAATGCTGAAGGACTACTGGACTCAGAAACAGGAGTATCTCTGAACATGAGATCTCTGATAATTCCAAGGGAATTGCTATTTTATGGCAGTATTTGGAAAAGGCACAGGACAGAATTATGATTATTGATTTAAAAGTAAAAGGGACACAAATTAGATTAAGAACTATGTCTGAAGAGCTGATTGATTCAAAATTGATTCAGACTATTCATTAGATTAAGAACTATGTCTGAAGAGCTGATTGATTCAAAATTGATTCAGACTATTCAGTTTGAAAAACTATGGCAGATCTCACAAATACTTTTCCTGAGCATTTGGTGAGGAGATTGAAGCAATATACAGGCAAAACTGTTCTGCACAGAAAAAAAATCCAAGAGATGTGATAATTTGCTTTACAACTACAGATTCAGAGAGGAAATACTGAAAGTACATTTTTAAAAATAAAGGCTTAAAAAAAGAGAGTGAAATAACAGTAACAAAGAATTATAGACGTATGTCAGTATTAAACAATGATTATAAGCTATTTACTACTATTTTGGCAACCAGACTGAGAAAACATATTTCTCAGACTATTCATGAGGATCAGAGTGGATTTTTGCCAAAAAGACAACTAAGAATAATGTAGGAATTGTTCTTAGTACCGTACACTAAATTTTTGGATCATCATAATAACAATAAGGCTGTTTTGATATTATTATTTAAGATGTAGAGAAAGTGTTTGACAGTATCTCTTGGAATTACTTATTTCAAGTATTAGAGGGAGTGGATTTCAGTGAAAATATTATTCAAGCAATAAAGACAATCTATTCAACTCAAAAGGCCCAGATTTTAGTAAATGGCAACACAGCAAGACAGACTGAAATACAAAAGGGGACAAGATAGGGTTGTCCTCTCTCATGTTTACTGTTAAATTTGGCACTGGAGATCCTACTGAGAGATATCAGACAAGATGAGATAATCTGGAGTGAGGCTAAAAAAGAACAGTATAAACTGAGGGCTTATGTGGATGATAATAAAACAAAGCCCGCTGGACTCAATGAAGGCTCTTCTGGAAAAAAATTAGGGCCTTTAGGATATGCTCTGGGTTTAAAGTGAACAGTGTTAAAACAGAGTTGCTGACTAAAAATATAACTTCAGGAGAGAAAAATGAGCTAACTATTATTTCAGATTCTCAAGTGGAAAGGGGGAAGGATTTAAATACCTGGAAATTACAATAATGAAGAATAACAGTTTATTATTTCAAAGCAACTATGAATAAATTGGAAAGAAATAAAAAGAGACCTAGAAAAAAAGGGGAAATTTAAATGTATCTTTTTTGGGGAAAATTGTAGTAAAAAAAGGGAATGTTTTCCCAAGACTTTTACCCTCCCCCTCCCATGATCCCCATTGTAAGAAATGGAATACCCTTTATACAGTGACAGAGACAAAGCTCTAAATTTGTTTGGCAGGCAAAGAAATCCAGAATAAAATTAAAATCACTATAATTGCTAAGGAAAGGGGTGACTTGGGAGTTCATAACATTAAACTGTATTATGAGATCTGTTGTTTTGTATGCTTGAAAGAATGGATATTGCTTAAAGATGAAAGACTCTTAGAACTTGTAGGCCATGATATAAGATTTGGGTGGCATGGCTATTTTTGTATGATAAAGTAAAGGCACATGCTGAATTGAAAAATCATTGTATTGGAAAGACTGTCTTACAAATTTGGTATTAAGTATAAACAGAAACTTTCCCCTAAGATAATATTAGTCACCTCACTGCAGGAAGCCTTTTCCAGGAAATAATGGGTTAAAATGGGAGATGGTTGTCTTATGATGATCTTCAGTATTTTGGACAAGACAGCTGGAATTCTAAGTCAAGAGAGATGATTCTCAAAGAAGCTAAATATCTTAATTGGTTTGCTGATTTGCAAATTTATTCAACATAAGAGAAATGCAGCAATAGAGGTTGGAGAAAATGAATTCTATTTAAAATTGTGTAAAGATGATTCATATGTAATTTTAAAAGTGTATAAATAGCTTTTGAAATGAGAGACAGAAGATGAACCTGTAAAAGAGTACTTGGTAAGGTAGGCCAAAAATTTTGTGCATACTGTTCAAATAGATGTATGGGGAAAGTGTGATCCAAAGAGGTAACATTTACTTTGTGTAGTAAAAGAAAACTTGAATAAGATAATGAACAGATAGTACCTAACACAAATATGTTGTTGAAAATGTCCACAAATGTTTCCAACCAATGTTGAGGATGTCAAGATAAGCAGGGTTGCTTTTTTCATATGTAGTGGACTTGAAAGAAGACAAAAAGTTACTGGACTAAGATTTATATATTAATTCAAATCATTTTAGAGGTAGATTTTGTAATGTTACAGAAATGTTTTCCTGTCCACTATGGATAAAGAATTGGACAGTATACATGGATTACTTCTTTGTTGCATGATAACAGCAAAAAGAACATTATTTGCTCAAATTAAGAAATGGACTTGAAGCATGAACGATTGAAGAGTGGATTGGTAAAGGTTGTTGAGTTAGCTCAAATGGCCAAACTAACAAAAAGGATAAACCAACTGAAGATTTTTTAAAGGACTGGACACTTTTAATTGACTTTTTAAGCAATAAGAAACTTAAAGTTATAATAATCTGTGGTTATAGCTACTAGTAACTCTAGCAGGATTATTTAGTTGGATCTGAAATAGTAGAATAATGTATTTCTTTTTTATTTATCTTTTCACTACAGATGGGATCGGGGAGAGGGATCAGGGCCCTGTTCCCCCCCTTTTTTTGTCTTCATCTCTGTTTTTTTTATAACTTTTTTTTCTTACTTTACATTCTTTGAACTTATTTGTTGTTTTTGTTGTTAACTTCCTTTGCATCAGTCTCAAGCCATGGTGACTCTATGGATGAGATATCTCCAGCCCCCCCCCCCAATTGCTCTGCCCAGCTCCTGCAAACTCGTATTCATAGTCAAAGTCCATCCATCTAGCATGTGGCCTTCCTCTCTTTCTACTTCCCTCCACCTTTTCTAACATTATTGTCTTTTCCAATAATTCATGCTTTCCCATGATGTGTCCAAAGTACAACAGTCTAAGTCAGGGGTAGGCAACCTTTTTGAGCTGAGGGCCAATCCCCTGAACTCATTCCTTCCAGCGGGCCCGGGGGGGGGGGAATGGCAGCGCACGCAACCCCCGCCTCAGCCTCCGCCTCCACGCATGTCGTGGCTGCCATTTTGTTCTCCAAAATGGCGGTCGCAGTGCTGGTGGCAGGCAGCGGTGGCAGGGGCCCGCTTGGGCCGGTAAGTGTGGGGCCCTGGGCTGTAACCAGCCCAGGGGCCGTAGGTTGTCGGCTCCTGGTCTAAGTCTTGTCATCTTAGCTTCTAGGGATATCTCTGCCTTGATCTGTTCTAGGACCCATTTGTTT
>JAIPUX010001232.1:52029310-52048191 GCA_020142125.1 Phrynosoma platyrhinos | reverse complement strand
GCCTGCCTTTGCACTTTCTTCTTTGATCCTCCTTAGTAGTTGTTCCAGTTCTGTGAGTTTTTCTGCTAGTATTATGGTGTCAGCAACATATTGTTGATATTTCAGATTGTTGATATTTCTTCCTCCTATTTTCACTCCTCCCTCTTCCATGTCCAAGCCTGCTTTCCTTACAATATCTTCTGCATATAAGTTGGATAGGCAGGGTGACAAGATGCAGCCTCTTCTGACTCCTTTGCCAATTGGGGACCATTTTGTTTCTCCATGTTCTGTTCTGACAGTAGCCTCTTGTCCTGAGTACAGATTCCTCATTAGGACTGTCAGATGTGTTTGCACTACCATGTCTTTAAGGGCATTCCATAGACTTTCATGGTCTATGCAGTCAAAAGCTTTGCTATAGTTTATAAAGCACATGCTGATTTTCTTTTGGAACTCCTTGCTATGCTCCATATATATATATATTATAAGATATTTGAACATATATTATCTTGGTTTTGACTGAAAATTAGATTGTCAGTGTTAAATGAATAAATAATATTTTAAATTTTTTTTGCATGATTACATTTTGTATTCAGTTTGCTTCATGACTTAGAAATAGTAATTTAAATTAGATCGTTATAATTTTCTGCCACACTGATTCCTAAGCATTCCCATGCCTTTGCAAAGTGAAATATCTTGGTGAGATAATCTTGTGCTTGGCCACCCATATTTACCTCAAAGATGACTAGTTTTTCATAAAACTTGTGGCCCTCCAGATGTTGCTGGACTGTTGGTCCTATCCCTACCCCAACATCAGGAAAATGATAAGTTCCCTATCTATACATGTGTGTGTGTGTGTGTGTGTGTGTGTGCATGTGCGCGTGCATGCACACACATTCCTATGAATTCCCAAATGATGTAGTGAGATAATACTTTCCAGCTTCTAAAATCTTCATTTAAGAGGTTTTAAATGTTTTTAAAATGTTTATATTACAAGGAAGAAGGAGAATATTTTTTTTAAAGATCCAGGGACAAATATAATAAGCATTAGTCCTGTTTCTACAAAGAACTGAGCTAAAGCAGAACATACTGCTAACCAACAGGTTTCCTGTCCAATTATTAAAACAAATGTCTTTCTACATGCAAACAATGCCTGACATTTTCTCCATATACTTCATAAACTGAGTCATTACAGGAAAAATGTGACATTTTGCATCATAAATTGACAAGTTCCCAACAGACAGGGCAGTCTCCAATTGTATGCAAGTTACATTTTGTTTATTTTAACATTTCCAAGAGGATGACAACACAGAAACCACAAAAAAGAAGTGTCTATATATACATGTCAGACTGCAATGAAAACAGATCATTGTTCTCAGCAAGATACCTTATGCAGGTTGGTATTAAATCCTGCAAGGAGCTGACAGTTGGCCACCAGAGCAATGGGACTTTCTTCTCCTCTCCTCTATGCAGTCCTGCAAGCCATCTGAAAAGCAGTGCTGGGGGTTTCCTAGCTCTTCAAAGCAGGCTTTTATAGGATGAACAGAGGGCTTTGGTAATGGTATGTGTGTGTGCTCATCCTCTCCTTATTCCACTGGAACCAGTTCTGCCCTTAGAAGCCCACTGCTGAACAGCTTCCCCAGTACTAAAAACACACACATCTTCTCACTTCATTCCTTACAGCAGGGGTAGGCAACCTTTCCCCTTTAAGGGCTGAGGGATTTCAGCTCCCAGAATCCCAGGAGCCATTGGCCAACATGGGACTATTGGCCAATATGGCTGAGGCTTCTGGGAGCTGAAGTCCCTCGGCCCTTAAAGGGGAAAGGTTGCCTACCCCTGCCTTACAGTGTGAAAGGAGGTCCAGGATGCAGGCACAGTAAAAGGAATTTGCAGTTTTAAGGATGTGATACATCTAGCCTTGAACAGCTAGAGTTTTCAACCTTTGGTCCTCTATTTGTTTTGGACTTCAGATCCCAGAAATCCCAACCAAACTGTCAGGAATTATGGAAGCTGAAATCCGAAACATCTTAAGGCCCAAAGGTTGATAACCCCTGAGCTACATTGTTGCCTTCCTTGAAGAGGGAAATCCTGGGAAATGCTGCCCAGAAATTCTGGGCATGCAATGAATCAGTGAATCAAAGTGATGGCCCCTAGATTGGTGCCAGTCCCTGGCAGGTTTCCAGGAAAGAAGGACACAATTGTACCTGATAAGCACAAGTAGCCCTGGTCCCTGGCATTCAGGGGGAAAAATTGTGGTCCCCATGATAGATGATCTGAGAAGCACTGGACAGAATCACTATATGAAAGTTAACCCTACATGTTTTTTCATTTTCTTTTCTTAACTTATTTATACATAGGGATGAAACAGTGAAAAGAAAAAATGCTAACTTTCTATCTTCTAAGTACAAGTCAAAAACAGCAAATGGCTTGTCTGCATAATTGTCATCTCACACATATTAAAACTGGAATACATTGACAAGAATTTGCACACATTAGGTATTTGCAATGTAATCTATGAGCTGAAAAGCACAGCTGTGGCTATGATAAAAGGTGTAGGAATAATACCAGGAGTTCTGCTATGCTGCTCTCCAAATGGGAGGTAGATCAGATAATCTTTTTATTATTTTTTGTAGTTAAAACTTCTGACATTGATGTGAAGTGGATGGTAATGAAAAAGGGGAGGTTCAAGGTTTAAAGCAGAAAGTGGCCATTTTGGTGGATCTGGGAGCCACTTTTCTCCTGGTGGAGGAAACTCTGAGGGCAGCAATGACAAAAATGATGGTGGGCCCCAGAATGAGCCAAAAGGCAACTCCTTCTCCTCCTTTCCTACAACAATAACAACATAATATATAAAACAATGCAGGAGGCCACTGCAGCCTATTTAAAGTGTGAATTACCAGTCTTGGAAGTTTGCAAGAAAAGCAATTCACCTTCTGAGGGAGGCTAAGGGGGTGGGTGGAATGAAAAGGAGGTTTTCCCATTGCTCACCCTTGGTTTAAAACAAGTCTGTAACAACAGCCAAATCCTGTCTGCACTGGCCAGGATATTGCAGGGGTGGACCTGGAGTTGCCCCGACCTTCCCTCCCTCCTCCCCTTACAAAGACCCTCTGCTCTGATGCTAGGCAGCTGTTCACATGCATGTCCACTGAGCTGCTTGGCACATCTGCCACTGCTGCAGGCTGAAATTAGGACAAGGTGCCCAGCAATGATCAGAGTGAGCGATCAGTGTCAGTGGCAGCAGCACAGAGCAGTTTAGTAGGACACATCAAGGTTCTGGAAAGCTCCACAGCAAATAGGGAGCCATTTTAATATAGTTTGAGAGGGTATACCTCAGTTCTGGTGCTGAACAGGCCAGATAGAATCCATTCTGTTCATATCACAACCAGGGTTTGGCCTGTGTGTAATCCAGTCTCCCTTCTGAGAAGACACTTTATTGGGCCCATGCAGACAGGCCCCCTGTCTGGCATGCTGCAGGGATGGTTGTGTACTGTTCAGCCCTCTTCCCTTTTGCAATCCCCTAGTACCACAAATGCAAACTATGAGGCATGGGTAGGCAACCTAAGGCCCGGGGGACGGATGTGGGCCCCCAAGGCCTTTGGACCGGCCCCAGGCCGGTTCTGCTGCCGCCTGCCATGATGATATTGATTATTGTTGTTGTTACTTGCTCTTGGGGTTTTCTTGGCAAAATCTCCACAGGGGTTTTGCCATGGCTTTTCTGGGACTGACGTGCATCTTTTTTATTTTATTTTTATTTTTATTTATTTATTTATTTATGTTGCTTCGGCCCCCCCCCAATTGTCTGAGGGACAGCAACCCGGCCCCCGGCTCAAAAAGGTTGCCTACCCCTGCTATGAGGGGACACAGGAGAATAATTCCTGCTTGAGGGGACACAGGAGAATAATTCCTGCTGTTATCCCTGATCAGTAATCCCCTGAAATAATACCAGGGATTTTGTTACACTGCTCTCCAAATGGGAGGGAGAATAGCCAGAGAAACCAGACACTCTCAGTAAAGGATGGTTGAAAGCACCTTTCATCTTTCCTCCCTTTTCCACTAAGGGGAGAGGGGAGAGGCTTGAAACCAACAGCTCACAATCACTGTTTGCAGACACATGTGAGTCCTGATGTCAGAGCTCACTAGTACCTCCAAATGCTGCAAGACAGTACTCTACTTATTCTCTCTTTCCACATGGAGGAATGAAGCAAAATTCCTGGCCAAAACATGGGTGAAAAAAATCACCCCAGCAATATCTGTGACATTATTTGATCCATCAGGGTCTGGAGAGAAAGTCCCCAACCTTACTTTAGAATCCAGCTGCAGAAAATGTTGCATTCTCAAAGAAGCTTTATACCAAATGCTATAATGACTGGTTTTTAAAAAAACATTTAAAACTGTCCCTACAATTGTAATTTGCCCAAACATAGCAATTTGATAATTTGGGAGGCTATCTGTGGTTGAAATTATAAATTTTGCCAGTGTGAGAAGCATTCATGATTGCATGCATATTTTTATTACATTAAACAATTCTTTCAGAAGACATTGTCCAAAAGGGATTATAAATGCCAAACAAATGTTCTGCTATTTCTCTGGATTAGGATTAGCTACAGTGATGAGAATTGTTCCCTTTTGGACATTTCTCCCTCCCTCCCTCCCTCCTTCTTTCACATATACACATACATACACATCCCTCAGCAATTCAAAATATAATTATGTTTCCCATAGTTTTCACCATTCACCTTAATAATATTGACCCCAAGGCCAGATTTCCTGTCACAGCAACTAATGAACAGCTGAGTCCTTATGACCCTTCTTTTTATAAACTCATCCCACTGGTCATTAACTGACAGGGTAACTCCAGATTGGGACATTCTGAACTGAGAGGTTTCTGGACAAATATTAATGGCTTTGGACTAGCAGAGGCATTTTGGTTGTAATAGCTAGAGAATCATGAAACATTCATCCAATCAAAAAGGCTTACAATGTCAAATGATACTTGTACCTAAACAAAACATAGATTTTGCTTAATCTAGGGTCCAAATAACTCATTATACTGTTTTTTAAAAATAATTGAAACAGGTGCGAGGGCCATTAAATCTGATGTACTGAATGCAGGGCTGGGAAATCTTTGACTCACCAGATTTTGTAAAACTCAAATTCCTATCAGCTCTATCCAACAGGTCCAAATCAAATTATATTGGGAACAGTACCGTATATATCTCACCCCATGGCTTCAGCTCCTATGAGCCTCAAGGTCCCTTCATCCATTTCCAGTGGGGGAGTGAGTCACAACCCTCCCACATCAATTGTGGTTTGGCCCTAAGAAAGATTTCATTCTTTTGCATCTACTAAATTGATACCCAAATTACAATGTATTAGTGTCAGCCTTCAACTGTAACAGTAACTAGTTTTTCAACCCAAATTCTGTCTCCGATCTTAAAAAAATATCAAGCGCAATCAAGCCAATAGTTAACATTTTTTAAAAAGCAAGCAGAGAAAGCAGAAATTGTCCTCAAAGCTTTAATTCTTCCCAATATAAAACAAGGCAGCTTTGTTAGAGGTACAATATAACTCAGAGGGAACAGGTTCTAAGAAGGGGAGGGGGGAATCAAGCCACCTTTTACAGGCTCGCTTGCAATTTTGTACTGGAAGAATTTGGTCATACTTACACATTACCCAAAAAAAAAAAAAACTTTAAAAACTTCAGCATGTTACGCTCAACTCTATTTTATTTCTTCTTTCACAAAGCATACAGTCAGATGACTAATCATTAAAACTTGTTCTACTTCACAAAGCAGCAGATTTCCAGCATCCACATGAGGAAAGATAATGTTTGAAGAGTTTTTTAAAAAATTAGTTCAACTACACTGTGGGTTGTTGGTTTTATATGAAGCCACAAAAAGAAAAAGAAAAAAGAGAGACACTGTGTATAAATCACTGTACACTGGAAGAAAGAATATCTTGTTCACCACAGAGGGCTCAAAACAAAGAGGCAGAGACTAATACCTTCCCAAAGAGCTAAGTTCCAAATGATAATGAAGTACCAAACTGAATGCATCTAAGAACCAAAAATGCTGAATGCAGGAACTTACAAATACAGGAATGATAGACACTGGGTTATGTCTATGTCATTAAAGAAGTTATGCAGTACTGTGGTGCAGTGGTTTGAGTGCTGGACTGGGACTCTGAGAGACCAAGGTGTGAATCCCCGCTTGGCCATGGGAACCCAGGGGTGACCTTTGGCAAGTAAAACTCTCTCAGCCTCAGAAGACAATGGCAAACTTTTGAGCTAATCTTGGCAAGAACATCCCATGGTAGAGTAGGGTTGCCATAATTCTCTACCACAAAACCGAGGAAAATGTAAGCTGGAATATAGGATAAAGTGTAGGGCCAAATCTAGGCCAAAATGTAGGACATTCAAGAAAAATGGAGGACATGACTAACAAAGCCTTGCCAGGCCTTGCTGGCCTCCGCTGCCACTGCGCCAAGGCATGGCAAGCAGCAGAGGAAGAGCAGGAGGCCCTGAAACCCCACCCCAACCCAGCGAGGCCTAGTGAGGAAGCTAGGACTCTCAGTCTGCCGCAACCATGCCAAAAGCACAGAAGTGGCGGAGGTGGTGGAGGAGCCCCCAAACCCCACACCCCAGCCCAGCAAAGCCTATCAAGGAAGCTAGACCCCACAGTAGGCTGCCACTGCGCCGAAAGTGTGAGATAAGGCGGTGGTGGCGGCAGAGGAGGTTCTGAAAAGCAAAGCCTGTCCTGATGGGTTGCTGGGACTGGCTCCAAACCCAGGCTGGGACATTCAGCAACAGTCAAAAACTATGAATGTCCCTGCAAAACCCGGGATATGGCAACCCTATGGTAGGGTCATCTTAGGGTCACCATAAGTCAGAAACAACTTGGACACACAACAATAACAAGAAACCTGGTATGTATAAGATAGTACTGATTAGAAGCATCTGTCACTATTTGGAATTTTTTTTCCAAGCATAAAAAATAACAACCTAAAGGCACACAACAACAACACACCTGAATGCATGAACTGTTTTAGCTTGTTATACAATTTAATGCTTCTAGACTGTTGTTTATTTTTTTTCTGTTTTAAAATTTTAATTGTTTAATGTTACTGAATTAAACCCCGAGATTTTTAGAGACAGGATGGAATATAAGTATTTGACTAGTGCAAGTAAACAAACAATGTGTAAAAATCCTTCCAGGAAAGACACAAAGATGTATCTGGTGAAATTAAGGGAACAGATTCCCAAAGAAAAGTCTAAAGGACATTCTGGACACAAATAACTATGATGGAGAGCTACATAAAAAGTACCAAGTGCAGTGGCAGAGTTGGACCTGGGTGTGAGGAATGTTAGTACAGTTGCCCCTTCATTTTCATGGGGGATATGTCCTGACCCCCTGCGAAAATGAAAACTCGTACATATTCAAGCCCCATTGGCTTGAATGGTCATGCACACCATTTTAGCCAATGGGGATCGCCCCTCCATTAGTAATCAAGACCACGGATTTCAAGTCGCTAAAACGGAGAGCTGACTGTATAGCTTGGAAAAGTTACTTTTCTGAACTGTACAGATGATTCTCAGAATCCTGCAAAGCATGGTCACAGGATAAACACAGGAGGTGTCACCCAAAGAGTAACATGCCCAAGCTTCATCTCCAAAGGCCCCTTGTCTTTGCTACTACCTGTATTCCACACTTAATAACAGCGGTGAATTCAAGACCTGAGAGGAAAATTCAAGCAGCGATGAGGTGTTTCTTCTGCTAAGCCCCACCAGCCACCTCCCCACTGCACAGGCATTTTATTTATTTATTTAGTGGGTTTATACAGGTACCTTGCTTCAACAAAGCTGTTTGAGGCATCTCTATAAACAGCCCATCACAGAATATTGTGCTGCACAGAATGCTTCTTTCCTGGTATGGTTTGTATTAGCAAATTAACAAGGAATTGCAAATGATATAAATGGCTGCAGTTTCCTCAACAAAAAAAGAACAGATAACTGAAGTAGGTGGTACTGGGATTCACATCCTGCCCTTCTTTGACATATCTTTGCTGTCATGGCAACTAGATCTAGCAGCAGCCTAGTTAGCTTGGGATTCAACTTCACAACAACAGTACAGAAAGAGAGGAGGGGGAGGTAGTGGCTGATAGCAAGCAGATCAAGATCTGCAGTAGCTGTGTGTTCTTGCCTGCCCTTTGCCTGCCGATACTGGAGAACGGACTGCCTTGACTGATGAGAAGCTTCAGATCAGCTTCTGTTGCTTGATTTACATTTCAGCCTGTTCTGAGCCAGATTGTGACCTCTGAGATCTTATGTGTATTTTGCTGGGCATTCTCCAAGGACTACTTAGCTTCAGCTTCTAGAAACAATCATCTTTTCTACAACAATTTTTTTGTAAAGGACAAATCCAGACCCAGCACCTGGCACTGTAGGGCAAATGCCGACACCCTCTGGTACCTGAGGACGTCTTTTGGCCAACAATGGCTTCCCTATTGAATAGGCTTTTGGGTGACCCAGTGTAATGAATCCAGGCTTTATTTTGTTTTATTTATATTTAATAACATCTTTAAAAAATACAATGTAGCCCATTAATAAACTTGATACCTACCCAGTTCATTTTCAAATGCTTGTTTTTAGAAAAGGTTTTCTCCTGCCAATGAAAGGAGAGCGGAGAGAACACTCACGTTAGCTCTCATGGGAAGGAATTCCAATGCCTGGGAGAAGCTGCTGAGAAGGTCATTTCATGCATCATCACTAGATAGGCCCATGACAATGACAGAACCATAAGAAAGCTCTCCTCTAAGGATCTAGGGAGGCCTCAGGCCTCCATGATCTCAGCTCGTTGTGAATGGTGCCCAGAGGTGAAGGGCATAAGGAAGGTGGCTGCAGATGCTATTGAGACAGCTGAAGGTGAATGGCTTTGACATTGCTGCCCATCTGATCTGCATGCTGATAAACCTGTAAGGGGGTGCAGCTGGGAATGGTCTTTTAGAGGATCCCACATTCATGTCCCCCATGTAGCTAATGTAAAAAAAAAACCCACAAATGCATAGCCAACTGCCTTTTGTCTACAAAGAAGTCTAGGACATTAGCCCATGCATCAGAAAAATCCCACATTTAAATTTTGCCTATGTCATAAGGTCTTTAGTTGGCCTTAGAGAAGACTCAGTCTCACATCAACCAGCTTGCATCTGAAACACAAGGACAGTAATACTGGCCTACTTTAAAAAAAAAAAACTTGACTGAGGATGGCTTCAACCTCAGCAGCATCACAACAAACAATGTGCATGTCAAGTGTTTTGAACATTCAAAGACAGAGATAAATTATTTTTAAATTAAATGTGGGAACATTGATAACTCCTTGATCTTTTACTGCGATAACAGGTGTACAGTGAGTTTACATGTCTAAGCTGGATTTCCATACTGTTACTTCTGATTACAAAAGAAAAGAGGGGTGGATTAGAATTTAATACTATGTGATGTGGAAATGTTTGGATGTTCTCAAAACTTTCTGCCCATGCAGTAATTCTTACTTGTGACTAAATTTCAGCCTGGAATGAGTGGAACCCCCCTCCCTGGTTTATATTCCCAATTTAAAGCTCATATGCCTCAGTTTCTCCTGTGGTATGATGTCTGGGAATTTCATAAAACTATTCCAGCTCTGTAAGTCCTTTTGCAGTGACCTTGCTGTTCTCTCCACACCAGCCCCAGTGTCATCCACTGTTGCAACTAGCCTGTGCCATTTTATACTTCTGATATGCCTTGAAGAAAAGACTTTGGAAATCAAAGTCTGGGTGGTGCTTGATATTCCGTCCTAGCCAAGAAGTAAACAAATGCATCAACCTTTATTATGCTACCATTTTATGCTACATTTTGTAAATTAAATTATTTACAGACTCACAAGATTTTATTACCCTTTTAAAAACATTTACAAATGGCACTGCTAATCCAAAATAAATTACACAGTTGGCCTCAGCATTTGTTTCCTTAGTTCCCTGCAGCCACAGTTAATACAAAATGCAATCCTGAGCTGTTCTACTGAGCTTCCTAGCTTTGTAGGTGTTGCATTTGCAACTTAGTTATTTATATTTATATCCTGAGCAGGAGCAGATTTGAATAATGGCATTAGGTCTAAGCAGCAGCTATTGATAGCTTCACACCCGCTTGCACATATCACCAATAATGCCTTCTGGACCTACAACATACAAGGAAAAGAGCAGAATCAGAAAAACCAATAGAAGAATAAGAGACATTAAAATAATGAGAGACTATAAACTGTCTCTTTTAAAAATACAGTATTGCTTTAATTGGAATCAGGTATAACTTTAAGATATTTAGAGCACACTACAGCATTACTCAAAATGCAAACCACACTTTTTAGTTCACCATGCTATTTTGGAATGCTCAGAATGAAATTACTAGAGTGGGCAAGTTGTCTAGACAGTTGAGCTCTCTTCTCTATAATCCCCATTCTATTTTCTTTACCCACTGTTCTGTTAAACATAGATATTAACACTACATCTACTCTACTGGCACAACACTCAGCTTTTACATAAAATGCATTGCCAGTTAAGCAATTCTTTATCAGTGCACAGTGGCTCATTAGGCTGTGCCTATTATCAAAAATCTTCCCTCAGATTTCTATGTTACAGCTAAATCCAACCTTGATGCCATTCCTCTGCTGGATTTTCAGCTTCACATGACCATCTCTATAATTTTAAAAGAATGTTTCCTTCTTTTAAAATAAGTGGCTGCAGATTTTCTCAATTTTTTAAATAAAAAAATAAGAGTTTAAAAATTTTCCTTATATACCAGGCTTTCTCTTGGTCTTCCAAGTAACCCTTTATGTCTTGCAAGTTCAGAGCTGTGGCTTTCTTGATTTAATCTATCCACTTGGAATGTGCTCTTTCTCTTGTCCTACTGCCTTCCATTTTACCAAGCAGTATTGTCTTTTCCAATTAGTCATGTTTTACAATACTCTCAGTTTAAACATTTTGACTCTTAATGATAGTTCAGGCTAAATTTGTACATGATATCCACAAAGATAATTTTACCATATGTTAATTTTTGTAGGTGAGTTGTTTTTTTTTTTAAATTACAACTGCTTACTATGCATTGATATTTTAGATAAACTTATATTTGAAATGCATTGATAAAGATATTTCCCCTCCTTTCACCAAAATTGCAGAATACATTTTTAAAAAATAAGGCAATATATAGTTGGCTAAACAGATTACATTACACTATGGATTCTTTTTACTCTCTTCTCTGCATAAAGTCAACAAAGTGTTTGCTATCCTCAGAAACTGCATTAATCCATTCAGCATATCTGGTTGTTGAACTTGGCCCACTGTTACTCATCTTCATGGTTAGGTTTTAGGGAGCTTAATCATTCTCAGTTCTTCTGTTATACACATAAAGTGACCTGTGGTTTCCAGATCTGGGTCTTGATATGTTGTTGGATTGCAACCCCCAGAAGCCATAGACTGTCTGGTCAGTGGTTAAAGATTCCTTGAGTTGCAATCCAACATCCAGGGAATCCATGTTTGGGAATCACTGCCATAAACTACTCTTTGGATCCAACCCTTATGGGTCATCAACAACAAAAACTTACTCTAGTGAATGGCAGTGGCAGCATTAGAAGAGCTTAAAGAGCTAAAAATTGAGGATCACTCATGCTCTCTCCTGAAGTTGATTGTACCTTGTGAGGACTTGTTCAGAATTCTGTATTGATAAGAAAAAGCTAGAGAGGATCTGTGAAAGAATGGGAGCTAGATGGAAACCGAAGTTTCTCTTATATATTTAATTCAGAACTTGAGAAGTGGCCTTTTTGAACTGAGTAATTCTGGGAATCGTAATCCAAAACTTAACTTTTCCTAAGCTCTTACTCAGTTGTGTTTTATTTCTTTATTATCCAGAAAACAAGTGCTTATAGGCATGGCCTTGTATAAATATTATGAGGGGGAAAGGGAAGGAAGGAAGGAAGGAAGGAAGATGACAGACAGCCCTTCACATGTTTTTGGGACAGTTCTCATTTGAATTTCATAGGAGGACCTATATTCCTGGTTACCAAACTAGAACAGAGATTCTGAATGACATTTCAGTAGTTAAGAGTAGCAACATATGCTTAAGTGTGCAATACAGTAAATATAACAAGTAGCCCTGAAATAGAAGTTGTAGACATATCTTGCAGGGAAATGCTTAAAAGCCTGACATTTTATATGATGGAGCCCTCATTAACTGCACAAATTAAGCTGAGACACACAGAGTCCAGCTGTGGTTTAAAACATGACCTAATTTTTATGCATTCTGAATAACTATAGCGAGATTATACATATTACTGCTATAGGCATCCTGCCCCCTTCCCCTTTTGAAATGGCTGGAGCCCTAGAGATATTTAATAAGAAAAAACAGATGGCAAGAAATTCAAAGGGGAAAACCCCCATAAAAGTAAACAGAATATTCAACTACAAAGCAATCATGTGAGATGTCCCATAGCACAATTCCATACACGTCTACTGCATTAATTTTTATTCCCTGTTGTGCATACAATGACAATCTTAAAATATGATGAAAACTATCACCATATGTGTAATTTGTTAGAAGATCCCTGTAGGACAAGAGTAGGAAATGGACACCTATGGTATGATTGGAATAGAAAAAATAAAGATAATGTATTCTACATTGGGTGGCATCTCAGAGTTCCCAAAGGTTACGTTGGTCCAGACTACAGCAACAAGGTTGCTATAGCAGAATTTAGCAGCAAGGATCCTAATGGTCTGACTGAACATGCAACTTACACAAGCACAAATTTAAAGTCACAAATTGCAACTCATGGAAAAATAAATGACCACTTCCAGGCATATGAATCTGCTAGAGAGGTTCTCCTTCATGTTATGTCAGTAGTAGAGAGACAACTAGAGGGAATTTTCTTTGGCTCCTTCCCTGTTGGTCTTCCACCACCTCCAATACTTGGGGTTGGGGAGGCGGCAAGCGTCTTTCTTGACTTGTAGATTAGTTGATTAATTTTGGTGCTTTTATCTACTATACCACATGCTTTGCTTTCATATTATATTCACATGGATTACTTCAATATAATGTGAACTAGCCTAGGTAATGCTTTTACAATGGAAGACAGAGATGGTTTTCCCATGCAATAAGGAGAAGTTTTTTGTTTTTTGTTTAGGCAGCATTAGGATGAAAGAGTTGGAAATGTGACTTGTCTAGGGTCACCCAGTGGATTTCCATAGCCAAGTGGTGATTTAAACACTGGTCTACCAGAGTCCTAGTCCAAAAGTCAAAGTACAGTAGGTCCTTGGTATCTCCTAGGGTTTGGTTCCAGGACTCCCATGGATACTGAAATCCATGGATGCTCAAGTCTCATTAGTTATAATGACATGGTAGAATGGTGTCTCTTATATAAAATGGAAAATCCAAGGTTGCTTTTTGGAATTTATATATTTTTAAAATATTTCCAAGCCGTGTATAAGGAATCTATAGATATGGAGGGCCAAATGTACAATGCAACGCTGGCTCCCATTTATCACTGCATCCCAGCAAACAGCACTTGGTTTAAACTAGTATCTTTATATGTTCTTTTAACTGATTCTGCCACCTCAGTTTTAGAAAGCAGACAGGCTGGCTACAAGCATTTGGACTGCTACATCTGGCTGGCTTTTTCAACTTCTCTTTATAGTCCTTGGTTTTGTTTTGTTGAAGAGTTTTAGAGAACTACCAAGGTTATTATAGATTATTATTAGAGTAAATTTTCAAAGCTTTGCCCAAGGTACAAAGAAAGCAGCTGGTTGTGTGCACTTTTTTCAACCTGCTGCAAACCACAACAAAGTTTTCAGTGATAGCCTAGAGCAAAACTGAGGTTACCTCAAGAAACACTGAATGTCCAGGGGCCTCGGAATTGTTTTTTAAAGTTCAAGGCAGCTCAACATTGGCAGATAGGTTTCTATTTATTTTGCCTACTTGCAGGTAGATTTCAGGCAGCTTTTATTATTCCTGAGAAAGCTCAGGAAATTTGCCTTAATATTTCTTAGAGCATAATAATTTAGTATACTTCTGGCACAATGACTTCTTCAGCTAGACCAGAAGGTGAGGGGGAAGAGGAGCCAAAAATAGCTGCTACTTCTACACTGTCTTGGAAAAAAGATGTGCATAGGTCAAAACTGCAAGAGTGGTTCTAGCACTGTCACAGATTTCTTCCACAAAGTAGATTATACTTTCTGACTTTATACATATCCAGTTCTTTAAATAATGGTGTCAGTGAGAGGAATTCAACCTTCAGTGGAATACTCACGGGAGGATGAAGGAAAAAAAGAGAACAGCAAGCCGAGCAAGCAAAAGGAGAAGAGATTCTCTCTTATGGTGTGGATGCAGGAAGCTTGTGCTTCTGTCTTGCTTCTCGACTTATTTTGTGTTAAGATTTCTTCTTGTTTTATTTCAGTGTGGCAACAGCAGCAGGGAATGTTGCCTTGGCCAAGCTCTGCTGCGACAAGAGAAGACAACTTCTTCTCCTTCCACCATTCTCAGTGCCAGGCAGCCATCAGTCCAATTTTTTTTAAACTAAGGATTCTGCATGGTCTGGTACAGGAGGAGGTCTGCAAGGGTGACACCATATGTTACCATGATGGGTAACACCCAATAAACTGGAGCCTGGTTATGTTAGTTGAACTTTGACCCACTGAAATGAATAGGACAAATTAGTCATGGCTTACTTTCTCCACTGATCACTATGAGAACTAAATTATTTAACAGCAATCATATACATGTCTACTCAGAATTCCCACTGATCTCAACTGAAATTACCTCTAGTAATTGTATACTATGCACTCCAGGACTGGATGCAGGGTATGGTATGACTGTTTTACCCTCTGATTAAATGAAATAACTTCACACATTCTTCTTTTGGTGCCAAAATACTTTGTCATTTCCTTATCCTTTTATTTTTCTTGTCTGATATGCTTTGATTAGGTACAATTTGTTCTAAAAATTAATCTCTTTCTCAAACTTGCTTTGCCAGTCTTCCCTTGGGAGAGCAAACAGAGGGCAACACTGTAAGAAAAGACAGGGCTACACTGCCAGAGACAATTAAAGCAAGCTCAGTGAAGTTAAAAGAGGAGTTAATTGGTGCCAGTGAATGAAAGCTACGAACTATATATTATTTGAATGTGAAGGTCATGGCTTTCACCAGCCTCCAGATTTATTTGAAATAATCAGTGATTATTATTTTGGGGTTATATGTGCTTAAAAATCTCACATGGCTCCTACATGCTTGCACTTGGGATTCTCTCTCTTGCCTATGGAGTGTATAAAAAAAACCTCAGCTGTATTTAAGGATGCTCATCCAACAGTTTACTATTCAGCAGCTCACATCAGCTTTATGGTGGTTACTAAAATGCTGGGTGCACTGCTTTGGGGGGAACCATGCAGGAGGAAGAATAAGCAACTGGGATCCAGAGGGCCTCATCTGCTGCCACACACTCACAACACTCCTTGATCTCAAGTGCTTTTTGATATTATGCACTCGGCCACTTTTTCTAGAAACTTGGAAAGACTCCTTTGAAAATCTCCCCAGCCCTCAGGGCAAACAGTAACAGAGCTCCCATAGATGCACTTCAATTGCTCACTCCTGCACAAGAGGAAGTGTCGGTGAGAAGCTGAATTAGATAAGCTGACGAACATGCAAAATTAAACCAACAGAACTTTGGTGGCTGAAGGCTCCAGGAAAAATGGGGAAAACTAAGGGCACTGACTGACTTCCCTACAAACTGGGGCCCCTTGCTTAGTTCACAGCACTGCACATACCTCACCCCCCCAAAACCAAAACCAAGGCTATAAACCATGCCAGAAAAAAGTATTTGCTCTGTTGCGCCCCCCCCCCCCACAGCTAAGACTAAGTGTGAAGATGAGGTATCGAGTATCTATTGATATTTTCTCCAGGGAACCAAGTTCCAGGAGTGTCCTTTTTTATTCCTGCAGGCAAGTAATTACGTTCACATTTGGTTCCACAAAGCTGAAGGATGGAAGATAGTAAAATGTCATTGGGAGGCTATTCATCAGTTGCACTTTCTTGAACTGCCAAAAATGACCAAGTTGTGCCTTTTTTAATAATCCAAAATAAAGTAACTGTTGCACTTATTCAAGTGTTTATTATGTAAATCAGGAGTTGGCAACTGTGGGTCCTTTAGAAGTTTTAAGATGGCAATGCCCATTAACTCTCAACACTGACCAGGGCTGTAGCCTAAGCACATCTAAGTGCATTTGTACTTCCCTGATGTAAATTTACACTTGTATTAGCATGTTGTGAAACAAAATGCCAAAGCACAGGAGGAGGATAGATAACACAACCAATACACAGATTCATGGCTATGAGGAATAGTGCATGATTTTAAAAATGAAACGGAATCACTTTTCCAGTTGCATGGGCTACAGTAACACAACTTTCTTTTCAAATAAATATACAACACTAAAGGAAGATAACTATTTCAGTAAACCACCCACTATTAACAAAGGAGGTGTGTGTTTTAGTGACACCAAGTTTCAGTGTTAATTTGAAGAAAACTGATCGGCTTAATGACCCAGCCTTTGTTATTGCCAAAATCCAGAGCCTTTCATTCTCATCTATTAAGTTAGGATTCCAAACATGAGCAACTGCAGCTGCTGTGTACCTAATACTTCCTTCAAAGGGGGCCTACCACAAGCAGAGTTTTGTACATATAATGGAACTATGGAATTGTGATGTTTTGTCAGTATTTCACAGATGTGATGTTAATCCTGCTGGAAGATAGTTTGAGGACCAAGCAAAATAAGTACAGATGAGAATACAATGGTATTTTATTCAGCTCTGTTGTGTTCTGTTTTACTTTGATTTTATTCTGCTTGAAACCATTTTATTGCTTTGATTCTGTAAGCCATTGTAAGTGTTTTGGGCAAAGAGAGTCTATTATGTGTCTTAAATAAACAAGACATAAATAAACAGACATGTGCTAGGGGCACACTTTTCTCCATCGCCCCCCCTTCTCTTTTGTTCCCTTCCTCTGATTAAATTGTTATTATGGTTTTGTAAGATACATTAAGCCAGAGTTCTCGGCTTGAGATGCAATGGGAAAGTCTGGCTTAATGAAAGCCAAGATCTTGCACTAAAGCTAGCACATAATATTGGTGGGGGAGAGAAATCAGCCAATGCATTCATCCATGGCTTCAGAAACCATGGTTTATGGCCAAACCACTCTCACATTGTAAGTATAGTCTATTTAAGTATTGTGAAATACAAGAAGAAGGTAAAAGCTACATTTTTGTTGTTTTGTGCATCCATAAGTCATTTTTGACTTATGGTGACTCTAAGGTGAGCCTATCATAGGGTTTTCTTGCCAATTTTCTTCGGGGGGGGGGGGGGGGGGTGCCATTGTGATACTCTGAGGCCAGGGTGTTTGTGTGTGTTGTGTGCCTTCAAGTTGTTTCCGACTTATGGCAACCCTAAGGCGAACCAATCATGGGGCTTTCTTGGCAGGATTTGTTCAGAAGAGGTTTGCCATCATTTTTCCTGAGGCTGAGAGAGTGTGACTTGCCCAAGGTCACCCAGTGGGTTCATGGCCGAGCCGGAACTTGAAACCTGGCCACCAAAGTCATAGTCCCATGCTCACACCACTAAGGCACACTGGCTCTTGAGGCTAGGGTTGGTAACTATTAATTTATTAACACTTCTTCCCCCAAACAACACAAACTAAGAGGTTTAAACTTTCATCTGTAAATATTTCATTCAGTTACTTAATTGCCAATTAGCAGACAAATTCTTAATTAATACAAAGTTAGCAGCTCACCACTGAATTGATTTGCAATTAGCATGTTTTAATCCCAGAACTGCTCAAGGGTTGTTAATCATGATCATGAACATGAGGAGATGCTTCTCTAGCACTTTTTCATCAGCCAGAGCAGACAAACCAGATCACAAGGAAATGGCTGGTTGTAGAGAGGCAGTTCAGTTTGAATCTAATTTCAAGCTACATGATAATATGAAATATCCCTGGAATACATTGGCATGAAGGACAGTCAAGTTTGTTTTTTTTAGATAAATAAAATAAAAACATAGATTTCATGCATAATTTTAAAGGATGCCCTTAAATCATTCTGTCAAAATAATTCAATGATAATTACATCTGGGCTTGTAAAGAGGTTTTTGCCTAGCTACCTGTGTCAAAAGCCCCAGCTCAGATGTATATGTTTTCATATAAATGAAGGTCCCTGGTTCAATACAGTGGTCCCTCCACAATCACTGGGGTTAGGGGTGAAGAACCCCTGTAAATGTGGAAAAACTGCAAATAAATAAAATCACTATTCTTTCTATTGGAGAGAACACCTCTCTAGGAATCTCCAGGTCAGGGGTAGGGAACCTTTTTGAGCCAGGGGCCGGGTTGCTGTCTCTCAGACAATTGGGGGGCCGAAGCACCAAAAGTGAATAAAAAAAATAAAAATAAAAAATAAAAAAATAAAAAAATATGCATGCACACTCTCTCAGCCCCAGAAAAGCCATGGCAAAACCCCTGTGGAGATTTTGCCAAGAAAACACCAAGAACAAGTAATAACAACAATAATCAATATCATAATGGTGGGGGGCGGGGGCGGCGGCAGGACCGGCCTGGGGCTGGTCCAAAGGCCTCAGGGGGCCACATCCGGCCCCCCGGGCCTTAGGTTGCCTACCCCTCCTCCAGGTCCTCCATTGCATCTGCCAGAAGTTGATCATACAATCATGCTGGAGAAGCAACAAATGCCTAGAGAAGTGTTTTCTCTAGGAACTTCTAGGTTCTCCAGCACAACTCTATGGTCAGCATCTGCCAGAGTTGCACTGGAAGACCTAGAGAATTCTAGAGAGGATATACCGTATTTT
>JAIPUX010001232.1:51996177-52025504 GCA_020142125.1 Phrynosoma platyrhinos | reverse complement strand
ACCCGGCCCCCGGCTCAAAAAGGTTGCCTACCCCTGATCTACACTGTATAAATAATGAAGTTTGACACCTACAGAATCCTGGAATTTGTAGTTTTGTGAGTCACCAGCACTCTTTGGCTGAGAAGATTAAAGCCCTTGTAAAATTACAAAACCCAGGATTCCAAGAATGGAGCTACAGCACTTAAAGTGATGTCAAATGACATTATTTCTACAGTGTAGATACACCTGTGGCCTAAGGGGTTTGGAAGATGTCAGATGGGGGAAGACTAGAGTAAGCAATACTTGGCTAGAGGTAATTCACGGGTCTGGCCTGTCACAGAACAGATTCAAATGTGTACAGTCCAAATCTTATTAAGGAAAAAAAAAACATTTGCAGATACAATTTACTTATAAATCATATGTACTTAAAACTCTGTGCACAGAACCTTATGAAATACAATGCCTGTACATTTTCAGTCTTTCTTCTGGAAAATGCTTTGTTTTACTAGCACATGTAAAAAAGCATGTAACCACAAGCAGCTGGTGACATTCAGCCTTGATATAAATAGATTCAGCATGAAAACACGAATTCCTGAATAGCTGAGAATTCACAAACCTACTTCAGTGCTGGGATTAATTTCTTTTCAACAGACTGGCTGTTTAGAGAATTCCCATGATTCTGTAAATGAAAACATATGGATGCATTACAGTCAAGAGTAGGGCAGTTCCATACAGAGGAAACTGCTGCTTGGCAGCTCTTGGAAGACCAAACAAGACCATACAGAAAAAGCTTTCCTGTTGGGTTGTTCCTCTGGTCTGTAAAGGTTTTCCTGTGTCTTCCCATGTACTATCATTCTGGAATTTGAAAGAGTATAATAATAATAAATTTTATTTGTATTTCCCGCTCTCCCTGTGGATCGAAGCGGGATAACAAGTAATATAAAAATACAAGACATAAAATATATATTTTAAAAACCCTAACAACAATATCCCCCCCAACAATAAAACCCCATAATCCCTCTAATTAAAACCAATACCCTATCCGATGAACCGGTTGTCAACCGGTTGTAGGTATGCTGGAGAAAAGCAGATGAAATCTGGCTAGCCCTTGTCATCAGAAAGATTTTAAAAACAAAAACAAATTAGATGCTAAAAGGGAAAATAATTATACTTACCTGTTTCTAGTCTCCAGCACTAGTTATCTATTTAAAACAGGGATGGACAAACATAGCCAATGAGCTGCATGGAGACCCATCGACTCATTGACATAGCCAATGAGCTGCATGGAGACCCATCGACTTGTGTCATCACCACCAATCCGGGATGGAGTACAGCAAATGGAACAATTAATTATTTATTGCTCATGTAATTGAGAACTGCCACTAATGGAGGCCACCTGGAGTGGTGAGTGTCTAAAGCAGGGGTAAGCAACCTTTTCCCTTTAAGGGCCGAGGGACTTCAGCTCCCAGAATCCCAGGAGCTACTGGCCAACATGGGACTATTGGCCAACATGACTGAGGCTTCTGGGAGCTGAAGTCCCTCGGCCCTTAAAGGGGAAAGGTTGCCTACTCCTGCTTTAAAGCAAGGAAGATTAAAGTCCTAAGGTGATAAAAAAGCCCAGAACAACTACACATTAAAACAAGGTTCTGTCAAACTTTTTTAAAAGGTGATAATTAAAACTTTACGATACCCTCTCGTATACTGTAAGCCACTTTAGATCCCAAATTAGGAGAAAGGCAGGATATAAAATAAATAAAAAAGAATGATACATTCTGCAATTAATATCAAGTTCTCTGGTTCACCAGTGTTTACACAGGATTGCAGAACATGTGGCTCTGACACCATCATTGTAATAAAATTGGAACATACACACCAACAGCACTGTCAACCTGATACCAAAGTTTGAAACATAGCATCATGTCATGAAATAGGCAGCATTTTATAATTGCAGTTAATTATGAAAGGTCTGCCATTCTAGTTTCTCTTTTACTATGAAGATGCTAATTTGAACATGCAAGATTTAACAATATGTGTTGATCTCTTTTAATAGCTTGTGTCAAGTTGCAGATCAAGATTTTGTTTCCTTGCTAAATATTTCATTACTCAGTGGAGAAAACCCTTTTGAAACAACTCACAAGAGTTTTCCAAGAACGCTTTCTTGACAGCAGCTGTTTTCATCTTCCTGCACCATAAAGCAGACTATAAAAGTTTCAAATATGAAAAGAACAAATTAAGGACAGGATGGGACATACTATCTGAAAGAGTATGTGTTTTCCATGGGTGCTGGGTCTGGGCAGGGTCTGATCATTTTCACCTATGGACTTTATACAAATCCTAGATTCTCAGAGAGTGTGGAGGGGGGGAATCACATTCTCATATTAAAAGGGTTTTAAATTTTCTGCTTAAGAGAGAGGGATCAACAATGAGGTGTCTGGGGTGCTGTAAACTGTTATATTCTTTTTCCTGAAACAAAAAAAAAACACGTTTAAAATTAAACAGAAGTTTACAATACTTATTTTACTCTTGAGGATTTCTGGGGATCATTTGAACTTACTGTGCACTGTAATTTCTTGCTATCTCATGCTGGTGCATTGTTATAGATATTTTTTCTACTCCCAGGAGAACCATAAGATTAGTGTTCTGCTTTAATTTCCTTTTTCAATGGGATGTTTGAAAACATCAGCAGTAAGAGCAGGAGAGAAAATGGGGAAGCAAAGCCCATGAGGTCTTCTCAGTGTTTGAATGTGCTGTTGTTGGTTTTAAAAATTGAGTTCATAGGTCCTTTTGTTGCCACAGATTCACAAAGCAAACAATGTTCAAAAGACTGCAATACCCATGACATACAGTTAAGATTTGGAAACATCTTTTTGTCTGATATAGAAGCTCCTTTTCTCGTGCTACAACCCATGTGTTCAATCAACATATGGAGAGGGGCAGGATTGCTAGCCCCATCCCAGAGGACTGACACTGAAAATGGTGTGCACACAGAGTCTGTATATGGGGTCAGACACTTCAGTACTATAAGGTTTCCCATAAATGTGTAGCGCATATTTTTATATTCTACCTATGTGCAGGGATCAGGCAATGGGGCCAGTGGCCACTACCCTGCACAGAACAGACTGCAGTCAAGGAATAAGGAGGCTAGGATTGGGAAGGGCAGCTATGAAAGAACTGGATAATATCCTAAAGTGCAAAGATATAACTCTGAACACTAAAGCGAAGATTGTGCAAGCCATTATATTCCCCATCACTATGTACAGATGTGGGCACTGGACAGTAAAGAAAGCTGACAAAAAAAGTAAATTTGGGATGTGGTGCTGGAGAAGATTGCTGAGGATACTGTGAGCAGCCAAAAAGACAAATAAATGGGTTCTAAAAAGCCTGAACTCTCCCTGGAAACCAACATGATGAAACTCAGACTGTCATACTTTGGCCACATCATGAGAAGGCATAATTCATTAGAAAAAACAATAATGCTAGGAAAGGTGGAAGGCAGTAGAAAGAGAGGGAGACCACATGCAAGATGGATGCACTCAATCAGACAGGCCATGGGCTTGAGCCTGCAGGACCTTAGCAGAGAGGATGAGGACAGGGGCTCTTGGAGATGTCTTATCCATGGGGTCGACAGGCGTCAAGGTCAACTCAAGGACAGTTAACAACAACAACAGCAATACACATGTTGATATGGCTTAAACTAGCTTGAGAAGGCTGCATTCCAATATAATTAAACACAGGGATGTAAGCTAGATTCAGTGTTTGATTTTAAAATTATTTTCACATCTAAATCAGACATAAGCCGCTGTAGTCCTCCAAGTGGTTTTGGAGTACAACATCCACAGTCCCACAACATTGCTTGTACTGGATAGGGTTAATACCAGCTGCAGAAGAAAAATAAATGGAAAGCCACTGTTGTTCATCTCAGTCTAAGTCTAGATACAGTGGGCTCTTGCTACCCACCCTGGGGTTTGGTTCCAGGGGAAAAAAACAACCCTAGGGTGGATAGCAAAATCTGAGGATATTCAAGTCCCATTAAATAAAATAGATAGTAAAATGGTGTCCCTTATATATAAAAGGGCATAAGCTTGATTTGCTTTTTATAAATAATTTTTTAAAAAAATTCAAGCTATGGATGATAGAATCCATGGGGAAAGAATCCATGGATATGGAGGGGGCAACTATATATTTTTTAACTACAAGTGGAAATTTTCATAATTAGCAAAAACTGGTTACTGAAACTAAGGGTTCATTAGGGTTTATTTTTAAAACACCTCCTTTCTGGACAACTTTATTTCTATAATAATGGCAAGTCTACTACAAGTCCTAAAGTTTGGATTCATTGCCTCCTTTTAAAAGAACACGTACACATATCCTCTATTTAATAGTCTCTGGGCCAAAACAGACCGGCAAAAAACACCAGCTTCGGGGTGGCATGGCATATGCACAGTGATGCCACCCCCAAGCCAGCATCACGCCACCCTGCTGACCATACAGTGGGTGGTGTCATGGCATTTAACTTACAAGCACTGTACCGCAGAAATGCCAAAAGACTGCCACCACAGCGACAAAGGCACCTTTTTCCCAGTGTAAAAAAGGAATGGCTTTCTGCTTTTTTTTTTTTGCACCTGGAAAATGCTGGGTTGGGGTGGTGGTGTGCGATTGCTGCAGCCTCAACTGGTGATCAAAGGGCCGGTGTTAGGCCGCCCCTTTACAGCTGTCTGTTTCGGCCCTTAGTCAGATCAAATTTCCTGAAAGGACTTGGAGAAACCTGATCACTGTTCATTTTGAACTGAACCTGTAGAGCAAGACTTTGCTGTCTTAAGATGACTAGACTTGGTCAGTACGATGCCTAAGTAAATATGCTTACAAACACAGCTGAAATGTTCTAAAAATATTATTGATTCTATAGTGGCTTTGCTTTTGGTTACAAGTCATCAGTTAAGATCACTATGGCAAAAATGGTGCATTAAGATTGTTTGCAAGCTTTAAGCACAGTTTACAATGCCTTGTTTAAGAAACTGGATTTAAAAACAACAACAAACAGTTCAGCCATGAAACCCACTGGGTAACAAGTCACACGTTCTCAGCCTCAGGGGAAGGCAATGATGAACTGCCTCTGAGCAAATCTTGCTAAGGAAACCCCATGGTCTGAAATGACTTTAAGGCACATAACAACAAACCACACTAATAGAATAAAATGGAGGAAATAAAAAACAAATGTTGTTTGCAAAAAGACAGGTAATTTTAACCATATTTTTGTTGATCAACAATATTAAATATTATTAACATTTCCTGGTTCTGTATTCATCTGGCCAAAACATATATCCACTTAATAATGACCAGGATAAGATTCATTCATTTATTTGTGCAAAACTGTGATTCAGGGAAGGTCAGAGCCAAAGGAGCACATATTTTTCACACATGAAAAGCCACAATTAACAGAGCAAACAGAAGTTAGATGAGCAGCTTTCAGAGTTGCTTTAATTGTGTATTCAACCCTTGTGGTCTCTTCAAAATTCTACAATTGTACGGTTCTAAGCATGGGAAATCTGAATGTACTTTAGGCAATGATATATAGGTATTTAAAAAAGACAAATAAATTGGGTCTGAGAGAAACTCAAGCCTAAACTCTCACTACAGGCCAAAATGACCAACTGAATCTGTTATACTTAGGACATATAATAAAATGATCTGATTTACTGGAAAAAGATGATAATGTTGGGGAAAATGAAAAGCAGTAGGAAAAGTGAACCCACACTACAGGTGGATTGATTTAATCAAGGAAGCTATGGCTCTAAGCTTGCAAGATCTGAGCAGGGCTCTTGGAGGTCTCTTGACAACAAACAACAGCTGACTTGACAGCAAATAACAACACAACAACAATGCAAATTAAGTATGTGTACAACTATTTTCTCACAGCTGTACAGATTTTCAAAACAACATTTCGGCAGGGGTATTTTTGTACATTAAATTTATTTGCACACTGGCTTTTTTCCCCTTTTTCTACTTGCTAGACTGTTTTCAAGCTTAAAAAATGCACTGGGAGTCTGTTCTCTCTTTTCTGAAGTGACGCTTCAGCTGGCTTGCTATCAGTCCCTTCTTTCTTGTCATGAGGAAGAATAAGTATATCCATCCTACAGTTATCAGCCAGTTGGCTGTCTCCTACCCCTTCAGAGACTTGGCTTAATACACTGCAGTGTTCAGCTGCAGCTGGATGAGGGACATTATTTGGTAGGACATGTTTACTTCTGGAAACTCTGTACTCTTTACTAAGGTTCAGAACAGGACAAGAAAACAGAGTGGGTAGTTGACTGCTTGAGCACTTTCTAAAAGAAAGTAAATGTGGAAGGAATGCTAAAAGATCAGACCCACTTAAAATTTATCATCAAGGTTGAATTAATTATTGTCTATCAAATATGAAACCAAAAATAAAATGACCAATCCACATACAAACTCTAAAGATGTTTGTATACTGAATGTTATGTAGTTGGATTATATTCTGGAATTTGGAACACTGTGCTTCAAACTATGTATTACATTAAAAAGTAAGCATGTAGCTCTGCAACTGTTTTTGTTTAAAACAGGCGCACACAGCTTTGGCCTGGACTGGGAGAGATGGGTGTGAAAAGAACTTTAATTCTTTCCTCTCCAGCTTCCCATATCAAACTCCTCTTTGCTATGCAGTATTTAAAAGAATTTTAAAAGGAGTCCATCTGGCCTAATTCAGTTTTTTTTAAAAAAACAAATGAATAGGGTTGATTTCCTTAATCCTAAACTCCCACCACCATGGAAGTTAGAGGTCCCAATCAATATCAGGAAGTAATTTCAAAATACAACAGAGACAGAGCAAGTCTGCAAACTAATTTTAACAAAAATATGTAGTTGGACCTTCAGGGCTTCTGCTTACTTCATTAAGAATCCATGCAAGTTTACATCTTTCAGCTGTGAAGAATTTACACAACTGAAATGCAAACAAATTTAATCTTCTTTTAAATCAAATCATTTACCATCTGTATTTCAACTTAAAACAGTACAAAAACAACTGGATTTACCACTTGACTCTCATTTTAAACAGTGAAAACTAAATCTCATTACGTAAAAATGCATTAATGGTTTTGTCACACTCTCACTTATATACATATAACAATGAGGTATCTACAATTAAACACAGCCAGTAAGTTTTTCATTTCACATGGTTTTAGTCTGTGCAGTGATTAACAATAACCACCAGTTTTACTTCAAGTTCTGGGCTGTCAGTTGCTGTTTCTCAGCTGACTAGAAGTGCCTTCCAGCTCTCCATTTCTACTTCCCTGCCTGATTATCTGGAAGCAGTTCTTATCACAAGCAGCCAGGTAAGCAGCTGTTTGCTTGCACAATCCCCCCCCCTACAAAAAAAACCCATAAAGCAACAACTAAAAAGTTTGGTAGACTGTAGAAAACTCAAATGATGCAGTGGACTACTTGAGTTGAGAATAATACCTGGATTTAGGCCTCAGGCTCTTCTTGGTTGTTGTTGTTGTTGTTGTTTTGTCTTCTGTAAAAAAGCTTGTTCCTTATACAGATCCACCAGAATACACACACACACACACACACACACACACACACACACACACACACACACACACACAGAGACTCATATGGATCTTACTAGTGAAGAAGTTTCTCTTTTAAGCCAAGTAAAATGACCAACAGATAGATAATCCTGTTTCCAGCAAAACTCTGAATTATTGTATTGTATTGGGTTTATAAAATTATCATGTTTAATTCTATCCCACCTTTTCTCCAATTTACAAAAATTTAAAGAGGCACAGATTACAATTCACATCGTTGTTGTGTGCCTTGAAGTAATTTCTGACTTAGGGCAATTCTAAGGCAAACCTCTTATGGGGTTTTCTTGGCAAGATTTGTCCAAAGGTATTTTGCCATTGCCTTCCTCTGTGGTTCAGAGTGTGACTTGCCCAAGGTCACCCAGTGGGTTTCAATGGCTAAACAAGGATTTGAATCTTGTTCTGCCAAAGTTCAAGTGCTCAGACCACTACACCATGTTGGGTCATTTCATATCATACAAAAGTTAAAATAATTTTTTTTAAATATTTAAAATTAAAAGCAACTTGAAAGTATACAAAACAGCAAATACATAAAATGCTATTTAAACAGAACTATTTATTTGAAGTGGGGCAACAAAGTGACACTCCCCCTACCTCCATATGATTAGGTGAAATTCTTTCGGCACTGGAGGCAAAAAATGTCACAGGTCCTCTTCCCTTCCTCCTGACAGTAAAAATGCAATAATACTACATGAAGTAATTTTTATTTACTTCCCTAATGTGAAACAAAAAATCTGTATCCTGAGACAGCCATCTCATTCTGTCTAACAGTAGGGCCTGCCTTGAATATAGACAGTAAAGCTGTTCCTTAACATTTTTATATATTTGAGGAATGGTTTATTATCACATAATGGGAATGGAACAGCTTGCAATAGTGTCCTGGTCTGAGGAAATATTAAAGCTCTTGGAGCAAGGTTGAAAAAGTATCTACCACAGCAAAAATGACCATAGAGAAATACACATAAACAGCATACCACTATATCAAAAGGACAAATTGTATGTTTTTCTCCAATATACAAAATGACAAAGACATGTACAAACAGGTGGGACCAGAGAGACTGAAACCCATCAAGATATTATTTATTTGTGCAGGATGGAAACAGAACACCAAGTTCTGTACAAGACATATATAAAAGTAAACTCCCTGCTGAACAGAAGCAAAACACATAAAACAACTGTGCTCAAACAGCCTGAGCCAAAACTGCAAATTTCATTGCGTATGAGTGTTTCAAAGAAAAGCTCTCTCCAGTCCAAACACATTGTTTTGGATTTAGTAGCAATTTAAGGGGGGGGGGAGTCTTAAGAAACCAAAAGGTGAGTGGAAAGTTAAATCACCACCAGAAATACAGATAACAGAAAATAAGGGCCTTTACAGACTGCCAGAAATAATGCAGCTTGAGGCCACTTTAACTGTCCTGGCTCAGTGCTAGGGAATCGTGGGAACTGTATTTTTTTCTGGGACACTGAGCCTTCTCTGTCAGAGAGCTCTGGTGCCACAAGAAACTACAGTTCCCATGATTCCTTAGCACTGAGACAGGGCAGTTAAAGTGGCTCAAGCTGCATTATTTCTGACAGTCTGTAAAGGCCCTAAGTTACTGTATTTACATATTTTAAAATGTACAATATGGCAACTCTCAGTCCGGAAGAAAACTTGGGAGGCAGACTCTCATCTGTTGCCCAGATTATTTCAAAAGCATTTGGTGTTTAGATCATTACAATATCCAGCAATATTTCAGAAAACATCCCAGTTTATTCAACTTTTCCCCAGATATATTAGATTTCCATTAACTAATTGGCTGTTGGATTCTGGAAAATGTAGTCCCCAAAAAAGGAACTTCTCTAGTTCTGGACAAGTCTAGAAGGCCAATGTGGTCCAGCATCTCAGTTCCAAAAAAGGCAGCCAACAGTTCTTTTTTCCCCCTTGCAATAGTAGATAAGCAAAAATACAGAGTCTCTGGACACAGTGATCCTATTGAGCTAAAAGCTGTTGAAGACCTCCATGAAGGCAGTGGGGAGAAAGGAATATTTCATAAAACAGACACACTTTCATGAGGCAAGGGTGGGCTGGAAGTTGCAACAACAGTCTGAGAATGTTACTTTTTTGGATGACAACCCTCAGAATCCCACAGCCAGCAGGTTCGGGGGGTTCTGGTAGTCCACCCCCTTCCACCACTTTTCCAAACTCTTGTTGCAATAATGAATGGGAAACTCAATAGTGTCATTTATTTCATTCCATTTCTGTCTTTCACTTTTCTTTCAGCCTGCCTTTTTATCCTGACAATATTCTGTGGCATGGGGTATGATGAGAGATAGTGATCGAACCGAGGTTATTCAAAGAGCCTTGTAGATAAATTGGGATTTAAACCTGTGTCTCCCTGGTCCTGTTCTGATACGATGTGCTTCATAAAGCACTATGCTTCCTTATATTCTTACTTGTATATTCAGTGTTTACCTTATCCTCATTCCATTCACTTTTTACATAAGAACACAGAATCATTGTTTTGGTCATTGAACTGAATAAAATAAAATGATCTGATTAAGGAATGGTGGAAATAATCACGAGGAAAAGGCCCCATTTAGTCTGGTTCAGTACAAAAAGCAAATGACAAAATGACCCAGTCGCTTAACATCTGGCTTTAATCCAGTTGTATCATATTACAGAGGCTGTTGTCATGAAATCCTAATTTCCCGCCTTCATATTCCTGGTATAAGCAAAATAGAGCTAACATAAATTAGTACAATTAGGCAGATTATACTTGTGTTTTACTCCAGCAGTGTGGTTGCTGCCACAAACTACATGGTCTATTCTCCACATGACTTCTTGCTTGGAGGAATAAGCAATGATATGTCAGAATGACTGTAACCAAGGTTCCTCCAGGTATTCTAAAATTAACTTGACTCATGTGACATACATGGGAATAAACTTCTGGAAAGCCAGTCCTGATATGGTTCTAACCATAATATAGGATGTCCATAAGCTCTGTACAATGCAACACTAGGACAACATTAAGTAGAAGACAAATTATATGTATGCTTGTATTTAATTTCCTCCCAGTGTGGGACACAAGGCAGCTCACCAAAAAGGAGATGGCTGCCAGGTCACTTCCATTCAATAAACTGAAGGTGTTTGTGGTGATATTTAAAGCCCTGAACAGCTTGGGACTTGATACTTTAAGGAATGCCTGACCCTATCTGGAAGGCTGAATTCTATAAACTAAATTAAATGTGACAAGAACACATCAGACAGAGAGAGGTGGTGACAAACTTTGCAAAGAGGTCTTTGCTATTTAAGCTGACAATAAGTATCTTTTACATCCTTTCTATTGTGTTGCAAAGTCCGAAACCAAGCTTTGCAGTGGCAACAAATATCCCTTGCCAACTTTCCAGCACAACTTTGATCCCTGTGACAGAAAGGAGTTTCCTGGCATGACGGGGAAACAACCAGCACATCAAAAGACATGCTATCTGTATTTTTCTTTTATTGTCACAACATAGTAGTGAAAACGGAAAGATAATGGTACATCATTGCTACATTTTCTAGTCACACAGTTTCAATGTATGGTGCAGCCCATGTTAATATAGCCATGCCTTACTTGGGATATCAGATGATAGGGAAGCCAACAAAAATATCTGCTTTACCTACTGCAGTGCAAATAATGGATCAAACAGCAACAGCTAAATTTAAATACTATTCTTAGAAACTGAGACGGAGCCAGCTGCCTTTTTGGTATCAAAGAAGCAGCACCAGGAAATAAATACTAAAGATGGCACAAGCTTTCCTTCAGATGTCAAGAAAGAGAAACAACAGCATTGCACCAATCGTGCCTATGTGGTTCACCAGAGTTAGACCATTTAGACCAGGGGTAGGCAACCTTAGGCCCGGGGCCGGATGCGGCCCCCCAAGGCCTTTGGACTGGCCCCAGGCTGGTCCTGCCACTGCCACCACTGCTCCCCGCCATGATGATATTGATTATTGTTGTTATTACTTGTTCTTGGGGTTTTCTTGGCAAAATCTCCACAGGGGTTTTGCCATGGCTTTTCTGGGGCTGAGAGAATGTGCATGCATATTTTTAAATTTTTTATTTTTTTAAAAAAATATATTTATTTATTTATTTGCTTCGGCCCCCCAATTGTCTGAGGGACAGCAACCCGGCACCCGGCTCAAAAAGGTTGCCTATCCCTGATTTAGACCAAATCCTAAACCTTCCCAAACTGCCACACCACAGAATCAGTCTGAATTAAAAATATCCATTTCACAATTCACAAACACTGATGCATTTAAAAGAGGGGTGACCAACATGCAGCCCTACAGTCATGTGCAACTCACCCCAGGCTACTTTTTGCAGTCCCCAACACCTGCAGATCCCAAAACCTCCCTTTTTTTGCCCCTCTTGATAATTCATCTTTTAAATTGCAGGGCCCCCTAGCACTGTTTAACAGTGAAAATAAGTTTTTCAAAATCAGAAGTTATCTCCCAGTCACTTCCAGTTTGTTGGCATTTTGGGCATTCAGAGCAGTCCCTGGAGGGTTGTAGTTACAGAGGGGGTTCCTTTCCCATAAGAATTCTCCTCCCCCCCATAAAATTTTCCTTTAGTCCCTAAATCTCTAGCACTGCAGAGACTGAGACTGAAAATTATTCAAACTTCTACCTTCTATATTTGCTGCATTTGCATTTCTCTGTGTTAACTCTGCTATCCCTTTCTCTGGAAGCCTCAACTACTTCTAAATGCTCAACTGAAGTTGTAAGTTACTGCACTTAAACTCACTGGGTGACCTTGGGCAAGTCACACTCTCTCCGCCTCAGAGGATGGCAATGGCAAACCTCCTCTGAATGAAATTTCCAAGAAAATTATCCTAAGGTTCACCTTAGAGTCACCATAAGTTGAAAATGACCTGAAGGCACAACATACAACACAGAAATTTAGGAAAGAAAGACATTTTCATTTGATTTGGGTAGAATTCTAACTTTGGCGGTGGGTAATTTTCTCATTTTGTACAACCACCCCATTGCTGTTGTCCAACCCTGAACAGACATGTTAACAATCAGATGAAGTGACCAGAGGAATTCTTTTCAGTTTTCTTGACTGTTCAGCTCTATACATCTTTACTCAGAAGTAAGTCCCACTGAGTTTATCCCAGGCAAGTGAACAGAAGACTACACCTTCAATAATTTATGTTCCAACTTTTTGTGTGGTATTAAGCTGCTTATAAAGGTATGTTGAGACCAGAGAAAAGGTCTCTAAAAAAGAAGCCAGGGATATAGAGAGATCTAGGAATGTGAAGTATTTATTTAGTTGTGTGCAGGCTTCATAACCAGAAATATGATTCTGGCACATGTGAATCTGAAATATTCTTCCAGTCCCATAGGATACATTTTTAAATACTATAAAGAGCTAAGAAGCAGAACACAACACGAACACCAATATCTCATAACGCTGAATAATAACAAAGACATATCAATGTGATTTTGTTAAGATAAAATAAATAATAATCAAAAAGGTGTGAGAAATTTAATGCAAGAGCATTTAAACATAATCCATTAATTACTTTTAATTTTTGATAAAATTACACATTGAAAAGAATCAATAAATTAAAATTAATGTATTGAAAGCATGCTCATATTCGGTATGAAAATCAAGCTATTAAGACTTGAGACTGAGGAACAGACAATGTACCAGCTAGATATAAAAATCAGGATACACAGATAAAGTGGAAAAATTAATTAAGTTGGAAGACAATGAGCCCAATGAGTATTCTCACTAAACAGTACCCAGTATTCACATAAACCAGCTTCCTCGTCAAGGTTATTAAAAAGACATTTAATGAGAACCATGTGGACTAGGCCAAAGAAAATGAAGTAGCAAAATCAAGTGGAAAAAAAGCTTCTAAAAGTGTTGGCTACTTGAGAGAAAGTAGGCAACAGAAATAAAAAATATGGGGGTGGGGGGTAGGGGTGCAGGAACCTTTTTCTTCCATCATATTACACAGGATTTTCTATCCAGTAGAGAGAGAGAGAGAGAGAGAGAGAGAGAGAGAGAGAGAGAGAGAGAGAGAGAGAGTTGCAAGAGGGAGGGAAGGAGAGCACCACCATTGTGTAGCATACAGTTTGATTCCCCAATAGACCATAGAAACCCACTGGGTGACCTTGGGCAAGTCGCACTCAGCCCCAGAAAAGCTGTGATAGCTTTGCCTGAGGATCACCATAAATCAGAAATGACTTGAAGGCATACAACAACAACAATATACCAACAAACAACTGAGAGTGCATATGGGCCTTCAAGTCACCTGTTAACTTATGGTGACCCCATGAATTTCTTAGGGTTTTCTTAGGCAAGGAATACTCAAGAGGTGGCTTTGCCAGTTCCTTCCTCTGAAATATAGCCTATAGCAACTGATATTCATTGATGGTCTTCCATCCAAATACTAACCAGAGGTGGCCCTGCTTAGCTTCCAAGATCAAACTATCTGATGCCTTTAGGGTACCAGACAGTATTAGTCCTTTGAAAAGCAAAGTCTCAGCAGAACATTTTCTACTTGTACTGTAACAGTGACATTGTTTTGCAAACTCTAACAATCAAGGCTTCATTTTATGTGAAGAATTACTTAGCTACCACCTTTTCTCCCTACTACTTCCCAGAACAAAGATACACATATTTGCATATAAATCAGTCTCATCTTTTCCTGATGTTTCCTATTATGTGGGAACTGATTTTACAGCTTAATATATGCTTTTGCTTTTAGAATGCTTTTGTTGGTGGTAAGAATTTAAAAATGTGAAACAGTATAAAACACAATTAAAACATGTATGTGTGTGTTTGCACCTTCAAGTTATCTGTTGACTTATGGAGACCCCAGGAATTTCATATTTTTTAGGCAAGAAAGAGATGGTTTGCTGGCTTCTTCCTCTGAAATATAGCCTACAGCATCTGATAATTGTTGGAAATATATTCAGGGGTGGCTGTGTTGGCCATATAACAAAACAATCTACAAAACAGTGATACCCTTAGTAGGCTAACCAAAATGTGCAAAATATAGCAAACTCCACTGGCTTCTTCATTAGGCAAAGGTGTTAAAAAATCATACATCCTTTGTGACCTCACAAAGGATGGAGACATCTTGGATCTCAGAAGAAGTATCTTTTTGTATTGTTAATGGAATTCACATTTTATCTCCTGGACTTTGTTTTTAGTGCCACATGGCCAGGAAAGTAGGGTCCTGCTTGCATAGATATCCCTCCCCAGAACAACACAACACCACCCTGAGAAAATGCAAGCCTGTGACTAACATTGTTATTTTATTTTTAAAATTCTGTATGCTTTTTTAAACACCTTTGCCTGGTGAAGAAGACATTGGAGCTTCAAAAGCTTGTATCATGTATTTTGTGCATTTTGGTTGTCTGAATAAAAGTATCACTGTTTTGTGGATTTGGACGTTACTGTACTCTGGTAATTGTTGGCAGTTGCTTAGTAGTTACTTTACTGCTCCTAATGGAGTTTAAATTTTTACTGTCTTTCAACTCATTCCCCACATGGCCAAGAAGGGAGTAGCTTCTTCCTGCACTGAGATCCCTTCAAACCAACTTAACTACAACAGAAACATAATGTAGGCCTGTGACTCTAACATAGTCATTTTTCTTCTCCTGTATGATTTTTTTTTTAACATTTGTTGTTTGTTGAGCTTTGAAAGCTTGCATGATATATTTTGTGCATTTTGGTTGCCCAACAAAGGTACTACTCTTTTTGTGGATCTTGTATTTCCAGGGCTGACCCTGTTAAGTTTGCAAAAACATACAGGATCTGGTGCCTTTAGGATATTTAGGACCATAATTAAACCATGGCACAATTCTATTAAAAGCTCTTTCTGCCACATGAATTGTAAGCCTATTTGAATTGCAAGCCTACCTGAATAAAAAGGTCTTTGCCAACCATTGGAAGGAAAAGAGAGAGGGAACCAACTGAACCTCCTGTGGGAGGGAATTCCACAATCCAGGAGCAACCATAGAGAAGTCACTGTCCCATGTGATGTTTTGGTCCCACTGTGCCTGTGATGGTGGTGGGACCAAAACAAAACCTTCTACGGAAGAGCTTAAAACTTGGGCAGGCAGCAGGCTTACGCAAGAAGAAATGGTCTTTTAGATAGCGTGAAACCAAGCTGCATAGATCTTTAAAGGTCATAACCAGCACTTTGACTCCCCCCCCCATCCCTGCATCACCTCTTCTTCCATGGCTTGTTTGTAACATGCAAAGCTCCTGTCCTTTTCAGTTAGGTTTGACCACACCATTGTCAGAAAAATGAATGACTTTAAAGTACCTGTTCAGAGTACAGAAGTGACATCTTCTGCACTGTCTAAATTTAACCCATTTCACACAGGCAGGAGGAAATGGGTTAACTGAAGGACTTCATGAGCAAGATATGGGAAGAGAAGAGAAATAATGAGAAGATTCAATGGAGGGCTACTGTGGGGTTTCTCCACAAATCAAGATGTCAGCCAAGAGCTAAATTAACTGTGCCATTAAATATGTCGTAGCCTCTCTTGTTCTGTTTTCCTTTTCAAGTAGGAAGGGGAAGGGCGGGGGGGGGGGGAAGCAAAATCCAAACCGAGATTACCTGGGGGATGTTTTAATCCTCCCATGCCATTTCCCTCACTATTTTTCTGCACATAATCCAAAACCAATTTTTGTCCGTTAACATTGTAGCAAGTGAGATCATTGAATGGAAGTGATTTGAGGGGAGAAAATAAATGCACAGTGGAAATGTTGTTACCCCTCTGGCATGATCCTAACCCAGATTCTCCCAATAATGATGGTTATCAAAAATAAAGACACACAATGACTTGAGGGGGATCCAGACGGGCAGCCATGGGCCGCCCTGGGAATGGAGAATTGGGACCAAGGCTGCCCCACGACTCGGCCCCAATCCTCCTTTCTGCCAGCCTTGAAAGGAGCACTAAAATGCCACTCCTTTCGGAGCCAGCAGAAGGGACGTATCAAGAGCTGCCGTACAGCTTTTCTGCGTCTCTTCCAGTGCAGCGACCTGATAATGTCCTTAGGGAGGGGTTGAGGTGGCCGCTGTGTAGCCGGCCCTCCCCTTCCCTGCCTCCAAAACGACGCTTTGCGCTGTCTGCAGAGGCCCTTGTTTAAAATCATGTCTGTTTGCACTGGTGGGAGAGAAGAAAGAGGCAAACCCCTGCATTGTAGACCCAAGCAGAAATAGCATGAACAAAGAACTGAAATCACTATGACCTTATGACTATTGGAGATAAACATCAGCATTCCACCCTTGTTTTCCACAGTGAGTCTATAAAGTGTACATGCAAGTTATATTTTCATAGACCTTTCAATCTATCTCTGGAAAATCTGAGCTAATCAGATATGCACTCAGATCACACACTTGTTGAATTTGCTGATGAAAAGACCACTGCTCCTAGATGTTGCACAGCACAATCTTATGCATGTAAGCAAAGCAGCTTCATTTTTCATTTATATACCACTTCATATCATGCTATGGGATATCTAAGCAGTTTACAATTGTGAGCTGATTGCCCCCCCCCCCAACAAGCTGGGTACTCATTTTAGCGACTCTTCCTTATAAGTGAATGTAGGAGACTGGGACAAAGAAAAATGATGGCAGCGGGCGGAAACTGTTACTGAAAATCAACACTGGAAAGTTTTGTAAAAGCCTTTGCAAGTTATAATTTTAAAATGTAATACTAATGATAAAATACATTTAAGATAACATCCTATCCTAAGCATTTGTTTAAGACAGCTGTAGCCAATGCATCACTTAATGCTAAGTCCATATTTTCTCATTCTGTAGAAAACATTAATATTTTAAAAGATGATATACAAACTCCCTGCATTTGAATGAAGATAATCTAATTATCTTTCAGTGAAAAGTCAGTCCTGAAAGAGACAGTGCTAAATATGCTCTGCTGGGAAAACTATCACAGTTGCCAGTTATGAAAGAAAAATCTCTCTCTCTCTGTCTCTCTCTCTCTCTCCCCTTAATTTCACTAAATCCAACTTGACTGTTGGGACCACTCAGTGAATATTTAAAGTGTCCTATTTTCCATTGGGAGCAGTTTTGACATTGACAGCCACATAATTTCAGGCAGGGAAAATAAAGCCTTAGAATGATGAATAGGTGACACTTGACCTGCTGTTCATTCCCAAAGTTGAAGGGAAAGGCAATTCACGTCTTCACAATTAAATCACACAGAGAAAGTATGAAACAACTGCTTTGTGGGTAGTACATGGCTCCTTTTCTCTAATGCTTTCCCCCTAAACTTAGAATTAACAACGTTGAAAAGAAGAGGATGATGGGGGAGGGGAGAGACAAATGTATGATAAAGTTGCCACTCTGATTGTTTTACTTATTTTATGCCATAATAGGTCTGGGGTATGTGTACATTTTTTTGTATATTTGGGGCTGCAACTCCATAATCTTTTACCACTGGCCATATTGGCTGAAGTTGAACACATCTGGAGGGACAAAAAAGGCAATTTACACACCTAATTTCAGTTAGAAGACTTTTAGGCTGGTGAACAAGTTAAGAACAGACAAAATAAAATCATCAAAACTGTGGTGGCTATGCTGCCTGGAGAATTGTATTTAGTCAAAAATAAGTGGTGAACAAGTTAAGAACAGACAAAATAAAATCATAAAAACTGTGGTGGCTATGCTGCCTGGAGAATTGTATTTAGTCAAAAATAAGTTTTCAGAGAGTTGATGAAAACAACTCAGAATCATAAGATGAATAATAAAAATCTAAAGCTCTGGGATGAATACTAGCATCAGCTACAAAAGTTGCTAGTGAGGAACGGGGGACTCTCATCTGGGGCTGAAAGACTATCAGAGTTGACATTAGGTGAACTTCTCCAGGGAAGGTAGCTACCTACATTTTGAGGCAGTGGAAGATTCACACGACTGAAATATGTTTCTAGCCCTCTGAGAATCCATCACAAAACCATATCACTTCTATCCTACCAATGCTATTCTCTGATTCAGGCAGCATCAGAGTATATCAATCAAGAATTAGTGGAGAAGAAAATGTTAGTTTCATTGCTTCAACCCTGATGTATAGTCTTTCCCCACAGCCATGCCTCTTGCATTATGAAATTATTTCAGTCTCTAGATGTTTAGTTTCAACTGATGGATGACCACCAGGTTGCATACAGGCACATCTCCATTGACACAAGCAGAATTGATGGCAAGCTGGGACACTGGAACAGGGGAAATAAACACTATTGAAGTCTTACAACAGCTTGAATCTTGAGATATGGTGCCACTGCAAATGCAAATGCCCCAGCCAGCCAACAAGATTGTGGGATCCAGGTTTGGGAGACAACAAGGATAAGATGGAGCGGTTGGGAATACATGGCAGAAAATCTTATTGAGAAAGAATGTTTTGTGCCAACAGAAATCCAAAATCGGCTCTTGGTTGAACTGTATATTGTTATGGCCTATTGCATGTTGAAAAATTAGCCATAAAGACAAAGTGGTTAAATTCATTCTTTATGTACAATGATAAAGTAAGCAATTAGGCAGTGGCTAAAGAGAACACACCAGTGAGCTTTGCACAGAAATGTAGAGAAAGACAAGAACAAAAGGATTTAACAAGGAGGCTGCTTGACAAAGAGACTTGTCTGTTGTTTTCATGAATCTTAAAACTTATTTTTAAAAGGAGAAGCGGTGTAGGGGACAATAAATAAGATCAACCAGACAATATACTTAATATAAATAATCGATGAGCTCAGTGAATGCTTTATTTTCCCCATAAGTGAAAGAAAGAAAAAAGTAATTAACTTTCACATTCTGCTATAAAGCCCTTAGAAAAAACACCATTTAATTAAAAGCTACCCATTTCTGTCAGGAAAAGAGAAACCACTACCTCTGTTATTTCCTTTTAATGTAATTTAACATCCTCTAAAAGTTTTCATGAAAGGAGAAAGCACCGACCTTAGGTAATAATGTATTGCCATCCTAGTTCCAATCAAATCAGTGTTAGCAAACCTAAATACAATCTGTGATGAAGCCATCAGTTAAACTCTGGTATCCTGCACCAGATTGCATCATGACAGTCAGGACTGGCCATGTGGAGACATGTTGTTGAATGTGGCTAGCATGTAGCTAGCCAAGCAGCTAAACAGGGGTGGCTAACAAAAGAGCAGCTCTGTCTGCACTTGAGCAACAAATTCTTCTGGTTTACATTTAAATAATCCTACCTCCTAAACCTTAGCCACATCCACATGGGCCAGAATACGCCAGGAGCAGCCTTGATAAGCTTGACATCTGTGCCAGAAAACTAGGAAAATCCCAAACTGAAGGGCCTGAAAAAATGTCCCAGCCAGTTCAGCCAGTTGAAGCAGCTAATTCCAGATTTCTAAAGGCAGGAGTAAAATCTTGCACAAAGACTCATCATCCTGGCTTTGAGGCTCTGGATGGTACTGTGTATGCATGCCAGATCCAGAGCCCAAAATTCACGAAAGCAAAGGAAAAGAGATGACCAGAGACTCAGATCAGAGGAAGACTTGTGTTGTGTCCTGGTAAGTGTGTGGCAAAGCTACTTGAGCCAAGGGTGAGGCAGTGTGGTGGAACTTCACTTCCAAGCAGCTGCCAGAGTAGGAGGGAATTCCCTTTACTCTTGTAGCTGCTTGGGAGTGCACTCTCCCCATAGGAGTGTGAGGAAAGAATATGCTAATGGCTGGTCACACTTTTTTTTTTTTACTGTTGTGCTTGTAAACTGCAGACACCAATAACAATTGAAATATGCAATAAAACAATGTTAAATATCAAAATGTGGTGGGTGGGTGTGCTTTGATTGGAGAAGTTGTCAATAATCCAATCCAGTCTCATATACTTTTGTCCCTGTTTTGTGGAAGAGAATTATGGCAACCCTAAGCCTAGAGTATTCTGGTCCTGGAGCTGCCCCAATGTCCCTGTTACCTGGGGCCTTCTGTTGTGATGCCGGGCAGCTGTTTGCATGAATGTCCAGCTGTGCTGCCCTGTGCTGCCACCACTGTGGTGAGTCACGTGCTCTGAGATCAGAATGAGGTGCCTAGAGTCAATTACATGGCTGGGCGCCTTGTTCTAACCTCAGAGCAAGCAATTCACCAAGGTGGTGCTGGCACTGGGCAGCACAGTGGAATGCATTGTAAACAACCATTCAGTGTTAAAACTGAGGTCTCTGGAACTTCCAGGAATATCTAGAGCAAAAAGTAAGTCTTTAAAAAACATTTTAAGGGGAGTATATGATGGATTTAGTGCTGAACTGGTCAGATATCTGGTGCAAGTTGTTGGTGCAAGAACAACTTGCATCAGACAGGATTGGGCCCTGCATCGTCCAGACTCCTCACACTGGGAATTGGGGGGGATGTTTTATTTGGTCCATGCAAACAGAGCCCTCATGTGCCATTTATGAATATAAAGTGCTTTTATAACAGCCTTCTTAAAACACTGGAAAACATTACTTTTTTGTACCAAAATCCTCCAGCCAGCATAAACACTAGCTGCACCAGACAAGAAAAATGGGAAGAGTTATTGTCCAAAAAAGTAAAGTTTCCAAACTCTGAGGAAAATAAATGGTTATCAGCAGGCTCAGCTTCAAATTTAGGGGGCCCTTGGTAAAACATCCTCAACCACTAAGTGCAACCACTGGCTATGATTGTTCCTAACATCCAATAAGCAATGGCTTAGTGGGACCATCGACTGCCACATTAAAAATGAAATGAAATGTCTTAAAACAACCGTACCACTAGGAAAGCAAATCCCTGTTTGAAACAGATGGAAAGTCAATCCTGTAAGGCTAATCAACTGCCCTCAGGTCACATAGTAAGCCAGTGACAGAAAGAGTGAAAGAATGTAGTTCCAGCACATCAGTAATTTGGAACAGACAAAACCAATATTTATCATCAGTACCTTTCCAAACACACACAGACACACTTATTCATTTACTTACTTTTTAGGCTCAAAAACATTTCAAACATTAAATCACTGACTCATAGCTAAATCCACCCGTGACTTTCAATCCATCTGTTATCGTAGAGGTGCATAACAGAGACCAAATCTGCAATCATACTATTACATAATTCATCCTAGCTAGATGAAAGAGGGAGCCTAGAGTGGAGAAGTGTAGAAAATTGTAGAAAATAAAAGATGCATTCAGTCTCTCCCAAACCAACTCCAGGCATTTCCTTGTATCAGTGGAAATAAACCAGTCCATTAAGGTCAACTGTGCAGAACTTATCCTACAATGGGGGCAGAGGGTTGTGTCAGCATTGTTTCTCTCCCTTATGGTTGCCCCAGGAAGATAGCAAGACTAGGAAGCAAAACAGACAGGCAGGAAAAATTGGCTTGAAGCTGCCTTTTCCAAAGTCACATTGAAACCCCACCCACTGCCCCACTGGCCCCCAAGGCAGCTGGAGTGCGCATGTCATGATCACACAGCACGGCTTCTAGCCGCACCACTGGGTATTTTTTTTAACTGTCCCTACCACCATCCTTGCACACCTTCACAGGAATGTACTGCCAGCAACATCTATCCCATTGCACGGCCATCTCAGTGAACCTGTACACATTTGCATGTGCAGCCCTTCACCGAGACAGGGCGGCAGAGCAAAGATGTGCCCATGGAGATGCCAGCAAGGTACAATCATGCCTCCCTTCATCCCCCACTTCACCCTATGCCCCCTCTTTGACTGTCCGTTTTGTGTATGTTATACTCATCTTCATGAGAGGTTCCATGGTTTCTCTTTGGGGTATTGCCGCCCCCACTGCCCCCAACAGAGTATGACAGCTCTGTTCCTTTTAAATGCACTCCTGAGACAGGGTGTTTACATGCACAATTAGGGTTAGGGTTTGGAAAGAGAACCCCTTTAGAGCCATACTGGCATTGGTGCATTTATACTTACATGTGAAGGTGTGCACTTTCTGGGAAATGTAGAAAAAAGCAGCTTCTTTTTGAAGTGGCTTTTCTCCATATAAGATGGCTAGAGGGCACTTTCTGGCTGGCTTCAAAGCATGCATCATCTAAACACCCCACCTTGAAGCCAGCTTGAAAACTGCTTATTTTGCCTGTCTGTTTCGCCCCAAGTCCCCTTCACCTCTACACTTTGGGATGTTAGGGTAAATGTTGTCCCTTTCTTCTACATTCTACAAAGATATCACAGAACAGGGATGGGGGTTGAGGTGAGAAAGGATTGGGAAGGAATGAAAAACTAATAATAGGAACAATTCCTTTGATCATTCAGTTCTCTCCCACCCTATGAATTTTTCAGAGTCTACTTTTGTTTAAGTTACTGGGAATTGTGCTTAGAATAATTCTGTAGATATCTTCCATCATAATAAGGAATCATGTTTAATACTTCTTGTTCCAAGGAGCACACATGAGTTTAAAGGACCACTTATCTCAGAAAATAGCAAGGAAGCAGGAGTTCAATCTTTTCCAGATCAACATATGTTCCATTCACAACTTGTTCACAACGTGTGCATTTTGTATCTGTACTCATATAGAAGGAGTATTGTTAAGATGCAGCCCTCAGAACAGTGATGTGTTATGTAATCGTCTTTGTCAAGGCAATGAAAACCAACTCATTAGTGAGCCATTTATGAGAACACAACTATTAAATGAGTACATTTAAAAAAATAAGTTAAGCTTGAAACAACTCAATGTAAGCCAGTTCCAGTATCTTGCACTTAATCATGTGCAATTAAAGTTCTAGAAATTTCTGAAGTGAAAGACAGTGTAATGTACAACTGAAAACTTTATTTTTTCAGTTGACTCTGCGATGTTGCCATTGAGATACAACAGATAACCAGATTCTTATCATAGTTTCATCCCACCTTTAAACAAAGATAGTGCATGCAGTAATATTACTCAGTATCAAACTATAACTAGACAACCAATAAATCATAGAATCTCATCTTACTGGAATTTCAAAAGTTTCCTGTGTATCATCCAGCATCTGGATTTTGATAGAAATAAGTTTTCCTGTAGGTGTTGTGGGCAGCTTTTGTCCATGTTCCAAAGTACTGATCCCGGCGTTCTCATGAGCACCTAACCGGGATCCTGCTGTCGGCCTCTGCTCCACTTCACCCATGGTTGGAGAAGCAAGCTTCTATTTCTGACAGAAGGAGAGGGAAAAAGAAAACATGAGACCACGTTACTTTGTAAGACACCAATGTACACAAGACTGCACACATTTGCATTATTCTGTAGTTCTGAACAATACAGACAGTAGAGTATCTCTTTTCCTCTAGAGGTTGAAGAACCTGTGTCCTCCATAGATGTTCTTGGACAATATCTCTCATCATTTCTGCCCACTGGCTATGTTAGCTCCAATAACATTAGAGGGAAACAAGGTTTGCCACCCCTGCGTTGGTGCACAAGTATTTTTGCTTGTGGCTCTTGAACCTATCATTCTATTTGTCTGCAATTAACTGTATCATATATAAATGTTTTTGCTTTCCTAGTATATATGTTGAAGATTGCCCCCTTAATTTTTTTCTGTGTTTTTATTTGCTTTTGCCAGATATTCCATTTTCTAATATTACCCGATAGAATGTCTAAGAGTGAAACTGTAGAGCTAAGCTTAGGTGTCTCTATTTTCTTCAACTGAAAGTCAAATTCTCTTTGGCTAAGTTACCGGTAACTTAGCTTCAGAAGCAACATGCACAAAAATAAACAAAAAAAATGCCCCCACAAAAGACAACAACCCTACAAGGCACCAAAAGAGCTACTGTTTGCATAATTCAATAAATTTATTGACATTTTGGCATTAAAATAAATGTATAATATAATCATGGAAAAGCCAATGACTTCATTAATCAAAACATTCAGAACAACAGCTATTCAACAGTATGTATGCCAAGCTGTTTCACCAACAATGTGGTTGGGTATACTATGAATCACTGGGACCATAGATTTTTTCCCCAGAAAAATCTAAGTAGTCATCGAAATCTATAAAGAGGAAGTTTGCCTTTTTCATATGATCCTATGACACAAGAGAGTATCCTGGAACAAAGATATATTCCTTTGTTTACCAAAATAATCCAAAATTCAAAATGAATTGCTATTTGAGTCTCCAAAAGCCTCACATTTCCTCTATGCTGCCTAGAAAAGACAATTGTTTAGAGCTGGACTTTTGCTAATGTTCTTGTTTTATGGATAGATACATAATGCAATGGTAGTTAGTCTCATTTGTCAAACCTTATACATCATACCATGGTCTTATTCTGTCCTTTCCTTTGTTCTTCTAACAGTCTGACTGAATTTCAAACCAAACCTGCTGCTATCATCTCACTCCTCTAAGTTGAGTAATTGCCATTCCATTCTTCATGCCTTTTATGCCTTGATCAATGATCATTAACAAGCATGTAGCAAAACAGGAGGAACCAGGATATAACTTTCTGGATGAACAAGCATACTGTAATAATAGACACAGTCATTGTGTGCATTTCAACACATGGCCACAACCACCAAAGACCTTAAGTAGGGAACAGGAAAAAGGACATTTTACCCCCAGGATTTTATACAATTCCAGATTTCATATCATTCAGCTTGTATGCAGAAAATATCATACAAAGAGCAAATTTAGACTCAGAGGAAGGAAGAGTGAAAATAGAAGTAAGTAACATCAATAATCTAAGATATACAAATGACACCATACTACTAGTGGAAAATATCAGAGACTTGAAACAATTACTAAGGAAAGTTAAAGAAGAAAGTGCAATGGCAGGCTTACTGCTGAACATAAAGAAAACAAAAATAATGACCACAGAGGATCTACACAAATCCAACCTGAATAAGGAGGAAATTAAAACAGTCAAAGATTTCCTGTACTTTAGATTAAATATTGATCAGAATTATGACTGCAGTCAAGAAATCAGAAAAGGATTAGCAATGGGGAGGGCAGCTATGAAAGAACTAGACAAGATCCTAAAGTGTATATACAACTGAGCACTAAAGTTAGAATCATCCAAGCCACTGTATTCCCCATCATCATGTATGGATGTGAGAGCTGGGCAGTGAAGAAAGCTGATAGGAAGAAAACCAACATTTGTGATGTGCTGTTGGAGTAGAGTACTGAGGATATGATGGACAGCCAAAAAGACAAACAAATGAGTCATAGAACAGATCAAGCCCAAACTCGCCCTGGAAGCCAAGATGATGAAACTGAGGCTGCTGTGCTTTGGTCATATAATGAGAAGGCATGACACATTAGAAAAGACAATAATGCTAAGAAAAGTAGAAGGTAGTAGAATGAGAGAGAGATCACATGCCAGATGGCTGGCCTCATCAAGGAGCTCATGGGTTTGAATCTGCAGGATCTAAGCAGGGCAATGGATGATAGAGATGTCTCATCCACAGGGTCGCCATGAGTTGAGGGCAGTTAATAACAACAACAACAAATATTAAGGCCAAAATCTAATTGCTAGTATCAATTAGCACACACCCACTGAAGCTACAAAAATATGGTAGGTCAACCTTTATGTAATTTCCATAATGGAATCAATAGATCTCTCCACACTAGGCCTAGCAATTGGATTAAGAAATTACTTTCAAGACACTGACAATTAACAATTCTACAGTATATTGGTACAAAGGGGGAGATGAGGGAGCAATGCTTACCTAAGACATAAATTCTGTGATTAGACTGCCAACATCACCCATGCTAATCTGTGAGTTCAAGAGATAAATACATATCACAGATTTTGAAAATGGCAAAGAAGCTGTAGACAGAGTTGGGAAATTTTACTTTTTGGACTATAATGTCTGGAATCCCCAGCCAGCATGGCCAGTTAGGGGATTCTAGCTGCTGTGAGGCAAAGAGTAGCCTTTCCAAGCTTCAGTTGTAGACTGTTTTACAAATTGTCTCAAGGAAACTTGCCGTTCCTCATAAACTCATTTCTTCTGGAGTGAGACCCAAGGTGGCTAGTATGGATGTCTAATCAACAACAACAACAACGTTCCCTAATTGATGGCTTAACACCATAGAACTACTCCTCCAAAGTAACAGTCAATCTGGAACTGTTAGGCTGATGCAAGGTGTAACACCAATTTATATGGGGTGATGGGGAACCAAACTGGCCTCATCAATGCCTCTCAGTCACTCTGTATTCATTCCAAAAACAAGGATCTGAAAAATATCAAAAATCGGAAAAAACATTTCGGAAACTAGTATACTACCACACAATAAAAAGCAGAAAAACTAAAGACTTGTCATTTAACATTATATTTTTAAAAACTTTGGCAAGTAGAATCACTTTCAGAGTTTCTATCATAAACAAATAAATTATTAATTTGGAAAACTAAGCCATCTTCTGGTTATTTCTGTTGCTTTCTACTTAATTAACTACACACTCATCGTATTTATGGTTTTTAAGACAAGGGGAACAGTTCTTGGTCATTAAGATATGAAACTAGGATAAATTTCTGACTCTGTATTTAATGAATCTAATATTACCCAAGGTTGTGGAAGAACACAGTAGCTCCTTTCCCTGGGGCATCAGACAAGACCCCATTGTAATAATCTTATTCTCATCAAACCTAGCATTATATATCCCAGAAAGCCTTCCTAATTTAGAAACCTCCAATTCTAGGAACTCAAAAGATGTTAATTTTTTCTTCTCCATTCATTGTGCCTGAGGAGTTATCAGAAGAAGGCTACACACTCATGCATTCCATCCCAAGGGACAAGTAAGCAAGTGAAGCATGAGATCTTATTGTAATTGATCTCCCTTGGTTCTGGCAGATTAAATCCTTTTAAATGTCTCAGTGGGTCAGAGGAATCAATAGCCAGGTTAAAAGAACCACAGATGTTTAGCATTTTCTTATTTTTCTCTCTCTCTACAATGGCAGAAATGGACGAGACAAGTGACAACTTTTCATGCCTGTACTCTCCAAATGTTAGTTTGCATTTGGAGACTTCCACTTTGTTAGAGTTTATCACTCTCTTCCTGCACTACTCTAACACACAGCCATTTTCTCTTCTTTCTTTCTTTCTTTCTTTCTTTCTTTCTTTCTTTCTTTCTTTCTGTTTTAGACCATGCATATGATTAAAGAAAAGTATGTGTAAGAAAATATATTTTTCTATGTTTTACTAATATGACTGGGGTTCTGTCTGCACTGGCCAGGATACTGTGGGGGCAGCCTGGAGTATCCTGGGCCCGAACCTCCTCCTATTACTTGGGGCCCTCCATTCTAATGCCAGGAGGCTGGTTGCATAGGTGTTCCACTCACTCCTGTAGTTAGAAAGAGGTGCCCAGCCTCAATCACATGGCTGAATGCCTTGTTTTGACCTCAGGGCAAGTGGTACAGGCCAGTGGTGGTTGGGCCAACTGGCAGAATGGGACGTGTTTTGAACAGCCACCCAGCATTTGAACAAAGGGCTTTAGATCTTCCCCTACAGTCTGGAGCAAAGAGGGAGTTGTTTAAACCTATTTTAACAGGGATACCTCAGGTTTGATGCTGAATGGGCTGGACATTGTCTAGTCTTTTCACGCTGGACTCAGGGTTGGGGCCATGCATCGTCCAGGCTCCAGACCAAGAGGGCAGGAGGAGGGCTGTTTATTTGGCCTTCCTCTGCTGGACCCTGTGGGGGGTGGGGGACTGGTTGTTGTTCAACATTTGCATTTTCACTTTGATTACTTTGCTGGAGTGCTCCACTAGAATCCCTCATATTTCACATCAACAACAGGTGTACTCGAGGCCATTTCCAGTGCATATGCAACACAATGCATGGGGCTGGGAGGAAACAATGTCAGAACAGCCTTAAGGATACACTGGAGCAGCAACTTCCAAATAAACAAAAAGGAGAAGTGTGAAAAAGGAGAAACACGGAAGAGTCAAAGTACACATTCCTTCCAGTGCAACTGAGGGATTTCATTTGTTTGTTTTCCTTTTAGTCAGAAACAACTGTGGGAGCCTCTGAACTTGTTTGGCACCACAGTCCATGGGAAGGAGAGAAATTTTAATCCTCTGGTCTCTTGCCTTAACCCCCTCTCCAGGAAAATAGTTCCTACTGGCTAAGTAAAAACACCTTCCTTCCTTCTGCTACTATTACTATACAATTATCTTTACCTCCTGTCCCTGTTTACTGAGTTCTCGTTTCATATTTTATGTGTACACTATGGATAAAGGGGGGGGGGCTGTGGCACACTTGAAGTTTCACCTGAAGTGTTTGCTTTTATTTCATATGCTGATTTTGCTACCAGTACTGAAATAGCCTCATGCTTAATTTGCATACTCAAAGACAGAAAAAAAAGAGAACAGAAAAAAAAAAAAGAAAAAAAAGGGGGGATGAAAAGGGCCTGTTAAACAGTACTTGAATATACATCTTACAGAGCAGGTTCTTTTATTAGAAGTTTTGCAAGAAAAGAGGAAAAGAAGAGTTGGAGAAACCAAAACAGACTAAGAACAAGATGTCAATAAGAGAGGAGTGCTTTGGAATGCGTCCAAAGCAACAAAAGGGGAAGTGCTGCCTAAGCAGAGAATTATAGAACGTCTGTGCAGCTTTAGATAAGTTACTTTTCTAAACCACCATTCCCAGAATGCCCCAACCAGCATGGTCACTGACCACCTAGTTAAATCTGACAAACAGTTTTTCAGACATACCAAGGAGGGAAAATAAAGGTGTGTGATGGAAAGTTGGCCACTCTGAATCAGATTAGTTGAAGGTCTAGTTAAAAAATTCTGAGAGTATATATCAGGGGTAGGCAACCTTTTTGAGCCAGGGGCCGGGTTGC
>JAIPUX010001232.1:51947552-51959689 GCA_020142125.1 Phrynosoma platyrhinos | reverse complement strand
TGTCTGGTTCAGAGAGCTGGGAATGTAGGCATGTTTTGAGAAAGAAGGAAGGGGCTGTATGTGAGGACTTTGAGGCATTCTTTTCTTTGGCTGAAGGAGGGGGGCTATTCAGTCTCAGCTAAAACGCTTGGTGAGACATGTCTGACTTTTGGATCTATCAATAAAGTTCTGTTGATTCTTCAATCAAACTGACTGGTTGATTGTCCAAGATGCTGCTGTCTGTCCACGATACCTTGCCACTTTTGAGGGATTTTGACCGGGGTCTAGATGCCGTCAAATGGCATCAAACCACCGACATCATATAGTGCAGATACACCACTGCAGGGCTGAACACTTGATAATACACTTGCTTTTTTGTAGGGACTACTGGCCACACCCCCCAACTGTTTTCCAAAAAGAGAAAAAAAGAGCAGCCCTTTTGGATTGGACCAAAGGTCCATTTAGGTTGCAATCCTATATCAATTCACCTGGAAATAAGCCCCCATTGAATTCAGTGGGGCTTATTTCCCAAGAGATATGGATTGTGGTGCTCAGGATATATGGACTGTGGTGCTAGGTAAGGAGAGGGAAGACTCCTGCTAGTACTTATCATACAGCATTGTGGAATTGTTCTGCTTTTTCCTCCCCAACATATATTTTTTAAAGGTAATGGGAAAACATGGGATAGTTGCAAACAAGTGGTGTTGTCCTTTGGACCTTTTTTTCAGAATTCGATGAACCAGGCAGGGCAGTTGCTCAATAGAAACCTCAGATGGAAGTACCTTAATAGCTGGTTGAGAAGCTGGGACTGCTCTTGTTTGTCCACTGGAGATATACACCTGTTTCTGAACATGAAGGCTCTTTTTAGATGTAATGGATAACAGCTATTGAAAGACCTGTCCTCTATTAATTTATCTAACGGCATCTAAATCAGTGGTTCTAATCATGTCTTCTGGCAGTTAATTTCCTAAATTAATAAGACATCTATGTCAAGAAGTATTTTCATCTGACTAATGCATTGTAAATTAGCTTTACAGGGTAACCTCAAGGTCTAGTGGAGCAAGAGCAAAAAAAGAAAGAAAGAAAACTCCACACTTCCAAATCATTATTTTATAAGTGTTGTCACGTTCCCTCACTTTACTTTAGTTGTCTCTGCCTCAGACAGAGTGCCCATATGCTTTAGTCAGACTTACTCTGTTTTGGGAAAATGTTCCAACTTTCTATTTATTTCCTGTACAATCCATACAGACCACCGAAATCCTCAAAGGTGTCCAAATTTGTATGTGACGTCAAATTACTAAATATGATGAAAAGCCATCAAAGATCTGCAAAGAGCCCCAAAATGGCATTTCCAAACTAGGTGAGCAGATGACAAAATGGCAAATGAGAGTTAATGTAAATGAAGTAAATGTGAAAGGATGATTTAAGTGTTGTATATTGGGGAAGGGGGGGATCTGGCTTTAAAGATAAATATATGAGTTGTGAATTAACCAACAAAGAGATATTTATTACAGTAGATAGAAGCTTGACACATTTTAATTCAGCTGTCCATGGTTCAGAAGAAGGCATACTCAGGAGGAGTTAATTCCATCTGCCTGTTGCCTTTATCACCTGAGCAAATGAGGGGCATGCGTAACTGGTTCTGCCTATGTGTGTGTGTGTATCTGTACAGACATGAGTGTGCATGGATGTGCATTACCTTTTCTGGAAGAAAAACTGAAGCATTGATAATGTTTCAGCTTAGAAAAAAACAACAACAACTAAGCAGAAACTAAAAATGTTTGACATTTTTCATAGGGTGAAGTGGAGAGATAGACAATTTTCTATTTCTCAAGACCAGTCCTGTCTTTAGTCACTCCAAGTAGTTGATGTGAGGTATAATAGAAGAGAGGGGTTGCTATTTACTGTCAAACAGAGGGAGAGGTAGTTATTGTATATATATATAGAGAGAGAGAGAGGGTGGGGGTACACACGCACACGTAGCATAAGAACTTGCCTTGCCTTGGAAACTATACACCTTGAATATGGAGAGCAGGGGTACCATTTGCTACTCCACCTTAGACAGCAAAATGCCTTGGGCCAGTCATGCTCCCTCTCTTGTAATACTAGAATGAATTCTTGTGATAATCATTTTAGGTTATTTTTGGGACCAGTGTATTATATACTTGTAAGGATTTTTACAGACTGCAAAGTCAAAAGGTAGCTAATACAATGTGGATGAAAACAGGGGATGAGCATTCCATGGCATATTACAAAAAAGAAAAGGGGAGAAAAAACTCCATCTTAATGTACCGTACATAACAGAAGACAGTGAAGATGACAACCAAGAAAATGTTTTCTGTAGCTTCATTTTAGAATACATTGGGTTGTTACATGCTATAGAACAGGGGTAGGCAACCTTTCCCCTTTAAGGGCCGAGGGACTTCAGCTCCCAGAATCCCAGGAGCTATTGGCCAACATGGGACTATTGGCCAACATGGCTGAGGCTTCTGGGAGCTGAAGTCCCTCGGCCCTTAAAGGGGAAAGGTTGCCTACCCCTGCTATAGAACAATGATGGCAAACCTTTTAGGGCCTGAGTGCCCAAACCTGGTTATCGGGTGCTAAGGGTGGGACTTCTGCCCTCTGGGACTTCTTCCCCCCCACCCTCTCAGGCTTTCAGCTGCCTCTCCAGAGACAGCTGAAAGCCCAGGCTTCCTGTGCTGTCCCCAGCCTTCAGCTGTCTCTGGAGAGGGAGGCCAGGGAGGGTCAGGAAGGAGGAGGAAGAGGTGCACACCTATTCCTTCTTCTCCCTGTTCTCCACATGCTGAGGGAAATGGCGTCACGTGCCATCTCTGGCATGTGTGCCATACGTTCGCCATCACAGCTATAGAACCATAATCTCTACATATATCACATACAAAATAACAGGTATGTCAAAAACTGGTATTCCTCGACAAAATAAGATATTAGCCTAAATACTGTATGCTTTCTTATGTTTCTCACAGTTGCCCCTATGATTTAAGTGATTTGTATCACTGTTGTTAGTAGTGTATTATTTGAGCATTTCACAATAATTATTGTTTATCTCTAGCTGATGCGCAAGTTCAAAGATTGTAATTACAACTTGTCCCAGAAAATTGACATTTCTTATTGCAAAGCAATAGAAATGTGATTCTGCAGCAAAAGTAGTGGAGTTTAGAGACTGATTTTAAAAATGACATCTGTTTGTTCCATGTGGTAGAAATACTACTGAACAAATAATTTATTTTGATTTTATTATGAAATTCATAGCTTCCTGAATCAATTCATGTTACTGAAAACAATTTTTCAAATGGGCAGATATCTGAAGATATTGCACTGTCTTTATCAGTGCAAAGTAGAGTTTTATAAGTTAGAGGACAGATGTGTATGTAAAACAGACTAGCAATTTTATGACACAGGAAGATATTATCTACATTTGCTTTAGCACTTTGGGAGGTGCCTGAACATTTACAGGATATTTAAATAGCCACATGTTCTGTTCCTTAGGAAGGAGACTAGCCCAGGAAGTGGAACAGCAAATCCCAACCTTTCTCACTAGTCAGGGGACATAGTATCCAAAGCCAATCCAGTTATTTTGGCACATGAGGCAGAGGATATCACACCCCAGCAACAAAAATATAACAAATATTTTTCAATTTACTGACCCTCCAGGACACCCCAAATCCACTGACTGAGGTGGCTGCCTCACTGACTAATAAAGTTAGAATAGTAATTTTCTTATTATACTATTAATCTGTCCTTATGTGATACTATACCAAGAAAGTCTCTTGGGTTGTATTTCCATACTTCCATATGAAACCCCCACATACTATTCATAGTGCTTCTGAATACCTGCAGTTCAACACAACAGTATGTCTAAGCAAGAAGGCCATCCATTGTCTATGTATCTGATTGATAATGGATGGGGAGCTCCATCAGCATTAAATATTTTTTCTCAGAAGGCCTCTCAATCACAGTTTGATACCCTCTTGTCAGGTTTAATTTCCTCATTCTATTTTACTGGGTATGTTCTGTAGGACTCTCCATCTTTCACGAGTGGACTGAGACAAAATAGTTCTTCCTACATCCTTTCTTCCTTCACAATATTTCCTATTCTTCAATGTCTAAACCTTTAAAGATATTAACTTGCCATGCAGAATGGCAAAAACTCAAACCACTGCTTCACAGGAGTATGTACACAGGAAAGCATTTCTCCTTTCTGCAAGCTTTGACTGCCTTTCCTTTTTGCCTATTCTCTCATCTCCATTGAATCTTTCAGTCTTCCTTCCCTCATCTCTTTTCACCCACTGGCATGCAGCTTTCTGAAGCTCATGTCTGAGAGACCTACTGTACTAGTATACAGTATTGGTTAGAAAATTGGACTAGGAGTAGGGAGACACAGGTTTGGTGACCAATTCAGCCATGAAATTAGTCACCAGCTCTTGGCGTAATCTATCTCATAGGATTGTTGTGAGGATAGAATGGGTAGAAAAACATATACATTATCTTGGAAATTGGAGAGGTGTCAATTTAATTAATTTATTAACTAATCAATAATATTTTCCTTTCTAAATTTCATTTATTTCTACAGTTCCCCCACAAGGCCATCCTTGTGTCCTATGCCTCTATAATACCACAGCAGTCCAGCCAAGAGACTGTTTTGCCTATCCCACCTTTCTGTAACATCTGAGTAGCTCAGCCAGTCACTGCCAGATGAATGTTCATTACTAAGATATTGTGTATATAACATTACATAGATTAGGTAGGGCTGGGTAGACTTCAACTTTGCAGATCTATTTTGCTTTTTTCTAGAACCCCAGGGTCCAGTAAGGGAAGCAGGAATAAATCAATGACTCAGGCAGCAATAATTAAGGGAGAAGTGAGGAACACATGGCTCTGAACAGGCTCAGCCCAGGAATTTATGATCATCTGATAACAAAGTTCACAAGATCATTCACATACAAATCCATCCCTGGATTCCCCTCAAATTATTTTTCAGCAATCTAATTGGGGAAACATAGGAAATATTTTAGTTGCTTCTACTGTTAGACAACTAGGGATCTCAGCTACTTGCCAGTCCAAAGCAAATCACCCCAAGACCTGCCTTCAGGACTAGATAATTACTGAAACTCCTCCTTCAATGTATTTTGTTCGTCAAGTTATCTGTGCTGCTCCTAATAAGTATTACCACTGAACCAAGGAATAGTCATGTACTGCTTTGAGCATGAGCAGATAAGGACTTGGTTTGCCAAGGAGAATACACCTCCACTCAATCATACCTTAAGCATCTGTCTGAATTGCAGAAGTTCCAAAGAAGCAGAAAAGGATGGATGGGGAGGTTAATGGTCTCATTATGTCAGCTGTTGGTTAGTAACCTCTTTTTGCCCCTTATTATACCATCAGCATAGCCTACAGAGCTGTGAAATGTGTCTCGTTGCAAACTCTTTTCTAAGAACAGCAGAAAAATTCAATGTCCTCATCTATAACAGCCTTCAAATGGCACGAACCATTTAACCACACAGCTATTGAAATTCAAGATTTGTGTGCCCACATGCAGAACATAACTGTCAGAGACAGGAAGTATTGTAAAGAATCATTGCCCACAAATATAAACAATATATTTCTGTCTCTTACTAGTTTGTGGTCTCTGGCCAAATTTAGTTTTGTACTTTTCTATAACACTTGAAACAGTACCTGGGGGGAAAGTTGAATCAAGTGGTGCCAAGACATTAGTCTTCCTTTGATATTGGCACCATGTATTCACCATGTGGTCCTGAGAATCCAGACATCTTTTCTCTCAAACCACTGCCTTCCTTTCCTCAACTCCCCATGAATTTTGTGTTAAATACTGGTTAGTAGCAGTTTTTAGAACGTAGATTGTAATTGTGCTGCATCTTTTTGGAAGTGAACTAACACTTTTGTCTGACTTAATCTGAGGGTGCAACTTCTTATGTGCTGGGTGAAAGTGTGGACCATTGTCAGTTTTAAAATGTTGTATCTGTGCAATAAAGTTCAAATTGCAGGAAATTCCTTCACACTTTTAGTGAAAAAATTAGATTAGATTACCATTGTTATGGCTTCATTTTTGCTTGAAACAATATTGTATGATCATTGCAGAGATTGTGTGTGTGTGTGTGTGTGTGTGTGAGAGAGAGAGAGAGAGAGAGAGAGAGAGAGAGAAATTTTACTTCATTGGCAGCTGGAGGGTTTCATATCAACAGGGTGGTAAATCTGGTCTGATTTTTAGTCCCAACTTTAAAGGAGATATCCAAAGTGCTAAGCCTATTTGGAATACAGAGTTGAATACCTTGGCTAGTTATATAAATGTTGACTAAAATTCAATACAGAGAGCCATCTGTCTTCTCCAGTCATCTTTCCAGAGAAGAGAAGTCTTTGTGGATGCTCTCAGCTGAGTGTTGAATTCAAGCCACAAGTAAAGACTCCTTTCTGATGTGCCAAAACCTATCTTCCATCATTACAATGCTCCTGAACTATACTTTTTCGCTTCTCAAATCACCCAGTGCGCAGAGTACTGCTCCAGGGCATGTCAGGGGAGGTTGCAAGGAGATAGCTTCCTGCTCAACTGGGAAGATCTCACTCTGTACAAGTTCCCTCTGTTTCCTCTTTTGACTAGAGTCATTGCCACACTCCATCGAGACTAAGCAAAGTGCATCTTGGTCATCCCAATGGCCCAGACAGCCTTGGTTCACTTCTCTTCTTCATCTGTTTCGAGGAGCTTATGTTCTGCTTCCATGCAAACTGGATCTCCACAGCCTCTACAATGGCTGTGTCAGACAGCCCAACCTTGACACTCTCCACCTGTCAGTGTGGAGATGCCTGCTGTAGCTACTTTGCTGCAGGTAGTCAGGTAGGTTGTCTCTAAGGTAGTCATATGATTACAAGCAGAAAAAGTTCATTGATGTCTTGCATCCACTGTCCATTGATGTTGCCAATAATAATAATAATAATAATAATAATAATAATAATAATAATAATAATAGTTTTTATTTGTATTTTCCCGCCTCTCCCTACGGATCGAGGCGGGATTACAGGAAAATATATAATATATAAAATAATATACAAAAATAAAATATATAAAATCATAACAATAAAAAAACACACAATCCATATAATAAAATCCAATACCCAATCATGTAACCAGACTGGTCGTCATCTTCAAGTATCCAGGAGGCCATATCAGGTAGTACTATTAGCTTTCAGAATTACAATTGGGAAGATCAGGTGGATGCTACTGTGTCATGTTTTGGACTTTATGCTTTCCCACTCAACTTGAGGTTTTTCTCTATCCTTGATACATTATTACTTGGCTATTTCAGGATAGTTTCAGCTACTGGGCAAGCCTTCTTGCTTTACAAATCTTTAGTCAACTGTTTTTGAGCAGATACAAATACCTTTTCTCAAAAAAAAAATACAAGTACCTTCAAATGGGACGTAGTGGCTTAGTGGTTAAATGCCAATTCTGATAATCGTAAGGTTGGAAGTTTGGCAGTTAGAGGCCCAAGTGCTGCGTGATGGGATGAGCTCCCATCACTAGACCCAGCTTCTGTCAACCTAGCAGTTCAAAAGTATATAAAAGTGCAAGTAGATAGGTACTACTTCATTGGGAAGGTAACAGCATTCCATGTAGTCATGCTGGCCACATGACCAACAGAGTCATCTTTGGACAACACTGGCTCGCTGGCTTAGTAATGGAGATGAGCACTGCCACCTACAGTTGGTTACGGATAGACATTCATGTCAAGGAGAAACCTTTACCTTTACCTTTACCTTTACCTTTACCTTTACCTTTACCTTTACCTTTACCTTTACCTTTACCTTTACCTTTACCTTTACCTTTACCTTTACAAATGCCTTTGTTCCCTGGTGTCTGGCCTGATGTCCAAGTGAGGCCTGGACTTGGCACTTGACCATCTCTGTGGGAGACCCTTCAGGCTGATGGCAACCTGTGATCTACATCTTTCTGTTTGCCTTTGTGATTGGCATGAGAGGTGGTGATTGCTAGGAGAGCTGGTGCCCTGCAGCTGGATTAACCATATCTTCAGTTCTATCCAAACAGGACTATGTTGAGACTCGACATCATTTTCTGACCCAAGGTGGTGTTCTCCTTTCATTTGAACCAGGACATTATTTTGCCTTCCTTGTTCCATTTCAGACTGTGGGAGGCGGTGGTGGCACCACCTCGACATATGGAAGGCTTTAGCCTTCTACATAGACAAAACTGCAGCCTTCTATGTTTCTTCCAGACTGTTTGTTTATTACTCACTGTCAAGGAAGGGACCACCTGTTTCCTTGCAACACTTCTCAAAGTGAGTGGCATTGACTATGTGCGTGTCTTATGAACTGGCTGGAAAGGACCCTTCAGCTTGGGTTTGAGGGTGGTTGCAGCCTCCTGTGCTTTTCTGGCTAGTGCATTTGCTGTACATCTCCTTGATCTCAACATATGACTTTTATTTCACATTACAGAGTAGACTTGAGGTCATAAGCCAATACTATGTTTGGGAAGGCTTTACTTTGTTCATTCTTTGTATGAATGTATTGTTGAGTTCCACCTTCTGTACTGTGTTGCTGAACGCTTTTGAATACAGCTTTATTTCAGTACTGTGCTTTTACTGTTTCAGGGGGTTTCTCTCTTTGAAACCATGTTGATATTGTTATATGACTATTGAGGCAGGGGGTTGTTGTGCTTATGCTTGTTAACTATTTACTTCAGCAAAGTTTGATTATTTGAACTGACACTCCCACCTCCTACTTCTTGTACCTTGCTAATCTCCCATTTTTGCAAGTCTTCACAAAGGAGAAGAACAGGTTGCATACCTGTAACTGCAGTTCTTTGAGTGGTCATCGATGAACTCACACAACCCCACCCATCTTCTCAGGGCTGGGTTAAGCAACATAAGCAAATGCTTAGGGCATCAAGGGAAGAGGGCCACCACAGATATTTTCCATTGCTGGATTTACCATGGACCATATGGTGCAAAACTGCAAATGGTGCAGCTGAACCAGGCTCCACAAAAAAAGGCTGCTGCATTAAATGGAAAAAAAAATACATACATATATACACAATAAAAATAATGATAATAAAATAGTAATAATAGAAGTTAATAATATACATTAATATTGGGAATAAAACAAAATTAGAAACTGGTAACTGGTAAACTGCCACATGGTCCACTGAGGCTCATGTGATTGTTCTTGTTTTGGTCATGTTGGCTGTCCTGTCCAGTTGTCCATGGAGAGTGAGGGCAGTGGCACTCAGTACATTGTTGCCAGATTTTTTGGGGGGGGGCAGTATTCCACAAATTTGGAGGTTTCTAAAGGTTTTTTATTGTTTATATTTTGAATTAGATATATATGTGTGAATAGACCTTCTTTCAAGCCTTTGGTTGCTTTTACCTCCCAACCTCAGAAAATCCCCTATTACTTACATTTTCCCTGTCCCGTCCCCCATAACACTATTCCTATATGTAAGGGGTCAGGGTCCCAAGTGTCTTCCCAAACTAGTTCAGGTATTTTAGGTAGCATGTAAGCTCTTGTTTATAGCTCATAGAAATCACTTAAAATAAACAGTAACTTTTCTTGAATAACATTAAGAAATAAAGTATCCTGTGTGAGTTATTGTAAGCTTACTATGGCTATTTATCATCAAAAACAGAACAAGCCTTTAAATAATCTTCATCCTACTGTCTCTCTCAGCAGGATTACCACATAGCCTCTAACTAGATTAACCAAACCTGCCAACTAACTCTGGATCTCTGACTCTCTGTCTGAATCTTGCTGACGCCCTCTCTCTTGCTCCAGTTGACTGACTGAACTGAACTAACTCTCCTGTCCTTATTTGATCTTAACTGAAAACCCCTTCTTCGAGTCTCCTCAGAAACACTCCAGCTTTTATTCATACTAATTCCCCCACTGCCTCCCCCTCACAGCCTTCCTGAATAGTGATTGGCTGCCAGGAAGCCAAGTCTGCCTAGCAATTACGTCCCAATATGGGACACCAAAATCCTTTAAGTGCTGAGGGCCTCTAAAGGTCTTCATCCGGCATGTTTCAGCAGGAAGCCCCTTATAGAGGCAGCCGGAGTTGGACAGAGCTACCACTTAAATGCTTCACAATTAGGGTTGTTATAATTCTCTTCCAAAAAACTGGGACAAAATGTAGGATATCCAAGAAAAACAGAGGACACAACCAACTAAAAGCCAAAAACATTAATAAAACTTAAAAAAACAATATAAATTCATCTCAGTCATGCTCAAAATGGAAGACATTTTGACATTCTTCCTGGACAGAAGGTTGGGATGTAGTTTTGTGTGGGTTGTGTGTTGGAGACCAGGGTTTGATTCCCTTTCTATTGGGTGACCTTGGGCAAGTCACACTTTCTCAGCCTCAGCGGAAGGCCATGGCAAACCCTCTGTGGCCAAGTGCTTTGTAAATTTCTTACCTGGCACAGAAGGACAGTGAGGATGATAAGAGGGATGGAGAACAAAATCTGTGGGGAAAGCTTGAAGGAGTTGGGCATGTTCAGCCTGGATCTGCCTGGAGCCCAGCTGGTCAGCTGAAGCCCCATGCAGCCACGGGAGGAAGGCCTTCCATCCCTGGATGTCTTTGGGGCTTGTTTGACCTGTTGGCCAAGGCCCCATGCGGCTGCACTAGGGTCAGGGAGGCCTTGCCCTTGCCAGGACATGATCCCAAAACTGGGTAGGACATCCCAAAGACCCTTAAAAACTAGGAATGTCCCAGCAAAAATCGGGATATGACAACCCTATTCAAAATGCTACAGAGCCCTCAGAAAGAGGCACTAAGCAAGTCCAGGGTAACTCAGTTGTGTGAGTTCACAGATGACCACTCGAAGAACTAATTACAGGTATGCAACCTGTCTTTTCCAACTTACAGAATTCCTAAGACAAACCTATCACAGGGTTTTCTTGGCAAGATTTGTTCAGAGGAGGTTTGCCATAGTCTTCCTCTGATGCTGACAGAATGTGACTTGCTCATGGTTATCTGTAGGTTTCCATGAGGGGGTGCATTCAAACCCTGGAGTCCTAGTCCAACACTCAAACCACATTATCCAGTTGGCTTGTGCAGACCTGTGACTCTGCAATTTTTCCTCCCCCACAATATTTTTGAACCATCTTTACCTGACCTGATGAAGAAGCTAGTGGGCTTGGTAAACTAGCATGCTGATTTTTGCACTTTTTGGTTGGGGGCCTAATAATGGCATCACCACAGTGCATTTGACTACTTCTGCATTTTTAAAGGGGAAATATGATGCTGGATTAGATAGTTCTTTGGCCCAATTATTATCCTGAAAGGTTCTTTTTATGATTGCTAGCTATCTCAGTGCCTATGGCTAAGATGAGCTCATACTGGATCATGGCAGTCACATAATTGTATGCCTTGAGCAGATTTTTAAGGTTCACCTGCTTTTCATTTTTTTAAAGTTGGCAACCATATCAGTTATACAGCCTAATCCTCTGCTTCAGAAATCAATCACTGGGAAGAAATCATACTGAATTCTGTGTGTATACATAAACATTTTGAAGTTGTTCTTGTATTGTGTGTAGAAAAAACATGCATACAAAAATAAATGTTTTGTGTTTTTTTTTTTTCTTGCTTTTAAAAAGAGTTGCAAAGAATTCACATTCCTTGTCTGAAGTTTATCCTGAGCTATCATCTGGCTTTCTCATAGTCAACTAACCAGATAATTGACACTAGCTGCAAACCCACTTCTCCAAATGCAGCCCATTGTAGATGAGGGATGACACTCCTTCATAAATAGCTGAAGCTGTTTTTCAAGCAAAGGTATTTACAGTATATTGAAACCACCAGAAGGGATTTACCAAGACCAATGGCAGGATCTTTATTCCTTGTTCTTGTGATAGTTAAAACAAGTCTCTAGACTACGAGTGTATGCCAATCCATATGTTGTTGGACCACAACTGCCAGCGTAATCAATGGCAGAGGTTGATGTTGCCATCCAGTATCTCAAGGGACACACATTCCCCTTCCTTACCCTAGACAACTTGCAATGCCCTGTAATTGTTGATGTGTTGGTGGGAGAATATAACAATCATGACAGGCAGAACCAAAAGACAGATCTGTTTTTTAAAATGAAATCCTTTCCCCATGTGATCAAAGCTCC
>JAIPUX010001232.1:51913186-51935568 GCA_020142125.1 Phrynosoma platyrhinos | reverse complement strand
GGACAGACCACTGCAATTTAGAGGCCCTGCAGGCCTCTGGAAAATTGAGGCCCAAACAGTGCCACTGGGCCAAAGAGTTTTACCGGTTCAAATTTAGTTTTTCCCAGGAAAACAAAATGTTCTGGCTGATGCCTTGTCTAGACTCCCACAATATGAGAGTAAGAAGCAGGCTCCCATTGGGACTGTGTTTACTTCGGAGCAACTGGGTTTAGCAGTGGTGATGCGGAGTCAGGCACAGAAATAGGAAGAACAATGCTCAGGGCATTTGTTTGAGGAGCTGCAGGAGGTGGGCAAGACTGTCCAGTGGTTAAAGGCACATTCTGATGCCTTGCAGTGCAAAAATGGTATGTGGTATAAAGGTTCCAGGATATATGTCCCCAAGGAGCTGAGACTCAAAATTCTGCAGTTGTGCCATGACACTAAAGCAGCAGGACATTGTTTTTTGTTTTTTTTAAAGGACTTGGCACCTGATCCACAAGCTGTACTGGTGGGATGGGATCAGGACCGATGTGGAAACATACATCAAAGGCTGTTTGGTGTGTGCCCATACCAAACCGGCTGGAGGCAAACCCTGGAGGCACATTGCAATGGATTTTATTCCTGAGCTACCAGTCAGTAGGGGCAGAACACCATTTGGGTGGTGAAAGACTTATTTTCTAAACACATTCACTTTGTGGAGTGCAAGGGTTTTCCCATGGCATCCAAACTAGCAGACATGTTCATAGCCCACATGTATAAATTACACAGATTACCGGACAAAATTGTGAGCCACAAAAGGAGTCAGTTCACACCCCAGTTCTAGAAAATGTTGCCAAAACAATTGGGGGATGAACAGGCCATGAGGATGGGGATTAGTTTTAGGCTGGTGGAATATCAGGCTCGGTTGGTTCTGCCCTGAGTTTGAATATGTTTTAATTGAGTTATGGGTATATGTGGGGATGATAGCTTATGTATTAGGAGTTTGGAATGGAAATAGGCATGGATGATATAGGAGGGAGGAGAAGCTATACGACCATCTGTATGGCCTTGGCAGTGAGATAGCCTGTTCTTGTTAAAGACTGGAATGTGTGGGAGGTTTTCTTTTTCCATTTGCTCTGAGAACTTGTAGCCTGGTAATGCTTGGTATGTAGCTAAGGGGGGGGGGGGGCTAAGGGAAATACCACAATGCCCTTAAGTCTCTGTCTGGCAGCAACGACAGCCATGCATTTTGTGAACATGCAAGACACCACAGACAACCTGAAGGGGAAGAATTTGAAACTAGAAGGCTCCCCCCCACACACAAATGACAGGAATTGTCTGTGCAATGGTTGAATCCCTATGTGGAAATAAGCATCCTTGAGACAGAGCATAGCAAACAAGTTTCCTCTCTGCAGCAGGGGGAAGATGGAAAATAAGAGTGACCATTCAAAAATGTCTGGGTGGAATGAAGGCACTGACATGTTGGTCCAAGATCAAATGAAGATTCTTGTCATTTCTGTTCATGATGAAATAGAGGAACCCCCAGTATATCAAAGCTATAGGAATGGGTTTGATGGCACCTTTTCCAAGTAAAGTTACAACTTCACTCAAGAGTGTATTGGAAGGGGGAATGACACAGATCATCCATGGAGGGATGTTCCACACACTCAACAGCATACCCCTTCCTGAAAATTTTGAGAATTCAAGAGTTGGTGATAATTGCACCCAGGCATGGTAGTAATAGGCTAGCCTATTGCTGAAAGTGGGAGAAGTAAGGAAGAACAATGGGAGAGGAGTCAAAGAAGCCTTTCCCTCTGGTCCTGCCTGTTATCATGAAGCAAAGATGGTATTTTGAGAAGGACTGGCGTTTCCCAGAGGATGCAGAAGACTGAGATGGATTATGAGATTGACAGGAGGCAAATGGACTGTAGGAATGCCTTGCTCTCGAGGGCGATCCCTGCCAACTAAAGCAAGACCTGATTAATTTCTGCACTGTTGACCTCATCTTCTGCTACAGAAAGAAATATAGAATACAGAAATATATACAGAAATATACAGAAAGAATATAGAAATAGTAAAAGAATTCTCATATCTGGGAACAAAGATTGATAGGAACAGGGACTGCGGTCAGGAAATCAGAAGATTAAGAATGGGGAGGGTGGCTATGAAAGAACTAGAAAAGATTCTAAAATGCAAAGATATATAACTGAGCACAAAAGGTAGAATCATACAAGCCATCATATTCCCTATTACCATGTATGAATGTGAGAGCTGGTCAGTTAGAAGCAAGATAGGAAGGAAATCAATGCATTTGAGATGTGGTGCTGGAGAAGTGTTGAGGATCCCATGGACAGCGAAAAGGACAAACAAATGGGTCCTAGAGCAGATCAAGCTGGAAATCTCCCTGAAAGCCAAGATGACAAAATTGAGGCTGTAGTACTTCAGGCACATCATGAGAAGGGAGGACTCATTGAAAAAACAATAATGATAGGAAAGGTGGAGGGAAGCAGAAAGAGAGGAAGGCCACATGCTAGATGGATGGACTCTATTAAGGAGGACATGGGTATGAGTTTGTAGGAATTAAGCAGAGCAGTGGAGGACAGGGGGTCTTGGAGATGTCTCATCCATAGGGTCGCCATGGCTCGAGATCAACTTGAGGGCAGTTAACAACAACAAAAATGCTCCCATACATGTGATTGGCAATGCGCAGAATAGAATTTCTTTCACATCAGATCCAATTTCTGATATTCTTTGTTGCCAGGCATGGAATGGGAATTCTGCAGCGATTTGAATTGGGCAGCCTCTGCTACCACCGAAATTCAGCTTAGAGTGCTTGAGGGTATCACAGCTGCCACCGTTGTCAGTAGCAAAGCTATGCTTGAAGCCTTTAGGATTGATCATGGAACTTCAGCATCACCAGTATTTGGAGCATTTCTTCTTCTTGTGCCTCTTCTTATCTCCTGACCGGTGGGGTGGGGGTGGGGTGGGAGAAGAAGATGATAGCAAGAGAGTATCCCAGTGTAGGTGGAATGTCTTGATGGAGCAGCACATTAGATTCTGAAGTAGTCCTTTGAACCATTGGTATGGAATTGATGCTCAATACTGAGGTCACAGGCTTGTGTTTCAAGGCTCTGGAAGGCATCTTGCTATTGAGAGGCTGCTTGATCGTGAAATGGTTGGCAGCAGGCATAGAGGTCACTCTAAGGAGGATGAAAACATTGCTGTTGGTGGTATTATGGCTTGTTCACAAAGGAGGGCCTTCAACCAAGATTCTCTGGTCTTCTGGGCCTGGGGCACAAATGCCTTCTAGTGGGCACATAGCCCCATTATGTCCTTCTCTGAGGCACAACAGGGACCAGGAATGAACATTATGGCAGGGAGTTTAACACCACAGTCATCATCTTTAAAGAGAAAGACACCTCTACCAATGGGACAGGCAAATTGTGGTCAATAAGACAAGCCTGGTCAGTTATGAAGAAGCCAATAAAAAAAGCCAAAGTCAAGGGAAGCTTGACAGAGTAGTCATAAAATGTAGCCAAGATCAATATATTGAAAAATGTGGTGTGTGTGAGAGAGTTAACTAAAGAGGTTCCTTAGATACTGCTAATGCAGAGAATGAAAAGGAATTGAGGTGAATGAGTGGGAACAGTGAGGGGTAGAGCTGAGGATGGACAGAGATTATGCCAAAAAGCTTATTCTAGAACAGGGGTAGGCAACCTTTCCCCTTTAAGGGCCGAGGGACTTCAGCTCCCAGAAACCTCAGCCATGTTGGCCAATAGTCCCATGGTGGCCAATAGCTCCTGGGATTCTGGGAGCTGAAGTCCCTCGGCCCTTAAAGGGGAAAGGTTGCCTACCTCTGTTCTAGAAAGTTCTGAATGGTGTACTGCGCAGGTACAGACAACCCAACTGTGTGAGTCACAGAAACCTTAAAGAAGAACCCATTTCCAACCACTGTTGAAAGATGTAATGGATCAGGGGAATGGATATCCCAGTCTGTACAGGAATGTTTGAATCCTGATGAAGATCACTGTCAACATACATTGGGCTGATCCAATGCATTTATTACTGCACACAATGGCTTGATAAAACCATAGTTGTTCCCAGAATGTACAACTTTTTCCTGAACTCTCTCATAATTCTTAATATTTGTTCTCTGCTCTTTTAGATCTCACAGTATACATTTAGTGAGACCCAGCCTAGAAAACAGAAAAACTGAGGTGAAAAGACTGTTAAGGGGAGAGGGGATATTCCTTTCCAAGATACTAGAATACAAATAAAAGGTAAAACAAAACAGCCATAAAACTAAACAATTGAAGAGATAAAGGTAGGAATCATTAGACTCAACAAGGATATGAGAGAATGCTATCTTGCTTGATGCAAGGAACAAAACTGAAGAGAAGCAGCTCTTGGTTTAAGAATCAGTAAAAGTTCTGGTACATGCCTGCGAAAAGGAGGAATATGGAGGACTCTTGGGAACAAATTCATACCTTAGGCCAGGGGTAGGCAACCTTTCCCCTTTAAGGGCCGAGAGACTTCAGCTCCCAGAATCCCAGGAGCTATTGGTCAACATGGGACTATTAGCCAACATGGCTGTGGCTTCTGGGAGCTGAAGTCCCTCAGCCCTTAAAGGGGAAAGGTTGCCTACCCCTGCCTTAGGCTTTAAAAAACTTAGTATTTTAGGATGTGCTTTTGTTAGTTAGACATCTCTTCTTGATATGGAACTATTTTTGTCTCTTTGGTTCAGTTTCAATGTATTTACATGTTTCTTAAAAAAAGAGAAAGAAGTCAGTTTGTGAAACAATTCATTTATAATAAAATCTTATAAATGCTTTCTTATAAATTCCATTATCTTTAATTTCACCAACTTCCAAGTAAGGGTGCATAGGATTGCCATGTTACCCATTTACTGTCATGAAAAGCTCTCCTTCTTTTGGATTATATAATACAAAATGGAATACTTACACCAAAGCTCTCATATCAGTAAAGCATCAACTGAAGCATTAGTCAAGATTGCTGAGGTCACAATCCTGCTCTTAAACCAGTTGGAAATGAAGTATTGCATATGTATCTATTTTTAAAAACTGGAAAATCCAGCAATCAGAAACATTCCGCAGAATTTTACATGTTTTAGAGGACATATGAAAATAGGTCAAATTGGAAAAAAAGGACTTGTGGATAGAAAAAATGCAGTAAGTATAGGCTCTTCATCTTTGCACAATGTAACACGAAGACAAAAATATGATTTCAGGGCAAGCATTTAAAGTCTGAAAGACAGAATTTGGAAACAGTCTATTTTCACTAAAAGCAAACAAGAGACCACACAGCACTGGACTTTTACACAAGCTTTGACTGAATTTTAATGTCATTTATTGAGGAGTGAATAAGATACTGTCAGACATGCCAAAGACACTTCACATTCAAGGGCTGGGAGCTCAATGGCTTTCTTCATTGAGTCACTACACAAGCCTGTTTCAGAAAACTGAATGTGATATCGATGAAGTCTTCATGCTTGATGTTGCCATCAATTTATAGTCCCTTAATCTACTGGTTTGGTGGGCAGAAGGGTGTTCTCTACCCTACAAAAATACACTCCAATACATGTTAACACTAGAGGGTAAAAATGCCTGTAATCTGTTATAATGGGTGTCTACTGAATACCTGGTCTTAAAACTGTCTTAATTAGTTTATGCTTTATGAAAATTCAACTTGTTTCCCTTTCACCATCATGTGGTTGGTTCATACCATTAGAAAAATACTCTTCAGTGCTACTGCAGGGCTTACAGGGAGCTCCTTCAGTGCTGATGGGTAGAAACGCATTGCAACACCATTTGAAACCGTTTCTTCCTTCCGCCACTGCCTGTAGGTTGCAGAATGGCCTACATGCACTAGTTTTCTCTTTCAAAAACAAAACAAAGAAACCTAAACCGAAGGGTAAATGTTTATTTGGAGTTTTCTTGTGGATGATAATTAAGGCCCTTTACGCAGAGTTCAGGAGCTCCTGTATGGCTCCCTGCTGGTCTGCACTGAGCTGAGATATGCATTCTGTCCACAAGCCTCCAGAAGTCTAAAAAAATAAAAAAAAATTAATAGGAATGTTAAACAGCTATGTTAATACCAACCTATGTAAAGATTAGAACAAAAAATTGTATGAAATTTGTCTGCCTTTTAAAGGTATTCAACTTTATGAAAAATATGATGGTGGAGACAGAGAATTAAAAAGTTTAAAATAAATGCCTGAGCACAGAGACTTATATCTTAGATAAATATCACTGTTGACATGCTGTTAAAAGATTTACTGCCTTTGTTTATGGTAGCTGTTACATACAAAGAGTGTGAAGAAATAATTTACCCAGATTTTAACAAATGAAAACCAGGAAAAACCCAGTGTCCTATAGTTGGGAAGAACAAGTTGCTTACCTGTAACAGTAATTCTTCGAGTGGTCATCTGCAAATTCACACAAATGGGTTACATCTGTGCCTGCGCAGCTAGATTGGAAAGTTCTGGTATCACTGGGCAAATTTCCAATTGCAATTTGGCGTTAGCTCTGCCCTCCTCTATAAAGCCCCTGGCGTTCCTGCTCTTTCCTCAGTTCCAAAATGTACGCTGCCAAGCAGTGACAGCGAGAATTTTAAGTAATGAGCAGGACACAACTGAGGGGAGGATAGGTGGGATCTGTGTGAATTCGCAGATGACCACTCGAAGAAATACTGTTACAGGTATGCAACCTGTCCTCCTTCTTCGTGGTTTCTGCGAATCATACAAACAGGTTATTTAGACTGACAAGCTTCAGTCAGTGGAAGAGGGAGTGTCTTGACATCAATCTAATAAGTTTTAACAAGATGAAACTTTTATTAACAACAATAAATTGTAAATTTCAAACTGCAAGTGCATTCAAGTGTCATTTCATTTAATTTAAGTATGCAATAAAGCAGTGCAAATAATCAGTGCAAACCAGATGACAACACTGCACTCCCAAAAGAGGCTTCTTGTCTAGCCCTTGTGACCAGTCTATAGTGCTTAACAATAGTCATTGGCTGTGACCAGACAGCAGCCTTGCAAACATCTTCTAGAGCAGGGGTAGGCAACCTAGGGTCCGGGGGCCGGATGCGCCCCCCCCGCTGCCGCCATAAGCTTTCAGTCTGAATCAGGGGCTGTAAGCTTTCAGTCTGATGATATTGTTGTTGTTATTACTTGTTCTTGGCAAAATCTCGACAGGGGTTTTGCCATGGCTTTTCTGGGACTGAGAGAGTGTGCATGCATGTTTTTTAAATTTTAAAAAATACTTATTTATTTATTTATTTACTTTGGTGTTTCGGCCCCCCAATTGTCTGAGGGACAGCAACCCGGCCCCCGGCTCAAAAAGGTTGCCTACCCCTGTTCTAGAGGCACCCCAGTCAAAAATGCAGAGGATGCAGCTACCGCCCTGGTTGAATGTGCACGCACCCGGCCTGGTGGGGTTTTGCCTGCCAATTCATAACAAAGATGAATGGTTGATGAAACCCTTTTGGACAGTCTCTGGGATGTAACAGCTCCTTCTTAGCCTCTGAGTAGCATACAAAAAGTCTCTTAGAGCTCCTCAAACCCGATGTCCTTTTCAAGTAGAATGCCAAGGCTCTCCAAATGTCTAAAGAGTGCAATCTACATTCGGTATCAGTAGTTGGGTTGGGGGCCAGGGTGAGCAACACAATGTCCTGGTTGATGTGAAAAGCTGACACCACCTTGGGCAGAAAGGTGATGTCGATACAGAGGACCACTTTGTCCCTGTGGAAGCGGAGATATGACTGGTCCATCTGAAGGGCACACAGTTCGCCCACGGGTTGAGGTAATGGCCACTAAGGATGCTGTCTTCCAGGTCAGCAATCTTAAGTCCGTGGTGGCCAAGGGTTCAAACGGTTTGGTGGAGAGATAGGAAAGTACCAAGTCTAGGCTCCAGGATGAGGTCGGTACCGAGGATGGAGGATGTAGGTTATTCAGACCCTTGAGGAATCTTTTTACCAAGGGATCCACAAGGAAAGATGGTCTGCCTTGAAGCTAGTAGTGTGAACAGATGGCAGAAATATAGCACTCCACAGAGTTAAGGCATAGGCTGGAATCGGTCAAAGACATTAAGAATTCCAGGACTATCGGTACTGAGACTCAGGATGGAGGCATGTCCTTAGCAGACAAAAACTCCAGAAATTTGTACCATTTAAGTGCACAGGATTTTCTGGTAAAGGGCTTTTGTGCAGCCCGAATCACAGTCTGTACAGAAGCAGGCAATGATGTTCTCCATGCTACCAGTGGGAGAAAGTCCAGGTCCAGGTGTCAAACCCAACCACTGTGCATTGAGAGGAGGTCAGGACGTGACTCGAGACGCTGGTAACACCCTTGAGCAAGCTGTAGTAATGGGGCGAACCATAGTTACCTCGGCCACCAAGGAGTGATGAGAATGGCACCCGTCTCTTCTGTCCTCATCTTGGCAATGACCTTAATTATCAGTGGAAATGGGGGGAAAAGCATAGAACATCCTCCCAGACCACCTGTACTGGAAGGCAGCTCCTCGCGACCCCGGAGCTGAAATCCGAGAGCAGAACTCTGTACAATGAGTGTTCTCTTTGGTCGCAAAGAGGTCGGTCTCCGGGCGGCCCCAGGTGGAGAAGAGATTGGAGACTGTTTGCGGGTGGAGGTGCCACTCATGACATGGGTTGGATGATCTGCTCAGCTTGTCTGCAAGGTGGTTGTCCTCTCCAGGCAGGTGCACTGTAGTAGCAGCCCCCAAACCAGGAATTGGGTTGCAACCTCCAGTCCTGGACGAGGTCACACTCTCCGTGAAAGACTGTGTTCGCAGTCTGGGGGGCTCCTAGATCCGTTGTTTCAGATGACTAATCAGGTGAATGTGACGGTCAGGAGCACCTGTTAGCTGATACGCCAGCTGCACCCTTTCCTGGAAGTAAGGGACTTTAGCTGATACGCCAGCTGCACCCTCTCCTGGAAGTAAGGGACCTTGAGACAGTGGTGCACGTGCTGGTAACCTCCTGTCTGGATTTCTGCAATGTACTCTACATGGGGCTACCCTCGTACTCAGTCTGGAAACTTCAGTTGGTACAGAACATGACAGCCAGAGTGGTCTCGGGTGCATCTAGGAGAGACCATATAACACCAGTAGTGAAGTCCCTTCACTGGCTGCCTATTAGTGTCCGAGCCCAGTATAAGGTGTTGGTAATAAATAATAATAATAATAATAATAATAATAATAATAATAATAATAATAATAAGATTTATTTGTATTTCCCGCCTCTCCCTAGGGACAGTTATGACCTTTAAAGCTCTAAATGGCTTGGGTCCAACCTATCTTCGGGACTGCCTCCTCCCATACAATCATCCCCGCGCACTCTGGTCCTCTGGGAGGAATTTGTTACAGCCGATGAAAACTAGGCTGTCGACAACCTCTCAGAGGGCCTTTTCAGTCACCGCTCCCAGATTATGGAATGGCCTGCCGGATAAAATCCGTCAGATTACAACCTTAAACAGCTTTAAAAAGGCTGTCAAGACGGATCTTTTCCAGCAGGCCTTCCTCGATTAGAGTTTCCAGCCTCAAGAGTCCCCTATCTCTTTCTTATCTTGGCTGCAATCGCTGTTCTGCCTATTATTTATTTGTCTGTCCTAGGACTGTTTAATTTTTAATTTAGTGTTTTAATCATTATGTTTTAATGTTATTATTAGTTTAATTCACTTTTAAGGGGTGGGAGGGTTGTGGGATCTTGGATTGTATTTTAATACTGTATGGATTGCCTGACAGAGGGGCGGGGTATAAATAAAATTTATTGTTGTTGCCGATACACCAATTGCAGATGCGGATTGTAATCTGCAAGAGCGCCTGGGACTATGTGACTCCCTGTTTGCTGCGGTAGAACATCACGGTGGTGTTTTCCGTGAGAAGAAGCACTACCTTGCCTGACAAAATAGTCTGAAACGCCTGAAGGGCCTTCTCCACAGCCAGCATTTCGAGGGCGTTGATGTGGACCCCTTTCTCTGTTGTGGACCACTGACCCTTGACAGTCAGCTCCTGTGTGTGTGCTCCCCACACACAGTTCATGAAGACTCTCGGTGCTGAGAACTGGCCGAATGGAAGAACGCTGTACTGCAAGATCTCACGAGAAACCTCCTGTGATCTCTTCGGATGCTGATGTGAAAGTAAGCATCCTTGAGATCGATGGTCGCAAACCAGTGACCTCTCTGTAGGTGTGGTAAAATAAAGGCAAGGGTTACCATTCAAAATTGTCAGTACCGAATGTGTGAATTAAGATCTCTCAAATCTAAGATGGGCCTAATGCCCAAGTCCTTTTTGGGGACAGTAAAATAATGAGAGAAAAAACAGTGCCAGGCCCAAGAGGGATCTATAGGTTCAATGGCACCCTTATCCACCAAAGTGTGCACTTCGTCGAGTAGGGTGTCTGAGGGGCTAGTGGACAGAAAGGCTCCGGTGGATGGGAGCTCTTCGAACTTGAGGGCATAGCCCTTACAAACAATATCTAAGACCTAGGAGTCGGAGGTGATTGAGGCCCAGGTGGAATAAAAGGCCTCCAGTCTGTTCCCAAATGGATGATTGCTGAAGTGTGCTGCCCCACATTATAACCTCCTCCTGCTAGTATCTGAGGTCCTCTTTCCAAAATCTTGCTGGTACCGGGGTTGGTGTTGACGGCGGCCCAAGGAGGAGGAAGAAGATTGAGAGGGATGACGCTGGCGAGACTGACCTTGAGGTTGAGGTTGGTCTTGCTGCTGAAAGGTTCTCTGGTGGTAGGGATGGAACCATGGTCTCTGGCCACTATACCGATGCCAGGAAGACTGAAATGAAGATAAGGACATGCCGTGTTTCTTTGCGGCTATTTGGGCGATAAACGACCTTACATTATCTGTGGGGGATGTGGTGTTAGGTTTTGATGGGATATATAGTCAATGTTAGAATGTTGAAATGTAAAGATGTGTGTCTGTATTTTTCCTTGCTGAGAAAATCTGCTTTCTGAGGTCAGATTCACAATTATCAGACACAGGTGTGTGTTAGTCTAAACAAGGTAGTTGACAAGCTGAAATTCTGTGAGAAAGAGTTCTGTTTACACAAAGGGGTTTTCAAAAACAAAGAGTGTTTTGGGAATGGCAGTCACATGATGTAATATGGAAATTAGAGGTTGGGCTAACACACGTCATGTAACATCAACCAATCAGTCTGAAAAGGCTACACCCAAAGAGGTGGAGAGATGTGGCTGAAAATTGTGTATCTGAAAAAGTTCATCACTTTCTGTTGAACCTTTAAGCTGAAATGGACTAATTAAAATATTTTGCTGATGCTGCAGCTTGACTAACTCTAAACATGTAGCAGTTAAAGTTTTTGTTCCTGCTTAGCCATTCTGGCTAAAGTGAAAGTGTTATCATTGTACTTATTATTATTATTTGTTTTTGCTCATGCTGATTTTTGCAAAACTAGAAGCTTGCTGAAGCTCCGTGGATTTTGGTGACTTGTTTTCAAAGACTGTTTGCTGTACATTCATCATCAACACATTTTTCAACATGCGGATGCCAAATCAACAAACCGTGATGGACTGGGTGACCTCTCAACATCCGATTCAGGGGTAATGGATCAGGACCGAGACCTAGACTTGGCAGGAGACCGCAGGAGTGGCCTATCCACAGACAGAGAGGCCCCTCTAGGTGGAACCGGAGGTGGGCGTGTGGTCAGGATTCTAGATTGCTGGATCACCGTCTGCTGTCAATCCTGATGCAGTTGACTGGGCTCTACGGGAAGATAGTACTGGCCAGTCTCAACAGTAAAGAACAGGTACTGCTGCAGAAGCAAATCCTGAGAAACCTTCCATCTTCATTGGCCTTGAGTCCAAGGGTGCATTTCTGATCTTGAGAAGTGCTCGGAACCAGTTCCTTGGTACCATAAGGCATCAAGGATGGAGGGATAGGCTCCCGTATCTCCCCTTCAGACTCAGAATCGACCTGCACAATCAGGGTAAGCGGCTGTGTGGTTTGGTCAGTCGGAACTGGACCTGAAGAAAACGATGGAGTAGGGTCTTAACTTGTACGCATCCCTCCTGTGCAGATCTTTTTGGAGAAGCTGAACAGGCTCTTTTGTGGGATGAATCTCCTGCTCCTGGCTCCAAGTGCTTGGAGGAGGATCTTTTGCCCGAGCTTTCTCCTCGCTCCTCCTCCAAGCGTGAGGTCTTTTTGTCCTTGGAGGACTTTACTGAAGACCTCTCTCTGGATCTCCCTCATTCCTTCTCTCTCTCCTTACTGGAGGTGGAGGGATGATCAACTAGGTGGAATGAGTAGGTGCCGAGGCCAGTCTTAAGGCCTGTTCCCAAAGAGCGGCCTTCAGCTTGAGGTCACAGTTCTTTAAGGCCTGGGCGGTCATGCCTTTACAAAGTTGGCAGGCCTTAGGGTTGTGTGCCTCACTGAGGCAAAGAACACAATGGAATTGACGGTCAGTGGTGTGGATCTTCGAATTACACTGACCACAACGTTTAAAGGAAGCCATTTCCAAGACGACAAGTTGAAGCCATGAGACAAAGATGAAGTCAAAAGCGTTCCAAGGTCGATCGATTAGCAACCAAGCAGCAGTGATGAAGTCCAAGAGAGAAGTCAAGCCAGAAATATTTGTCAAAAAGCGAATATCAATATTATTCTAGTAGGCAATGAGCAACTCTGAAGAGTGAAGTTCCTTGCTAGCTGCAGAAGTGGCGGACAAAAGGAACTGAGGAAAGAGGGGGAACGCTAGGGGCTTTATAGAGGAGGGCAGAGCTACCACCAAAAAGTTGCAATTGGAAATTTGCCCAGTGATACCAGAACTTTCCGAGCTAGCTGCGCAGGCGCAGATGTAACCCATTTGTGTGATTCGCAGAGACCATGAAGAAATTATTTTCTCCTGGAATTTGTTGCAACTTCTTAGATCTCTTACCTACCCTCTTCTCATGTAACATAGTTCAAATGCTTGAAATTCTGTAACCATATCATGCCTATACAAACACACACACACAGAATGCCTTTACCCTAATATTAACTAAATCTTTAATGTTTATGTAATCCCAAATTCTAGATCACCTTGAGAAATTTCTGTCATAAATGAAACCTGGGAATTGCTCATATGTTTTCTTACATTCAATGACATTCCTATTGTAAGAGGAAATGTTTTTATTCTGTGAAGCAACACAATTATTTTCTGTATTAAAATCTTAATTTGCATTTACCTGCACTTGCCGAACTACATTAGCCAGTCGCTTGGTGCATGGATCTTCATGCTTGATGGCTTCATTAATTTCACCATCCGCAATTATACTGAATATTTTGGGCAGGTTAGAGTTGTTGGGGCCCAGGACAATGGGATTATTACTATTGGAATGGTAACCAAAAAAAAAAAAAAAAAAAGAAGAGAGAGAGAATAAAAATGTTAGTCACCTTGACATTCAAGAGATGCAAAGTCACTAAACATGTGGTCAAATGTATAGGGTATTCTTATGCGAGCTCATAATAGAATAGGATATTGATTAACTGCTTTACCCAACAATGGACAGAAGAGGATTGCATAACTTTACATTACAAGTCTATAATAAATAACAGAATATTACCACCAAAAGACACATTAAGATGAAACTAGGCTGCAACTGTAACAGGAGCACCAGGCACTGAAGATAACAGATATGGGTTTATCCTTCTGACATAAATGTTAACTTAATGGTATATTAAGATTCATTACTCTGAATTTTCCATCTATCCTAAATGCAGATGAAGTGAAAGGTCCTGCAACTAACAGCTCATGTTCATCTTTAAGGGGAATATGTTTTGGAAATATATTTAGGATGTCAGATATCTGGACATTTTAAAGCAGTATTCTTCAACTTATCCCACAACAGACAGGAGACAGTGATGGAAACAGAACCACTCTAGGAATATGACAGATTGGATTAACTGTAAAGATTCATTCAGAGATGGCCGAAGGACCAATTCACTACTACTGGGTTTTCCTTGTGCCAACCAGTTCTGCCGGAGTTCTACATTCTTTTTCAGTTACCTTCTGTTGAACTCCTGCCCTCCTCAGCCAGTTTATTTATAAAGCAACACTGATATTGTAACCCTATCTAACTAATCGAATTGGTGGGTCCAGTCTGTTATTCACAAGATGGACAGAAGAGCTATCCACTACTACTGGGATATACCCAAACCCTTTTGTTCTGGATGGGATTAATCTTTTGAAAGGACAGACTGTAATACAGTTTTGCAAAAAGCTGCTTTTGCTGAATGGTATTTATCAACATTATAATGCCTTATAAATGTTGATGGTTCTCTCCATCCATCAGCCTCACATAATTCAGGTAATAATCCAGACACAGAATATGCTGAAGTAGTGGCCACTGACCTTGTTGAATGTGGCCAAACATGACCTGGTCTTGGTTTTTTATCCCAGTCATAACAAAGGAAAATACATGCTTTAATCCATCTCCCAATAACTGTTTTACAGACTTTCTGACTTATAGTCCTAGGATTGTAAGAAACAAATAATGATTCTGTTTTTCTAAAAGATCTCATTATTTTAATATATACTTTTATAGCTTGTCTAATGTCCAAGATATGCCATCTCCTCTCCTCCAGATGTTGCGGATTAGAGCAAAAGTTTGTAAGATATAACACCTCTAGTATCATCCAACGATTTGGACATTTCAGCAAAAATGTTGGATCCAATGTTAATAATACTTTATCTTTTCCAATTCTACAGTAATTTGAGTTGATGGACAATGCCAACAATTCTGATATCCTCCTCACTGACGTTATGGCAATACAATAGCGACCTTGTGAATCAGCATTCTTAGTGTGGCCTCTGAGAGAGGTTCAAAAGGTGTCTTTGCAGACTGCTAGAAATAGTGCAAATTTAGTCCACTTTAACTGCCCTGGCTCAGTGCTAGGGAATCATGTGAATTGTATTTTTTTCTGAGACATTGAGCCTTCTCTGTCAGAGAGCTCTGATGCCACAATAAACTACAGTTCCTATGATTCACTAGCACTGAGTCAGGGCAGTTAAAGTGGACTCCATTTGCACTATTTCTGGCAGTCTGCAAAGGCCCTTAGTTAACCTGTTGAGTACCAGATTTAAATCCCACAAAGGATTTAATGTTTGGTAGGGAAAATTTTCAAATGTTTTAAATGCTGTTGACCTGATAGAGGTATACCCTCAAATTCTAGAACTGTAGACAATGCTGATGTTGTTGGGGTATTCAGACAGCAAGATCTAGCATACACACATGCAGAGTAGATGCACATAGGCAGGAATGCCCAGAAGCTGGTTTTCTGTGAAGAGTTTGCTCCAGATAGCACAGGAAAAAACCTCCCACACGCAGCTGCTGCTTTCGGCTTGAAGAAAAGAATAGCTTTACAGCGAGGCTTCTCTAATCTTTGTTGCAAATATTTACAAAGATATACACAGAGTACCAGACGCCTGTCTTGAATACTCACAGCTATCCAGAGTAACAAAGTGCTTTGCCAACCAGCAACCACAACTAACCAACAATGGAGATTCTGACTCTTTCCCATATGTAGATGGTCCTCTTGAGAACATGTGACCTTGCTGGTTTCATTCCCAGTGCCTGTTGCATCAGGCCTCCCATGATGCACAGCTCACTAAATGTTGACTCATGCACCTGCCACTTGAACTGTAGTAACCCTGTTACCATTGCTCCACTTCCTCTCAGTGGCCACATCCATGTCATTTTCCAGACTAGGGTGCCATATGGTCTTGACAGATACCTGTCTCTCTAACGTGTTAGGTTTTAAATCCTTTCTTAAACTGTCCTGTAGCAATTGCAACATGTGTTTATCTCCAACCTCCACATATCGTATATTCTTGTCTAAACACCATCAACCAAATGTTTTCCAGGTTCTAGTATATATAGATGTCGTGGATTCTCTGCATGATGACATGATAGTTTCTACCACCTCTTTGGAATATCCTTGTTGCCTTAATTTTTGGTGCTCAATCTCCAAGCTGTCAAATTGAGCCAACCTGGATTTGGGTGTATAATTGGCCCTTGTCTTAAAAGATCTATTCTGTGGGACAACCTGTATGGAGGAACTACTGACATATGAAAAAGTCAAGAGAACCATGGCCTCCATGGCCATAAGGTGCTATTATTACATTGCTCCTTGCTGCTTCATTTTGTTTAGGACCCTTGGAATTATTGGAATGGGTGGGAATGCATAATGACACCCCTTTGGCCATTTTATCAGTAAAGCATCGTTCGCTTTTGCATCCTTGCTCCCATCTATGGAATAAAACCATGGTAGTTTTGCATTCTTCACAGTTGCAAAGAGATCCATTGTGAACAAGCCCCACTTCTCCTGAGGTTTGTGAAATACTTCTCGATGCAGCTCCCATTTGCCTACATGTAATTTGTTTCTGCTTAAATAACCTGCCTTTATATTGCATGCTCCTTTTAAATAAACCACTGACAGTGATTTCAGATGTTTTTCTGCCCAACTGAACAGCAGATATGATTCCTTCACAACTGACTTTGAATGGATACCTCCTTGTTTCATTATATGTGCTCTCACTGTCATGTTGTCTATCCTTTATTTATTTCATCAATAGAATGCAGTCCTTGTGTCCAAAGAACAGCTGCTCTTGTGAACATTGAAGATGTTGTAGAAATTTTGATAGCTTGACCAGAGAACTTGTGAGCTTTTTTCAAAGTATTATCTGCTCTTCATTCATCCAGTTCTTTCAACATCACATCTCCTTCTTTAGGGACTATAGTCCCTGACACTAGAGCAGCTATTAGGACATCAACCAATAGGTGTGAATATATTTTATTTGCTAATCCTTGCAATCTCTGTGATGTTAAAGATGAGGCCCACTCTGTTTGAATTAAATCTTTAAATAATTATGGTAATGGCATGTCATTACTTTGTGGTTGTTTCTTTTTAATTACTGAAGCTATTTTTTCTGTCTTATTATATTTTTTATCATGTGACTCCAATCCTAATCCTAGAGTCCTTATGACCTGTTTAAGAAGATGTTTAACAGTTTTACAAACAATCTGTCTGAATCTAATTCACAATCATCATCATCTTGATCTGAGGAGTCAGTCATGTCCTCCTCTATATTATCTATTATTTTCTCATGTTGTGAACTTTGGTCTAAGTCCATATCATCATCATGTAAATGTCTGGACTTCTTCACTGGACTTGTGTGGTGGCATTGCCTCATCATCATTTCATTTCCTCTTTCTATTTGTTGCATTCTCAAGTATGGCCTGTTTCTCCTTATCTTGAATGAAATGTTTGAAATTGAACCATAACTCTTCCATTAACTCATTTTGAGAATTCCTTTTTGAGTCATCTGTTTCATTTGAGTCTTAGTTGTCTCAGACCTATTAGATTGTCCTTGCTGGTTTTGTAAAACTGAATTTAATTCTTCACCTATTAGCTGTCTAATGGTTGATGTTCAATAGAATTCCAAAGGTTCCTCCTCATCCTCTATGTCCACATCCTGCCTTTTTAATTGAGGCACACCTTCATACATTTTTTTCAAGAAGTGTAGAAATTGTTTTTTATTGATTGTTTGACTCCTCCATAAAATTTGATAACTGTTTCCTCTCTGTCAGACACTTCATTGTGCTTAGACAGAGACTTTGAACTTGCGTGTGAAGAGGCTTTTCTCCAAGGGTTTGCATCTCTTATGGGGTTGCATGAGGATGCTGTTGGTACTACAACCTTTTCCTCTGTGCCTGTGTGCTTATTAACTGTGTGCTTATTATGAGGCCAATTCCATTGCATATGCCCGGGAGAAGACGCTCCATTTGAATGTAGCCCCTCCCTTTCTAATGGAACCAAGACTGGCAAGATGGCGGTCTGTTTCCCCTTGCGTCTCTGGAAAAATGGCCAATTTCTCAAGTACCTTCAAGGTAACATGGTCCTTTTCTTTCCTTTTAGCCTCCACTTGCTTTCTGGCTGATTTTGAGGCATTTTTATGTCGTTTCTTCGCAGCTGCTCATTATGTCCTCAAAGTCACTTTCATTAGTCACAAAAATTCTCTTTAAATCATCAGACTTTAGTTCCTCAGAGGCTCGCTGAGTGGCGGCCATCTGGGAAAGTTTCTTAGAGGCTCCTTCTTCCTTAGAAACCTTTTCACCTTTGCTTGTTAAAGTGTTGTTCTTACTTTCAGCTTCTTTCTCTTTCCTTTCTTCATCATCTCTATTTTTATCCATTGTCTCTTTGTTTCCCTGTCTATCTAACTAATTTTAAAGGTGTTTTGCTGAAGAGGCAAAAACATGACCACTCGGTATGCAGGATAAATAAAACTGGCTGAGGATGACAAGAGTTCAACGGAAGGTAACTGAAAAAGAATGTAGAACCCCTGCAGACCTGGTTGGCATGAGGAACCCAGTGGTAGTGGATTGCTCTTCTGGCCATCTCGTGAATATCTGGAGAATAAACCAATTAGGGCACTAGTAGGGAACTACTAGGGCCATAGTAGGGAATCCAGATGTTCATGGATTACTATGCTTATCATCCTTTTGGCTAGCAGAGGCTGATGAAAAGATAAATTTGATGACTTCTGGAGACCCACAAGTTTCTTAGCAATAGATTGGGAGAAATAGCTTAGACAACTCATGGATTCTAATGTAAATATGTATTGCAGTCACAATAAAACATGACTGAATATTTACATTTAATGGATATGAACATTTCTTTGTGCTAGTGGAATACTGTAAACAAACCCCTAAAAGTTATGAGAATAAACAGTATTAGTCTAAATGTTGCACCACACACATCTAAAGAAAATGAGCAGGAAGCAATTCTAACGAATACATTATACCTCAAGATGCATTTTCATCATACCTTTCTATTAAGTCACACAGATAACTGAAAGTATGAACAGCTTCTTCTTTGTCTTCATGCAGTGGAAGCCATGATAACCAGTGTGGTAATACCTCTTCAACATTTATACAGTCAGGCTTGAACTTCATGATCTTTCCAACTGCTGAAATGCAGTTTTCTGTGGCATTGATATTCTCTTTGGTTTTGGAATCAGTTGATTGAATAACTCTCACCAGCAATGGAAGCGCCTCTGATAAGTTAATGGGGTGAGGGGTTAGTTACAATGTTTCAATAATTTTGATCAAAAAGTGCTGGATATAGTCTATAAAGCCCTATATGAATGGGATCAAGCTGACAGACAATATTGTACCATGTGAGTTAGCCTAAGTATTGCAATCTTCAGATCTTTTGCTACCATTTGAAATCTAACAGATAAATAAATAAATGAACTATAAAGCAGGACCAGTAGAACTTGCAACAATATGTTGCAGCATGAGATGCTTCTTTCCACCCCATCAAGTCCTCTTTCAGGATAGTTCTCAAAGCCAGTAGTTAGCACTTTATATTTACCAAGTGTCATCAGTACACATTAGGCTATTTTGGGTCCCACTTTTAGAATTTTTTCCTTAAAAAATAATTTGTATTTCTGTAAGTTTTGGGATTCTTACAAGCCTGCTGATACCTCCACTCTTATATGCAGATGGTGCTGTTTGGGCTAATATTTATTCAGACAACGAGTGATGTGTATATAATTGAATGCACATTGTAAAAGAGAATACTGTAATTTAGGCAATGCTAATCTGAAGGACAAAAACACTATATACAGTATATACTCGTGTACAAGTCGACCTCATGTATAAGTCGATGGAAGATTTCAGGATCAAAATCCTGGATTTTGATATGACCCGTGGAAAAGTCGAGGGTAAAACTTAAGAGGGCTATAAGGACAGGTTGCTTTGAGTAGTCATCTGCGAATTCACAGAAATAGGTTATTCTGCGCCTGCACAGAGCCATTGAGAACCTTCTTAGAGCTATTAGAAGCGTTTTGGCAGTAGCCCCACCCACTCCTCAACTGCATTATTGGCTGGTTTCCTGCCTAAACTCTCAGTGCAGGGCACAACTCTGAGGGGAGGATGGGCAGAATTTGCAGATGACCACTTGAAGAAATACATTACAGGTAAGCAACCTGTCCTTCTTTGTGGTCTCTGTGAATCACACAAATGGGTTAGACTAACAAGCTTCTGTCAGTGGAGGAGGGAGTGCCATGCCACATAAGATGGCACATTGTCCCAAACAAAATTACTATTTGTGAATCCGAGCACAAGGCATGTAAATATAGGGACAAACAGTCCCGCTAATATGATGACTCTACATTAGTTGAGCTGAAATTCCAATACCGAGACGCAGTGGAAACAGTCACCAATGCATGTGACACATGCACAGTGGCAGAAAAATCAGGCTTGCCAGCTAACCCGTGGTCTGTGATAATATGACAGGTGTATGGCTAAGCTCAAGGGAAAAGCCTCTGACCTAGATAGCACAGGTTTCTTAGCAATGGAAATTATGCCAAAGCTATCCAGTAGGAAGGTTGTGCGAAAGCAAAAAAAGCTCACTACTATAAGCAGTAAAGGAATAGCAGACAAATGCCACAACAAGAAGGCAAGGTATACAGACTTTGTCTGATCCAAGGAGATGAATGGAAGCCAATGCGAAGGGCAACAGACTTGCAACAATATGAAGCTGCACAGGTCATGACATTGGCAATTGGGAAAAGGGGGCTTACCAAGCCCTCAGAATAGAAGATGTGTCAAAAAGGTAATTTTTCAAGTGTGAAAAGGGCAGTGACCTGATAAAGCCTCCCAAAGCCATTGCTTGAAGATTATGGCATCAACAGACAAAGCCTAGATTGCTAAATAGTTTAGGGCCAAGTGTCCCCTTGGACATAGAATGTGAAATAACCATCTGTGCTCAGCAATGGGATAGGTGGGCATCACCAGCAAAGGTGGTAGAAAACAAGTGCCTGCACCACAAAGTGGGAAGTAGGGCATCTGGATAGTCCATTCGTACGGAGAGATCCTAACGGTATCGAACTGGAGAAAGCTCCAGTATCAGTTTCTGGAACAGCAGTGGACATCGAAGAGGAGGAATAGTACCTCATCTAGTCACAACAAAACACTAACAGGGAACCGTGAGAATATCACAATATTCCATTGTTGTGATCCACAAGATATGCTGTGTGTGAACATAACGTTTCAGGCTATCAGTGTGCAGTTCTTGGTGAAAATGCCAGAGAAAATAATAGTGGCTGGTGTGATTACTAGAAGACTAGTAATAGCATTATAAAAGTAAAAGGATTCCACACTGTCAAGTAGAAAAAGATCTTTGTGGGAATGTTATCCCATCTCATGATGTCCTGCAGAGGTTGTATGAAGGATAACATGACTTGGCAGGAATAGTGAGAACTGATAAGCAACAGTATACCAGGAGTGATATGGTGTCAATCCATCATGAATGGGTCATGAGAAGAATTATTTTAGAACAGGGGAGCTGGAATAGACCTTAAGAGCCGCAAAGTCCAGCTCCTAGCCAGGTGTGAAACCCTTTATTATATAGATCCGGGGTGCGTGATGAAGCATAAAGTACACTGTGACAGGGTACAATAATGGGGGAGCACAGGCTTCCCTGCATGGAGAGGGAATTCTCAGGATGTTTGCAGAGTGCATAGTTAGCCTTGGCAGATTTCAGGTGGAGACCTGAAATATTACCATCTCAACAAATGACATCTTGCGATCAGAAGTTCAGGAGAACCAAGATGTTATGACATCAGTCAGCCTGGAAAGATGGGACAAATATGCACGCCCCAAGATCTTGAAGTGTCCACAGGGGTAGACAAATCTGTGAAATGGAGGCTTAAATCAGAGGGATGTCCCCAGAGGGTGTTCCTGCCCAGAGTAGCAAATGGGAAAGAATTGATGCAGTCCCCTTCTGCAATGAGGCCCAAGAACATTGCACTGAAATCGGGGGTCAGTATATGAGATGAGCTCATCCCAGTTAGAGACCAAACAGTTGTTTGCCACATGTTTCATGGATGTGAGTGGTACCGACAAGAACCCCTTGGAAGGGGTGTGCAGTGAAGAAATCCAGGACATCAATCCTGGAAGCCAGGTGGAGAGCATTTGGATAAAAATTAAAGGGGAGGGAAACAACAGGGATGTTAGTGTGGGAGTCTACTACAGACCCCCGAATCAGGCAGAAGAATTGGATGATGCCTTTCTAGAACAGATGACCACACACTCAGAAAGGAGAAATATAGTAGTGATGGGTGACTTCAACTATCCTGATATTTGCTGGAAGTCAAACTCAGCAATAACCTCAAGATCTAGCAAATTCCTCACTTGTCTCGAAGACAATTTCATTGTCCAAAAGGTGGAAGAGGCAACAAGGGGGTCAGCTATTTTGGATCTGATCCTAACTAACAGGGAAGACTTAGTTAATGGGGTACAAGTGGTTGGATCCATAGGCGGGAGTAATCATGTCCTCCTGGAGTTTATTATACAGTGAAAAGGAGAAGCCAGGC
>JAIPUX010001232.1:51881536-51913086 GCA_020142125.1 Phrynosoma platyrhinos | reverse complement strand
GTTGGACTGGATGACCCTTGGGGTCTCTTCCAACTCTATGATTTTATGGGGAATAGACATGTATTCCTCATTACACGTAGTGGCCCTTGGAAAGAAGGCAGCAACCATATTCACTAACACTTGTACAGGGGAAGTGAAAAACATTCCTCCAACATGGAGGGAACAAGTATATCCCGAAAGCCACCAGTAGGGAGGAAACAAAGGCATTAAGGCCAATCTGAAAGGGAGGGTATGACCACCCCAGTAACATTGATGGCAAACCTGGAATGGTAGTGGCCCTCAGTATGGGAGCGTCATCATGTCTTCGATTTGGCAGTCTAAAGGAAATGATGGTATTGGTCCCAGTACAGAGGGAGCAAGCACATCCCAGAATATATTTATATCAAACGAGTGATACAAGAATAGCTTGGTGTTAGAGCATGAGGGATGGTACCAAAGCCCCCTATGGGGGGAACAAGATGATCTCAATCGTACTGGTACCGAGTGTATAACGGCAGTGTCCATAGATACAGAGCGAGCAAACCAATCGTTGAATTTGATCCTCTAGTCCAGGGATAGGCAACCTAAGGCCCGGGAGCCAGATGCACCCCCCTGAGGCCTTTGGACCAGCCCCAGGCTGGTCCTGCCGCCACCGCCGCCGCTCCCCGCCATGATGATATTGATTATTGTTGTTAATACTTGTTCTTGGGGTTTTCTTGGAAAAATCTCCACAGGGGTTTTGCCATGGCTTTTCTGGAGTGTGCATGCATATTTTTTTAAAAAATATGTTTTATTTATTTATTTATTTATTTATTTATTTTTGGCGCTTCAGCCCCCCAAATTGTCTGAGGGACAGCAACCCGGCCCCAGGCTCAAAAAGGTTGCTTACCCCTGCTCTACTCCCATGGGTCAGACGATGGTTGTGCAGTGGGTATGAACAGAGAGTGATGAGTGAAGGATTGTCCATATCGAAAGAGCACTGCTAGTGCTCGTAAGGTTATGGGGAACAACTCGGGCATCAGATTTAATGTCTACATTAAGTGACATTTAGTTGCTTGCAGTAGGGAGGACAAATTAAGCCATCAAGGGTATCTGTACATATTAGCATGTGAACAGAGACAAAAGCATGTCCTCACAAGAATCTAACATGCGAATGGTGGTGTCCTTGGAGGGAGCACAATGTCCTCCGAATCAGATATATAAGGATAGCCATGATATCAGGTCTTGGCAAGGAGGGAATTTTGATGCTGCATATCTGGCCAATGCCTCTGCCATCCCTCGGTATCCAGGGAGCAACCTTAAATCTGGCTCGGATTTGAATGAAATGGAAGGCAGCATGAGGCATGCAATTGCAGACTTCAGTATAGAAGCAATAATCACAGCCTTGAATCCAAATGAGTGTGTGCCAGGGTAACCATAGCTCAGAGCCAAATGAATGATCACTAGAAGCTTCCCGAGGAACGAATTGTAGGAGCAGCAATGGGCCTCAAAAGGGAGGGACAAACATGGCTCTGAATTTGGCAGAGCGCTCACAAGTAGTGGCCCTCGGTACAGAGGGAAACGTTATGGTTCTAAATCAGGGACAGCGTGAACCAGTACTGCACCTTGATATAGAGGGAATAATCATAGTTCCAAATCAACAGAGGGCTTCTTGGTAGTAGTTGACCTCGGTACAGAGGGAGCAACCACAGCCTCAAATCCGAACCAGCCTCAGCCATAATGGCCTTGAGAGGAGCTAATTGCGGCTTTGAAATTGACTAGATTTTGTGAATGAGGAGTGTGTGGCGGTACCAATAACAGACTCAGAAACTGAAAGGCCAGCTGTATTCAAATCCTCCTGTGCAGATTAAGAATGGCACTGATGTTGGGCCTTTAATATTTATTCTCCCAAAGGAGTATCAGGACAGATTATGATGCCGACCTGGCTACCACCCGATGCTTGGGGAAGGCGCTATATAAAACCGCTTGCAGCTCAAACGGTTTGACCCTGATGTCATGCCCTGCCTGGATGAGGACTCAGAGGACAAGTTAGAACTTCCTCTGGGTCCGGAGCCTGCAGCGGAGGAGCTCCAGCTCAGTCCTAGCAGTTCTGCTTTGTCAGCAGAGCTTCCAGCAGAGCCTGTGGCTTCTCAAGAGGCTCCGCAGCCAAGCCTTCCAACGACAGAGCCGTCAGACATGGAGGAGGATCAGGGGACTGTGCCTATTTTCAGTCAGTGTTGAGCCGAAAATGTGGTGCTCTGGTGCTTGAGGCGTCTTTATGAAAAACACCGAGGTCATCAAAGCGATCAGCCCCAGCTGAACTCTGGCAGCTCAGGGATTTAAGCAAGTGGGGAAATGTTGCCTCAGTGCCAGAGGATATCTGAGCTTCCTGGTGAAAGCCTCAATCTCTGGCTCTCCTTATTCCTCGCCTTGAACCCTTGACTCTTGGACTCCCGGTATCCTTGACCTTCAGAGCACGGACTACTCTCAGACTGCTGCATCCTTGGACCTCTGACTTCTTTCTCTGTCGGCTTCTCTGAAACCTTTGACTCACGGACTGTGTTTGACTCTTCGCTGGCTGCCCCTTTCGGATTGGTAATCAGGACTTTGTTTGGGACTTCCCCTTGCTTTGGCTATCAGCCCAACCGTTGGCTTTCCAGAACACCTGGAGAGGCAGAGATGGACGAGCATTGAAGTAAGGTTAAAAGCCAATTGGTTCAACCTGAGAGAGTCAGGGACCGACGAGGATCAAAGTTGGGCTGCAAGCCAATCGGTTTGACCTCAGAGAGTCAAGGGCTAATGAGAAGCCATGAAGGGCTCCAAGCCAATCGGTCTGACCCCAGGGAGTCAGGGGCGACGAGGATCGAAGTCGGGCTGCAAGCCAATCAATTTGACCCCGGAGAGTCAGGGACTGATGAGGACTGATGCAGAGCTGCAAGCTAATCTGTTTGACCTCAGAGAGTCAGGGACTGATGAGGTTCCATGTAGGGCTTCAAGCCAATCAGTCTGATTCAAAGGAGTCAGAGACCAATGAGGCTCAATGCAGGGTTGCAAGCATATTGGTTTGACCCCAGAAAATCAGGGACCAATGAGGATCCACGTAGGGCTCCAAGCCAATCGGTTTGACCCCGGAGAGTCAAAGACTGATGAGGATCAATGCAGGGCTGCAAGCCAACCGGTTTGACCCCAGGGAGTCAGGGACTGATGAGGATTGAAGTCGGGCTGCAAGCCAATCGGTTTGAGCCCAGAGTCAGGTACCAACAAGGATCAATGCAGGGCTGCAAGCCAATCGGTTTAACCCCAGAGAGTCAGGGACCGACGAGGATTGAAGTCGGCTGCAAGCCAATCGGTGTGACCCCAGGAGTCAGGGACCGATGAGGATCGAAGTCAGGCTGCAAGCCAATTGGTTTCACCCCGGAGAGTCAGGTATCAATGAGAATCGATGAAGGGCTGCAAGCCAATTGGTTTTACCCCAGAGAGTCATGGACTGATGAAGATCCAAGTAGGGCTCCAAGCCAATTGGTTTGATCCCAGGGAGTGAGGGACTGATGAAGACTGAAGTTGAGCTGCGAGCCAATCGGTTTAACCCCAGAGAGTCAGAGACTGACGAGGATCGAGGTAGGGCTGGGAAAGAGAAGCCGATGATGACTCCAAGTAGATCCTTTCCTAATCACCCATGAGCCTTAATTACACTGAGCTCATACAATAGAGCTGTTAACCTTGACTCCTCAGAAGGATGGGCCTTTGCCAAGCGCTACAATGAAGTGAATGGTAATTCAATTAATTCAACTTAGAAGTGTGGTGGGCTTTAGCCATGTGGCGTAGAGGTCAGAGACCACATAAAAACTTCTCCTCAGAAGGACAATGGGCCTCTGCCGGGCATGAAAGGAGGACAAACGGCCATAAAAGACATTTTTTTCAGCAGTAAAAACAGCCTTAGGATCTTTGTTAAGCACGGCAGTGAGGTGGGTGAAGTTTTAAAAAAATTTCCTCAGGAGTACAAGGGGGCTTTCCAAGCGTGCCAGCGAGGTGGGTGGTCATTTCAGAAAGGAAAAATTGTCCCCAGGGTACAAAGCAGCTTTGCCAAGTGCACCAGACAGGCGAGTGGCCATTTTAGAATTGTTTTTTAACTCAGACATTAAATTTAAGAATGCAATTCTCTCAGAAATTGCAGCACTCCTCTTAAAATATAAATGATGATGTTAAAAAAATACCACCAAAACGCAGATTGATCCTGTCAAATGGAAATTTTTAAAGTGACACGAAAATGAATCTCTGAAGAGTTCCTCTAGATGCTGCTGCTGCGGCGGATAAAAGGAACTGAGGGTTTAGGTGGGAAACTGGCCAATAGAGTAGGCTGGGCTACTGCCAAAACGCTTCTAATAGCTTTAAGAAGGTTCCAAACGGCTCTGTGCAGGTGCAGAATAACCATTTGTGTGATTCGCAGACAACAAAGAAGAAAGAGGGATAGAAAGGGAGAAATACCACTTCTGTCTCTTCCTCTCCAGACCTCTCCCAATCACAAAACACCGATTCCCAGGTCCTGGAGGAGAGGTTTCAATATCAGATTGGGAAGGGAAACAAGTGGATTTAAATGGGGAGTTTTCTGTAGGAAGAAAGGTTTTGCAAACCGGAGTGGAGAGAGAAGCAAATGGATTTAATAATAATAAATTGTTATTTATAGCCCGCCCCTCTGCATGGCAATCGGGGTGGGGTACAACAATATTTAAAACAGAACAAAGTTAAAAACATTCCCTCATCCCATAATCCCACCCTCCCATCATTTAAAGGCAGAATGTTTTCCATAGGAAGCAAAATCTTGCAAAACAGACCAGAGAGAGAGAGAGAGACAAGTGGATTTGTTGATTGTTTTCCACAGAAAGCAAGGTTTTACAAAACGGAGTACAGAGAAAGGCAAGTGGATTTAACTGGCAAGTGTTTTCCATAGGAAGCAAGGTCTTGCAAAACAGAGTGGGGAGGGAAGGAACTGGTGTTAAATAGAGAGTGGGGCATCAGCCTTGCTTGTTTTAGGACCTTTCTAAGCATTACTAGTATATTGACCCACATATAAGTTGATCCAGGATTTTAGGGTCAATTTTGGGGCATAAATTTCTCGACTTATAGTCGAGTATATACAGTAGCAAAAGTTAATGTACATAATTTCCTGTACATGACTACTGGCATGTCTTTTACTCAGAAAACCACAAACACAAAAATATTAACATAAAATGGATAACATATTTTAAAGATAAGCAGCATATAGATTTTTTTCTCCCTGAAATATATCCATAATGCCTTTGTATCTAGCACCTGCTTCACCATACTGAAGTAACAGGTTAGCCTCCAGGCTGTTTTTAGGTAAGCAGTACTTATAACATAAAGCAATGGCTTTCAAGTTTTATTCCCAGGAATCTCTTATTCTCACCATTCTTCCTTAAAGCCCATCTTTCTCATGTTATGGAATTTTTGCAAACTGCAGGTGCATATTTAGGGATGGGGATGCCATTCATGTTAAATGCTAGCCAGGTCTGATGCCCAAAATTTCCCAGAGCATCCAGAGAATTATTACTCTACAGCTGGAGGAAAAGGGGACATATTAAGGACCTATATAGTTACAGGAAAAAAGCTTCTCTGCCTGACAAGCACTCTTCTGTAACAAATGCAGTAGAAACATGGAATAATAATTTAAACTTTCGAAGTCCAATTTACAATTGTTTTACTCCAGCATTCACTACCACTGATCCTAGCTATCTGTATGAGTTCAGGCATTCTCATTATTAGAAGCATCTATTTGCTTTCCATGCTAACAGCAGACAAAATCTGTACCTTTCAAGTGTCTCAATTAAAGCTATGAAGCTATGTCTGGATCCCATTTAGAAACATTTGAGCACACATACCTGTACAGAAAGGCCGATAGTTATCACCACCAAATTGTGCCATAACTCCAACACCATATGCAGCCGCTTGCCTAACCTCTGGGCTGTTATCACATATTGACTGTAGCATTGGTCTCAAGAAGTATTCTGCATATTTGAACGAGGATGGGCTGCAGTGCTCTATGACATCATCAAAAATGCATAAACCCCACTGCCTGTCTGGCCATGGCCTATGGGGACACTGAAAATAAAAAATAAATATGTATTCAGCTTTTTCTCCATTTATTTGAAATATGTCTCCTTCAGTTCCTCTTCATTACTAAGGGCCTTTACAGACTGCCAGAAATAATCCATCTTGAGACCACTTTAACTGCCCTAGCTCAGTGCTAGGGAATCATGGGAACTGTAGCTTATTGTGGCATCAGAGCTCTCTGACAGAGAAGGCTCAATGTCTCAGAAAAAAACCTACAATTCCTATGATTCCCTAGCACTGAGCCAGGACAGTTAAAGTGGTCTCAGGCTGGATTATTTCTGGCCGTCTGTATAGGCCCTAACCTAGATTAGGCTGTCTCATTTCCTGCCTCCTACCATTCTTTAGAATTCTCTATGGTCACATCTAGCCTACAATTTACTTTTAATATTTGTTCAACATTGTAGTGGAACTAGTGTGGTATAGTGGTTTGAGTACTGGTCTATGACTGGTGATTAGGGACTGATTCCCCACTCAAGCATAAAAACCTATTGGGTGACCTTGGGCAAGTCACTTGATTACATCAGGACAGCACTTGTGACTGACCCTCCTATTTCTGGAAGGCGGGACTTAGACTTGATTGAGTACAGCAGTACAGTTGGCTGAGGTGGGGGAAGAAGTGCACACACTGATTCACAGGAGGGGGCGTGGCTGAGCAATAAAGAAATAACATGAGAGGCGGGACTTAAACTTGATTGACAGCAGAGCAGCAGAGCTTCCTGCTGAACCCCCAGCTGGCTGAGGTAGGAGAAGAAGCGTAGACAGGGCTATGATTGACAGGAGGGAGTGTGGCCGAGTTATAAAGAAATAATATGGAAGGTGGGACTCAGAATTGATTGACACCAAGGCCATGCTTGTGATTGACCCTCCTGTTCATCAGCCTCAGACAATGGCAATGGCAAACCCCCTCTGAAGAAATTTGCCAAAAAAATCCTATGATAGATTCGCCTTAGGGTTGGCATAAATCAAAACTGACTTGGAGACACTACAACAACTCATTACAGTGTACATATACATGTGTGTGCACATGCACATATGTATATATATTCTGAAAAACAGGTTGCTTACCTCTAACTGTGGTTCTTTGAGTGGTCATCCATGCCATCAAATGGGTTTTGCACCCGTGCAGAAACTCTATTCAGAAAGTTTTAGAGCTGAGTAGCTTGGCAAGAATATCCCATTCCTTCCCACTTACTGTGCAAGCTACCACCAAGCTACTGTCTCTCTGATTCTGGGCACCATAATTCAAGGATGTTGAGAAGCTAGAGCATGTCCAGTGGAGGATGACCAAAATGTTAAAAGGTATGGAAACTATGACTTATGAGGGGAGACTTAGGGAGCTGGTATGCTTAGCCTGGAGGTGATATGATGGCCATGTTTAAATATTTGAAGGGGTATCTATCTTACTGAGAATGGAGCAAGATTGTTTTCTGCAGCTTCAGAAAATAGTACCCAGAGCAATGGATTCTGATTGAAGTCTGCTGTGAAAGCACAGGGACTTGAAAGAAAGGAGATAGGGCAGGTTTACGTGAGAGCATGAATGACCACTCAAAGAACTACAATTACAGGTAAGCCACCTGTTCTTATGGTCTCTGTCCCTCACACAAATGAGTGACTGTAAAGATCAGATATTCGTAGGCTAGGTCACTGGAGAACAGAAGAGAGAACAGCTGGTCCAAATTTTGCATCTGTCCTGTCTACAGTCAAGTCTATAGTGTTGGATAAAGGTGACCACATAGTGGCTTTGCAAAAGTCTGGTAAGGGAATGCCATGAAGGAGAACAGCTGATGCCAATACTCTAGTGGAGTGTATTCACAGATGCAGAGGAACTAGTCCTTTAGCCATATCATAAGACAATCAGATCATTTGGACAATCTACTTTGCAAATCTTTGGGAAAATACCTGTTGTTCTTTTCATGGTCCACTATTGGAAAGGCAGTGTATTTAATACAAAAAGCCAATGCCCAGTGCATAGCCAAAGAATGCACCAACTTCTCTAAGGGTGTTGATGGTTGAGAGTAATAAATTGGCAACAAAATATCCTGATTGTGACACAACTTTCAGCAGGAAATACATGTCAGGTCTCAGTACAACCTTATCATCTTGCAGCATGAGGAATGGTTTTGCTGAGCGCAGGGCTGTCAATTCAGATACTCCCCTGGCTGAAGTGATGGCTACCAAAACCTCAACCTTCAAAGTAAACCTATCATCCAGAGATTTCAAGGGCTTGAAGGTGTGACAAGTCAACTGTGAAAGCACCAAAGAGAGCAACTAAGGTGGAGCTGGTGGAGTCAAAGGTGAGGCAATCTCTTAAGGAATTTCTTGATGACAGCATTAGAGAATAATGGGGCACAGATAGGAGCCAGTGGTTGATAGGCTATCATCAAGCATGCAGAAAAAAAAGAGACTGCAATAAAAAATCTGTCTCCTTCCTCCTGGTGCAAAATTTATCTTTCCATTTGTCAAAGCCCGAGAAGTGTTGATTACTGCTGAGTTGGGTACTGGGTGATTGAAAATTAAGGATGACATCTCAGGCTGCATCCTGTACAAACTCTCCAACCACTTGGATACTGGTGGTACTAATGATGCCAGTGCAACCCAGGACTGCCTCATAACCTTGTTCAATGTTAGTAAGAGAGGTACCAGAGCTGGAGCTGAAATATGCAAATCAACTACAGTTGCCCCTCCATTTTTGTGGGGGATCCGTTCTGGACCCCCCTATAAAAATGGAAAATTGCCAATATTCAAGCCCTGTGGGCGTGCACCCCATTTTGTCCCTCTCCATTTTCCACCTGTGAATGGGCGACGGGTGCGGACTCCAAGTCTGTGAAAACAGAGGGGCAACTGTAGTTGGAACACTGGGTCATTCACAGGTGCTGGAGGAGCCTTGATGTCAATTTCAAGTGCCTTCACCATCCTCAGCACCAAGTTGGCAAATAGCTTCCAGGAGCCTCGAGTTCCCTTGGCAGAAACTTGGTGAGAGGAGAGGGAGAATCTGGAGCCAAAGTTTCAGTGTCATAGTTGTCAGACTGTTTTGCAGAAAGATGTCACAGTCATCCAGCATGGGTAAGAGTGGTTAACAATATGGAGGAGACAGAGGTGACAGGTACTGAGGTCAAAGGCACTGAGATTATGGATGTTATCAGTATCAACTGTGGCTGTTGCTGAACAGAATGATCCTAAAATACACTTGGTATTGGGCGGTATAGCTGTAGTAAGCACCAAGGGAGAAATGTCCTACATGGTGGAGAAAGTGGAGGCCTGGAGATTATAGCAGTGGCTCTAGGTGGTGGTGATGGAACCCAATAATGTGGCGTTGCTAAGCAAAGGAATGGAGATGATGGGTATTGAAAAGGTGGAGGCAATAAAAATCGAGCCTGTGACAGTGCCTCGAAGGGGATAGGAGCCTGATTCCGACAAGGTGATCAAGAGCAACTGAGGTAACGACAGGGAGAGTGACGATGTTTCTTTGGTGGGTGTCCCTGGTGGTATCTGTTTGATGATACTGATCCCTATATAATGAAGAGTAAGAGAGATAGGAGGCAGACGTCTTCCAATCTATACCAATTGATACAGGAGAATCCTTGCCATGTCTATAGACCCCATGAAAGAAGAATATGATTGCTCTCACAGAAAAGGAGAATGAGCTTGATGGGGTGGTGATGGCTTCTTTCTCAGTGAAGATCTATGATGTACAGTATCAACCAGCATCTGGTGCTACAGCAAAGATTTCTTGGGACAGAACTGGAGGCGTAGGTAGAACTGCCATCAAAACTGAGGGAACTTGACAGAATGGCATCGCTACCTCAGATATAGGAGCTGTCAGTGCTGTGGACAAAGGGGTAGTTGATGTTGTAGTTGGCACTGTGTGTGATTTAGAGAACTTGGCTATCTTTTTGTCTCTAGCTTTCAATTCTCCTCCATTCAAGGACTTTCAGTACTTTTCCAGTGAGGCTGCCCATTTCCTGGCAGACTTAAAATGGGACTTTTTTAAAAAAAACCCTTTCTCCTCCTGTTGTGAAGTAGATGAAACCTGTTGAGGAGGTATCAGTCTGCATGACAGATGGTGTCAGAAACAATTCCATATGAGTGGCGAGAAAGGTTGGGAATGTAGAAATAGAATGAACAACAAATTGGGAAAATGAGGAGGGGGTAGAGGTAAGGAAGGACTTGTGACAAAGATTTTCAAAAAAATGAAGAGAAAATCTGATCAGAGAAAGAGAGAAATAATGGGAGGAAGAAACTACTCAGCATGAATATTGGAGGTGCTGGCTGAGTCTTCTGGGAGTCAACTTTCAAAACCTCTGAAGGAAAGAAAGGTTGAGGAGCATTCTACAAGAATATCATGTTGAAATAAAAAGTTACGGTACATAAATCACAGGCAACTAGCTATTGTAATTTTATATGGTTCCTGTGCTCAAGATGTCTTTTACGTGGAAGCATCCTATACTCATCTTCCCAGTGGTGATGTTAACATGTGATCCTTTCATCCCACTTCAAGCTAGTCTAAAGAAGTAAAGGATACTTACAATTAAATTGACAATTTGTGGTAGCAGCTGTTCAAACCATGGTAACACCTTTGCTTTGTAACTGCTGAATATTGAGTGCAAAATATCTGATACTTTAGTCAGGATGTAGACATCACTGTCATGCTAATAAAGAAAAGAAGGGGCAATGTGAACAGCACAAATAATTTTGACTTTAAGAGATAATAGATATCACAAATTTTGTATTTTCATATTTGTATTTTCCACTCTCCTAGGAATGAGAGATCTTACTATTTTTCTCATGACAGTATGAGTGGACTGGTGAGGAAGAATGGACAATAGAAGTGTTCTGGCTTCAAAATTATATTATATTACATAGTGAGTATGTCTGGACACAATGCGTCAGAATTGCTGACTTTTTCTGGTTTTACAATCAATGGCAAGTGTGCTGATGCAACTATATCTTCTAATTGTGCTCTATTATTCCCTTCATGTGAGTGGATAATACAAACTAGATATTCAAAGTTACATGTTACATCCTAACCAAGGCTCTTGGTTTACTTCTTCTAAGCAAGCTAGAATTGTAGGCCAATGATGAATTCTGGTTTATTCTGACATTAAAGTACATATAATTTCTATTTCATTTTTTAACCTTTTTGTGCAAAGGTAAGATGGAACTATTCTGGCTTAATATTACATGCAAACATATGCTGCTTATTTCCTTTGCCAACCCTAGCAGACCCACTTTTGTTTTTTTTAAAGAGATGGGAATATTTCTGATGCTTTTTCTTTAGTGCAATTCAACACAGTAGTTTGATTTCCAGTCTCTCTCTTTCTCACCTTTCATGCTATCTCCAAGAATTTTCCAAGCTGGCAGAAATGTCAAACCGCAACAGAATATGCTTTAACCTGATAAAGAGCAGCTATCTATGACATACTGCAAAATGTTAACGCTCTAACTACATATTTATTCTCTCTCTCTCTCTCTCTCCCACTCCCTCTGTGTATATATACTGTGTGTAGTAAATGAAGTGACCTTATGTCAAGTCATATTGCAGTAACTGTCATTTCCTAACCTCTGGATTTTTTAAGCCAAAGTGTGTAGCTGGAAAGAGAATGTGGGGAAAACAAAAGAACTAGAGGATAACTATTACCTAACTATTATGTATATTCTTGAACTGGGGCAAGGAAATTAAGTTCAGACACTGCTGATATAGTAATGTTAATACTTTACCAATTACTGCTTTGTCTTCTTTGCTAATGGAGCCAATTATGCTACCTTTCAGCAAATACAGGTTTTGCCAAGCATGAACATCAGTTTTCAAATTCCAAATGCAATAGGAAGAATTTAAGCTACAGCCAAATTGATCTTGCAGCAGGCATTGCTAAATGTGAAGCATGGAATACAGATTTTATTCTCAAGAATTTTGCTAAATCAATCTGGCCACAGAGTAAGGAACAATGATCATGGCATGCTATTGTGACTATGGCAATCTATGCAGTCACAGGTCAAAGCATCAGTACTGCTTCCAAGAGTCTACAAAAAAAGATTTTGAGTTATACCTGTGACTGCACCTACTTATAGTGCAGACTATACACCCAAAATGCAACCAAGCCACAATGCTACAGATTGCTTCAGGATCTTGAAGATATCTTCCATTAAACCTAGCTTGACACCTATCCACTGAATCTTCCACACATCAGTGAACATTGACCAGTGTGTAAGGTTGAAGATGGACAGGTTGCTTACCTGTAACCATATTTCTTCGAGTGGTCATCTGCGAATTCACACAAATGGGTTATATCTGCACCTACTCGGAAAGTTCTAGTATCACTGCGCAAATCTTTGATTGCAACTTTTTGGCGGTAGCTCTGCCCATCACTATAAAGCCCCTGGAATTCCTGCTCTTTTTTCAGTTTCAAAATGTACGCTGCATAGCAGCGACAGCAGGATTTTAGTGAAAAGCAGGACATGACTGAGGGGAGGATGGTTGGGATTTGTGTGAATTCGTAGATGACCACTTGAAGAAATATGGTTACAGGTAAGCAACCTGTCCTTCTTCGTGGTCTCTGCAAATCACACAAATGGGACTGACATGCTTCGGTCAGTGGAGGAGGGAGTGTCCTGACACCAAACTTGTAAAAAGATCAAGTTGCAATTTATTAACAACAATTAAACTGTAAACTTCAAGAACATTTTGGTGTCATCTTTTTTGATTTCAAGTATGCAACCCAACAGTGCTATAAATATTCAGTGCAAGCCAGAAAGCAACACTGCCCTCCCAAAGGAAGTTTCTTGTCTGGCCCTTGTGTCCAACCTATAATGGTTAATAAAAGTCAATGGTTGGGACCAGAAAGCAGCTTTGCAACATCCTCCAATGGCACCCCTGTCAAAAAAAGCGGAGGATGTAGCTACTGCCCTAGTTGAGTGTGCTCGCACCCAGTCCAGACGGGTTTTACCAGTTCATAACACAAGTGGATCGCAGCTGTCACCTACTTAGAAAATCTCTGAGGAGTAACTGGCAGCCCCTTTTTTGCCTCTGAGTAACACACAGAAAAGTCTCTCAGAGTGCCTCAAACCCGAGGTCCTCTCGAGGTAGAAGGCCAATGCCCTCCAAACATCTAGGGTGTGCATCCGATGTTCAGTATCAGTAGTTGGGTTCAGGGCCAGGGTGGGTAGCACAGTATCTTGGTTGATTATGAAAAGTCGACACTACGTTTGGCAAGAACGTGATGTCGGTACGGAGAACTACCTTGTCCTTATGGAAGTAAAGGTACAGCTGGTCCATCCATAAGGCACAAAGTTCTCCCGCTTGGTGGGCAGAGGTGATGGTGACTAAGAAAGCTGTCTTCCAGGTCAGCAATCTTAAGTCTGTGGTGGCCATAGGCTCAAAAGGTTTGGTAGAGAGGTGAGAGAGCACCAGGTCCAAGCTCCATACTGGGGTCGGTACTGAGGATGGAGGTTGTTGAGTCCTTTAAGGAATCTTTTCACCAACGGGTCTGCAAAGAAAGAGGGTCTGCCTTCGAGCTCGTAATGAGAGCATAGAGCAGATAGGTAGCATTTGAAAGAGGTAAGGCACAATCCCATGTTGGCTAGAGACATTAGGAACTCCAAGACGGTCGGGACTGAGGCATGGGATGGAGATAAATCTCTTGCCAACAAAAAGTCCAGGAACTTGTTCCATTTAAATAGGTATGATTTTCTGGTGGAGGGCTTCTGAGCAGCCCGGATTACAGTTTGTATTGAGGTAGGCAATGTCCTTATGGATGGATTCTCCACACTACCAGGGGAAGCTTGTCCATGTCTGGGTATCGAATCTGACCACTGTGAAGAGAAAGAAGGTCGGGATGGAACTTGAGGTAATGGTATTCCTCCCGGGCAAGATGGAGAAGGGGAGAAAACCATGGCTCTCTTGGCCACCAGTGATGAGGATGGCGTCTGGCCTGTCCAATCACATCTTCACTATGACCTTTGTGATGAGTGGAAACGGAGGAAAGGCCTAGAGCATCCTTCTCCTCACGATCCCAGAGCCCAAAGCCAAGAACAGAACTCTGTACAGTGGGCATTCTGTGGAGTGCAAACAGCTCAATCTCTGGCCTGCCCCAGATGAAGAAGAGATCAGAGACTTTCTCAGGGTGGAGATGCCACTCATGACAGGGGTTGGAAGACCTGCTGAGACAGTCCACCAATTCACTGTCCTCTCCCAGTAGGTGCACTGACTGCAGCAGTATCTTGTTGTCGATGCACCAGTCCCAGATGCAGACTGTGATCTCGAGCAACGTCTGGGACCTTGTGCTTCCCTGTTTGTTCAAGTAGAACATGATGGTGGTGTTATCCATCAAAAGAAGCACCACTTTGCCTGAGAGTACAATTTGGAATATTCGGAGGGCCTTCTCCACAGCCAACATTTCGAGAGCGTTGATGTGGAGCCTCTCTCTAGCGATGACTACTTGCCTCGGACAGTCAGATCCTGCGTGCGTGCTCCCCATCCCTCCAGGGATGCCTGTCAAGTTCGGAGTCAGGCATAGGTGAATGGGATCTTGCCGCAGAATGGCTCAAAACGGGAGAGCCTTCGGGCAACCTCGGAAGCAGCCTGTCCACAATCAATGATTCATGCCGCAGTGGAATTGGAGGCACAGACGGTGTGTACAGCGAAGTTGAGAGTGAAGATGATGGTACCATAGGACATTGCCACTCATGCCGAAGGTGGTCTAGCTCCACTAGTAGGTAGTACTGGCCTGATGGAGCATCAAAAAACAGGTCTGGATACTGCTGGAGGAAAGGGTCATGTGGCAGAGGCCTGTTCTCCAACCCAGCCTGGTCAGCTTTGAACTCGAGGGATAAAGGCTCTTGTCACTGGGCTTGGTCCGGAGGGCTCTCTCACTCCTAAGAGGTACTTGCAACCACCTGCTCAGCCTGGTACGGAATCAGGGATGGAGGCTCTGACTCCTGGATCTCACCCTCTGATGCGGTGTCGACATGAATGGGAGGGGTTGCAGGATGGACCACAGGCGCTGGATGGGCCAGTTCAGACCCGAAAGAGACGTTTTTTTTTCGCCGACTCCGAAGGCTTGTCCCGGCCCAATCTCTTCGGAGAAACAGAACTGGCCCTCTTAGAGGCTGAACATTCAACCAACCCTAGTCCTCTGGCCTCTAGGTGCCTTCTCTTGGCAGTTTTCCTGCCAGCACCATTGTCGTGGTCCTTGTCTGACCTCAAAGCCTTTTTTTCTTTGGAGGAGCTCTCCTTGGACTTCCCTCTCCTTCTCCTTACCAGAAGAGGATGGTTTGGTGCTTGAGGTGCCTTGGGTGGGCGTGGAGGCCGGTCTTAGGGTCTGCTCCTAGACGGCGGCCTTCAGTTTGAGGTCCTGGTTTTTCAAGGTCTGGGGCGTCATCCCCTTACAAAGGGGACAGGCCTTAGGGTTGTGGGCTTAACCCAGACAAAGCATGCACTGATTATGGTGACCAGTGGTGGGAATCTTTGCGCCACATTTGTTCCAGCGTTTGAAGGACGTCATTTTGTCCATGAAGAAGACAGGTTGGCAGCCAAAACCAAGTCCAAAAAACAGTCCGAAGTCTATCGATATGTGACAATCACCAGTCCAAAATCCAGAAGAGTAGTCAAAAGTCAGAAAAATAGTGAAAAATAGCTGTAAGATCAATAATGAAAGTGAAACAAGCAACTCTCACGAACGAAGTTCCTTGCTAGCTGCTAACGCAATGGACAAAAGGAACTGAAGAAAGAGCGGGAACACCAGGGGCTTTATAGGGGTGGGTGGAGCTACTGTCAAAAAGTTGCAATTGAAGATTTGCCCAGTGATACTAGAACTTTCCAAGCTAGCTGCTCAGGTGTAGATATAACCCATTTGTGTGATTTGCAGAGACCACGAAGAAGAAAGCACTCCTTATTTTGGTTTGTGATTCAAGTCCTATTCTTGAATCGAGAGTCTATCATTCATTAAAATTGGAATTTCCATTACCTGTCCCATCAACCATTTTATATTTAAAACAAAGAGAAAGCTCAAAACAGAAAACAATCAGTGGGATGATACATGTGACTTGTTTCTCTCAAATACCATACTACATGAGGATTCAGAGTTAGGCCAAAGTCAGACCTAAAGAACTGCAGCCAAGCTGCACAGCAGCATATCAGACTATTGTATGATACACCTGGTTTACAAGAATTTTCAAGTGGTAAGCCATCAGACTTACTTCGTCTTGCAGAGACTCTTCAACTTGTTCATCATAGTCTTCATCTTGCCTTTTCACTAATTAAAAAGTAAATTGTTAATGTATTAGCATAGCTTTTTCACTAATGTTCAGATTTGCTGCAAGAAGGAAGCTGTAGAAAAGGAGCAAAGGGGAATTATTTGGTAATGCAACTAAGGAGGTGGATGAGTTGCTGTAAAGTTGCCATTTTATTACCATGTTATTACCCACTATATAATGGGACTTGTCCATCCATGGATATTTGTATCCACAAGGGTCCTGGAGCCAAAGCCCAGAGGATACCAAGGGCCCACTGTATTTACAGGCTATAATTACAGTTACATTCATATTTGTTTTGAACTTATATTTTGTGCTTCTAAAGATTTTTTAAAATTATTATTCAGAAACCTTAGCTTTTGATGAGTTATATATCAAAATACCCATATAAGTAAAATTCAGCTCACTTGACGTTTGGGTGATATTAAACTATCTTAATTTAGTTTACCTTGTCTTAATTCTTGATTTTTAAAGTGCTCTTCTAGTTTTCCTTTCAATATTCCTCCAAGTTCTTCAAAGTGTTCATTGTTAAGGCATCCATCTCCCATGACTTCAATACACTAATGAAATAAAGATATAGTCAACTTGAAAAGAAATTCTATTGAAACTACTTCAAGAATAATAATTTCCAGAACACTGTACGCATAACTATAGAAAGACCAGTTCTGTAAACACTGAAGTTACACATATTTATATCGGCCACATAACTACAAAGGTATACAATAACAGCCTATTTCTAGCTCTAGCCCAATCTCACAATTAGCCTTTTATGTCAGCAATTAAATCAAGAAGGGCAACAGAGACCATGGACTATATGAATGAAGCTGTTTTTGTAACCACCATATATCCTGCTAAATTTGGCAGTCTGGCCATGCTCTCTACTTTTCAAAGTGTACTCACAGTCACGTAACCTATACTTGGGACAAAAATTTAATGTAAGAACAGAATAGGGAGAAACAGAATGGTTTCCAAGACAGCATCACAACCTCTGGTGAAAGTTAAGAGGAAATAGAAAAGCAGGATTACAGCAGAATAATAAGAAAATAAAAATAATGACCACAAAAGATTCACATAACTTAAGATCTTCAAGTATCAATACATATAACTGAATATCAGACAGATTGTCCATGCCAAACTATTTCCAGTTTCTATGTATGGATGTGAAAGCTATACAGTGAAGAAAAGACACAGGAGGAGAATCAACCCTTTTGAGATGTGTTGCTAAAGGAGAGTTACATCAATATAATGACTTTTGAAAAGACAAATAAATGGATCCAATAGCAAATCAAGCCTGAACTGTCACTAAAAGTAAAAAAATAAATAAATGACTAGACTGGGGTCATGTTACTTTGGATACATCATTAGTTGACAAGATCAATGGAAAAGGCCATCATGCTCGGTAAGGATGAAAGCAAAAGAAAAAGAGGAAGACCACATTACAGGAGGATTGCCTTAAGCAAGGAAATGGCAGCACTGAGATTGGACGATCTGAATGCAGCTCTAAATAACAGGGTCTCTTGAGGGCAAAGCAGATGGGGCAATAAGAGTGGCCAGAGGCTGTTCCCACCCCGATTGCTGTAGGACCACTGTGAGACTGCGGCAACCAGATGCTGCAGTACTGAGGGTGGCCACTGTGGTGGCCTGAATGGGCTTGTGAAAAGGAGTGGTAAGAAACCTCTCCTTTTGCGACCTCTGATCAATCCAAGGCCATATGTCATGTGTGTGTCCCACCCCCAGATTGCCGACAGTGGCCCTTTCGGGCCATCTGTTTGAGGCCTTGGAGGTATTTGATTTATAGGGTCACCATATGTCAAAACCAATTTGATAGCTCAAAAACAAGAATAAACATCATTTTAGCACAAAATGTGCTCTTTTGAAACAGGAAATGGACTTTAAAATTCTGGCAAAACACAGCAGAGCATATCCTACGAACGTGTGTGCAAAATTAGTACTGCACCTGCTAAGGTTGCCAAATCCTAATTGCTATCTTCTGCCTTTGTTTGGATCACAGTGAAACATGCTTTCAGTAGCAAAAGAGGAGATATTTTCATTATTTTAGTGGGCTATTTAATTACTATCTCAGAACAATTTAAAAAAATTAATAAGAATCCTGCTACCCAGTAATTGAGTTTTATCTAATATTCTTTCAACTCCTTCTCAAAACACATCCACCCCAATTTTAGCCAATATCTACCATAGGAGTGAACAACTTACTGGATCAGAGAGCCACACTGAATCCCTGGCAACTCACTGAGGGCTATAACAATGCTTAATCTCCAACTTCCACAATTGCTATTGACATTTAGTGGTATCTACATTAGATCTCTTTGGTGCAGAAAGGGACTGGTGGTCAACCCTTCTGCAATGGAAGGTATGGTAAGACTATGTGCAGAGAAATTCAGTGGGGTTGGGCTGAATTTAATATAAGGGAAACTGGTTGTGATTTCATAGAATGGGAACACCACATGTTGCTCATCCTGATTATATCTGCAGTTAAAGAAAGCCATCATCCTAACACAGAAAGCTTAAGACTGAAATCAGAAAGTATAGCAATAATATTTATCCTGAAACACATATAAAAAGAAACATGCCAACAGACTATTAATTGTATGATAAAATTTCCCTTTATCAGTTTTAGGTAATGCACATGTACTGCCACAGTGTATATCATCTTAAAAAAGAGATGTGATATACTTCACAAGATTATGCATGATATACCCTTGTGAACTTCTGCTTGTTACTATGGAAGTATTTATTTTTAATGTGAAGTCGTAGGCTTTCATGTCCGGCATCCATAGTTTTTTGTGGGTTTTTCGGGCTGTGTGGCCATGTTCTAGAAAGTTCTTTGCGGGTGGTGTGTATTCTCTCACGTAACAGAGCATGTTCCATCTTATTTCTAGAACTTGGCCACACAGCCTGAAAAACCCACAAAAAAGTATTTATTTTTGTTTGCTCCCCAATTAAAGATATACTTTCAATCAACTAACCTATCCAACTAAATAAACATTAATTATCTACATTGATTTAATTTAAAGACCTATATTCACCTATACTCAAAGACTCAATAGGTTCTTAGGCCCCTAGAACTGAAAATCTTGCACAATATATTTACAGATTGAATATCCTTTATCTGAAATGCTTGGGACCAGAAGTGCTTTGGATTTTTTTTAAATTTCAGAATACATAAATTGTATATGTTTATAATGAGATATCTTGGAAATAAGGCCCAAGTCTAAACAAAAAATAATTTATGTTTCATATATACCTTATACATATAGCCTCAAGGAAATGTTATATAATATTTTAAATAATTTTGTGCATGAAACAAAGTTTGTATACACTGAACCATCAGAAAGCAAAGGTTTTGTGGAGCATTTTGGATTTCAGAATTCCAGATAAGGGAGGACTCAACCTGTATGTATACGGTAAGTATGAGCTAAGATCTTGCAAAGTATGTACACACAGTAAAAAGCAAAAGTTCTTTTACTGTAATTGTTCTAACTTGAGTAACCTTTTGGTTACTTATCACATGAACCTTAACATTCATGTGATAATCTAGTGTGTTTCAACTGAAACCTAAAATTATAGAAACTCAATCAGCCTGACTATCACAGATCTGGAGAGTAAACTTATCACTAGATGTGGTGTAACACTATTGTGATGGTTGAATTAATGATTTTTAGGATCAGGAATGAGCAGTGATGAATTTGTTTCCTTCCAATCATCCTCTTCATCCAAGGGAGTAAATTAGAAGCATGTGTTTTTACACAGAGGCACATAGCTTTCTGCATGTTCTTCCACGTTGCATCAGATGCAATAACAAACTATAGTTATGAACTAAAATCAAAAACTTCAAATCTTCTCTGCTCCTACATGTGTGTGGAAAGGAAGGAAAAGTGTATATCTGAACTTTAGATGTCTGGATTTTCTCTGCTGATTGCTGTTTCAATTCAGTCAAACCTAAAAGCAATGCATGTAGATTTGAAAAATGTGAATATGTATAGTAGCACCTTTGAGAATAACTGAAATAAATTGGTTGCATGAGCTTTCGTAGACTAAAGGGCCTTTGCAGACTGCCAGAAATAGTGCACATTAAATTGAGGCACTGCCCTGGCTTAGTGCTAGGGAGTCAGGGGAATTGTGTTTTTTTCTGAGACATTGAGCCTTCTCTGTCAGAGAGCTCTGGTGCCAAAATAAATTACAGTTCCCATGATTCCCTAGCACTGAGCCAGGGCAGTGCCTCAATTTAATGTGCACTATTTCTGGCAGTCTGCAAAGGCCATAAAGTCTACTTCCTCAGATGCTACTTTTCTCAAATGCATCTGAGAAAGCAGACTTGCTACAAAAGCTCATGCTGCCAAATTATTTCTCAGTTAAGTCTCAAAGGGGCTACAAGATATCTCTACATGTGATTCTACAGACTAGCATGGCTATATCTTTGAATTCTATCATAAATATTTATATTCTTGTTTAGCAAAGATGGGCACAAAAAGATAGTTTATAAGAATATTACCGTACCTTGGCAAAAGAATTCATTATTTCTGATAGTACATCTGAATCTGGTTCTGTTCCTATAGCCTTGATTAGGGCATCACACATAAAATGCCACATCTGGGTCAGGTATTCTGGGCCACGAACTCTTGCACATTCCAGGAGCAAAGGCATTGATTCTGCAGCTGCCACACGAACACGTTATATTTATTAAGGTAAATTACCACAAAACTTTTCCTCCAAAAGCTAATGTCAGGCCTCCACCAACATAAAGTTTCCCTCTAAAAGTGTGATCAAGGTCCAACCTACTGTTTCATCCATTCAGAACCCCAGTATGAGATTTAGTATAGATTTGTCAAATAAGAAATGTGTGTTCTCGGATTTGGACCATTTGGAAAAATGCAAGCAGACCATCGTTTAACACATATACATATCCTTTAACTAAGAATATAAAATAATCTGATCTCTCAAAATCTTAGCACTGGTGGGGTCTCTGTGTGTGTTTCATAGTGCCAGTTGCGTCTATGGCATTCTTATCAGTTGACACACCTGCTTGCATGGTTTGCTTCTCGTTTTCTTCCATGTGGTTGCCAAGTGGGGCAAGGAGGAGGGGGGAAGCAGTGAAGTACAGATGGGGGGGGGGGGCTAGAGAAAGCAATTACAATGAATTTCAAAAAGGTTTAAAGTTTTTTTCTTCTTCTTTACAAGAAAGAGAAGAAAGGAGAAAAAGACAGGAGACTAGAGCAATACAAGGAGGAAAAATGTGTGCCCAGAGAGAAGGAAGAAATGAAGACTGGCCTTTGTGGGTAGGGTTTGCCTTGCCTTCTGGGCACCCTCAAAAAGGCTTGTTCCTGCCTACAGAGAAAGGGCAGGACAACTACACTCAAGATGTTCCTACCCTCTCCACAGGGAAATATTATTTCATCAACTGTCAGTTTGGTTGCACAATGCTGGTTTGGATGAAAAAGATGTGCCTTTACATCATTTCAACTAAAATATTATGCCCTCCAATATATAGCATATATAGATGGGTAAGGGACAGTTACACACAGAAAAATCTTAGAAAGGGAACAGGGGGCATTCTAACAGCCATCGTTGTGTCAGTCATGTCTTGCCCCAGTCATGAGATTCTGCAGTTCTTTCTAACAGCTTCTTTCTAGGTTAACAAATTTTCAATTGTTGTGAAGGCTGTGACATAAAAAAATTGCTGGGAGATCATGATGGCATCTTGCTAAAGGATATCATCGTGGAAATAGAATTTCAATAAAGGAACCATCAATTTCACAACTTGTTCCGTGTATTCCACAAATCCTTCTTTCAGTTCTTTGGCATAGCAAACCTAAAGCACAGAAATGCAAGTACTTCAGTGAAGTCTATTGCCAAATTGTTAAATAAGCAGCAGATACAGTTAGATAACAAGTATCACAAGAATAAGCACAGAAATCAGAAATGCTAGAAGAAAAATTATGTAATTCCATGTTAGCTGTGATATTCTTGATGATTAAATACACTTTCACCAATTCATAGATCACTTTTGCAATTAACAGAAAAATAAACTCTCTTGCTGTCAAAGATATAACTGTTTACACATTCCTCAGAATGATGGCATTCCAACTATGATCAGGATGCAATGGCGTCTATCCACTAATTCCACCAGTAAAACTGGGAATAGAAAATTAATCCTGTAGAAAGAAGGCCAATTACCTAACCTCAAACAGGTTTTTCCCATCACTGAGGGTTGCCAAGGAGTCTGGGAAGAATGTCCCAATTATAGTGGTGGAAGCTATAGAATCTATTAAAAGTAGAAACAAACAAATAGTTAAAATGATATTAAACTATCAAACTAAAAACCTTCAAAACTATTAAGACAAAATATGATCAATAGCCACCTTTCCCCCCATGAGTGTGGGTCTGCTTGCTCCTCCATTTTCCTAAAAGCAGTCTTTCAAACTTTTCTAGCAAAAGAAGAACCAGACAGCCATTCCACTCATCATCCTAGCCTTCCCCATGTTGCTTGTCTAAGAGAAAGATTCAGCTCATGAACTGCAGTTTACTTGGCTTCCATGGCTTCAGTGCTGCTGAGTACTGATTTGTGCTCCAAGCATGTGATCAAAAGAGCACTTACCAACATCTGACATGCAGTTGCTTTTTCCTCAAGGCCTGCAGTCTTAATACCAAAACTCTGTTGATCTCCTAGATTTACAAACTCCCAGCCATCGTCATCACTCATGTTCTCCATATCTTGTGCTAGTGGGAAAAAAGTAATAGTTTTAACATAGCTATTCCATACCTCTCCAGTGAAATTATGAATCAATTAAGTATCAGAACTTACTGTCAAGGAGAGCCACCTCAGGCTTGATTGATGCAGTTTTCATTAAAGGACCCATAACAACAGGAAGATATTGTTGGAATTCTTTCCCAAGGATCTTGCACATTCTTGCCCATGCAGAAATCATATATGATATCTGTAAATTAATAATATTATATTCACTTTTCTTTTTCTCCAATATACACAGTTGTATTACCACTTGGGCTGACTGAAAATCAAGGACATTTAAAAATTAATGTGTGCTCAGAATGACGCTGAAGTCGTTAAATTATTTGTACAGGTGATAGTTAAACAAAACTTCACATTCATGTAGCACTATGAATACAAGTAATTCATAAAATGTTCTTGTCACAATTCTTAGATCAATTCTGTAAACTAGGGTGTCCCAATATCCACAGCAGGAGCAACTTGTGAGGACAACTTAACAAGTTCATGATTGAAGCAAAAAAATAAATAAATGGAAAACTGAATTAAATGGAAAACTGAATTTTAATAGTTCAGTTTGAGCCACCATGCAAAACATCTTTACAGCCACCAGGCTAAACATCTCTGTGGATTTATATTCGACTGTTGAGATGTGGTTTGAATATTGCACTGATTAAAAAAAAGCAGGAAAGTACTACAGAACAGATTTCTGCCACAACAACACTGGACATTCCTACTTTGGTTTTCCCAAGTGAAAGTCTGTTGTGCATATCCACATTATCCCTGAAAGTGAGAAATGCAACTACAAAAATGCTGCTGTAAACAGTGGCAATATATGTGAAAGTGGTAAGTATCACCGAGGAAAGGTATCTAAATTTCTATCCACAAGTTAACAAGCTTTAGCTAGCACAGTAATAAAATTAAAAAAAAAAAACGCATTAGTGTAGCCCACTCCCAATCATTTTAGCTATTTCCAATAAAATGAATTAGATTATTACATAATACATTCACTAATACAAGGGTTGGCAAGTTTTTCTTACCTGGGGCCGGTCCGCTGGCCTCCAGGTCTTCTGCGGGCGGAGGGTGGGGGCATGAAATGGCGGCGCATGTGCTCATGCGCACAGCCTCCGCCGCCATTTTGGAAAACAAAATGGCGGCCAAACAAGTCGCGGTGGCCATTTTGTTTTCCAAAATGGCAGCTGCGGCTCGTTCGTGTATGCGCATGCGCAAGCGAGTTGCGGAGGCCATTTTGGAAAACAAAATTGTGGCCGCGATATGCGCGCGGCAGCGGGGGCCGGACCCAGCCTGCAGGCCGTAGGTTGCCAACCCCTGCACTAATAGATCCCATTTAAAACATATATAGTTCCAGAAATATTCCCCCTAAAGTGTAGATTTGGTGGGAGCCAGCATGGTGTAGTGGTTTGAGTGTTTGACTATGACACTGGGAGACTAGTGTTTGAATTCTGCTCAGCTGTGGAAACCCATTAGGTGACCTTGGACAAATCATTCTTTCTCAGCTTCAAAGGAAGGCGAGGGCAATAGCCCTCTGAACAAATTTTGCCAAGAAAACCCGTAACAGGTTTGCCTTAGGGTCACCATAAGTCAGAAATGACTTGATACAACAATAATAGATTTGCTATATAAATATCTAGCACATCAATTGGCTCTATGGGATATTCTAAGAAAGGAGATTATAATAGGCATTATAATAATATAAAATGACAATCAGTTATTTGGCATACCTGAGGATCATCATCCTCCAAGTCATTGAAGTCAGTTTGTGTCTTCAACAAGAGCTGCATCACATCCGAAGCATCTTGCATGAACTAGAAATAAAAGCATTCAGTGAAGTTATGACAGTTTTTAATTTTTGTTTTATTTAGCTCATGCTAAAGCTTCTGATAGTTTAAGTTACAGTCCATCACTGGAATTTAATCCTCAAGACATTTCCCAAGTTTGAATTTGGATTCTGGGTCCAGAAAAGTCATTGTCCTTTGTCTCCTCTAAGCTAACAGAAATGTACAATTAAGACATCATATTTAAATACAGAGCTGTCAACAAGGCATTATGGTAAGAAAATGTCAGCTACTGTGAGTCCCTGGACTAAAAAGTAAGGATCAGTAACAAAACAAGCTAAATAATGTCAAAAATACATAGCTATCAAGTCAAAGGATGGAAATACACTAATTGAAACATACCTTCTCTTTACCAACTGCAAGACCAATTAAGCTGATACATTCTATGGTTTTTCCTCTTAAAAGTCTAAGTTCCTTCTGCACAGCATTCTCAACAATGTGTTTGAGAGAAGGCATAAATAAATCATAGTATGGAACAAACTTCTCCTCTGCTGTATCAGCAACTGATGCAATAGACGTAACAACCTGCTCCAAAACCAATTTGGTGCCTTTTTCAATCAGCTATGCAAGGGAAAGAAAAAGACACATTTAAGGAACTTATTTAAATTTCATTGAAAGAGCATTTTAAGTTAAATCAGTCCCAAAGTGGCTTACCTCCTGCAATTTTAATACCATAATGGAATGAAGGTGCTTCACTAGGTTATCTAAATAAGGAATAAGCAGTGACTTTGGACAGTCTTCAGTAAAATTAATCAGAGCAGCAGCTGCATGAGCCTGAACACGTTGGTTTCCTTGATCCTCCATGGTCTGGAGAAGAGGTGCAATTACCTAAAACACAGATGGCTATCATAAGTGAAAGATCTTAAAATTAACTTGTTCAATATACTTTATATAGCTTTTTACTTGCCTTTTCATGGAATTTTTTCTGGAAGCCTGGTGCAAAATCTGTAGCCATCTGACCAATTGCATTACAAGCTGCATATCTTACTCTTGGATGCTGAAATATTTAGCTTCAGTTAGTAAGTTCACTGAACAAGTGAGCATAAACTTTATAGGAACCAAATATTTTAAACTTACAGGATCCTGAAGGAAAAGCAAAACTAAATTCACAATCTCATTCAGAATCCCTTCCATTTGTTGGTGACAGCCTTCGCCAATAGCTGAAAGAGCCATCAAGCCAGCATGTCTGCACTTCCAGTCAGCTGTATAGAGATACATTAAATGGAAACATTATTAGATGGAAAACAAACACAGAATATAAGAATATTTTTTATTCAGAATATGAATCTATTCAAGCAATTATAGTTGTTGTCCCTGTTTCTAGGCTGTGAAAATACTTTCCTTGCTTGAACTGCAGACTAAAGTTTAAGATCCTGCTTAGTAAACTAACACTAAAGCACTACTGGCAATTACAAATAAAACGGGGAACTGTGGTTCTAAAAACACTAGAATCACAGTACAGTGATGGGTCTGGCTCTCATTATGGTTATTAAATGAGAAAAATTACATTCAAAGAGTCCTACTGAGTTTTTATTTTAGAGTAACTCTGATAATAGTACAGGTAATTTACATAATTTAATAGGCAAATGTCTGATGAAACAGGAATGCCTTTTCTCATAACTGAAGGCCATGAGATGGAGTTTCATAACCTTGGTATCACCACTGAGGGTCTGTCATCTGTCCAAGCCAACCAGTCTGAAGGTGAAAGGATGAGGACAAAGGCCAACAATAATGAAATAATCACACAAAAATGTATCCGGAAAGTCATCCTTTTAATAGTCTGGTCTTAATCTATGGCCTCAGCTTCTTGACACTATTCTTACATTGACATATGAACAGAAAAGAACACTAGTTCATTGTCCAATACACAAAAAGAACAAATGTATGTTACATTGTAGTATTGTATTACAATGAGTATTACATTGTACATACATTACATTGTAATATTCATGTCTACTCTGCCCCAAGATGATAGGGACTTGCTATAAAATGGATAGACAACATATGCCTGATAATGCAAAACCTTGTGTTGGACTTTATATCAATATTAAAACAAAGGTATGGAGGTCAGGTTAGAGTAAAGAGATGAAACCTTACCACTTCAATTATAGACAAACAGGGATGAAACTAATACCCAGATACAGGAGTGAGGAAATTGCAGTCGGTGGACTTTCCCCCTTCCCCCCCCCCCTGCCCTTAGGCTTTCACTGGATCCCCAAGCCTTGGACCACTTCCACTGCCTGCATTTCAGAAATCCAAATCAGAGTAACTTCCAGTTTAGTTTTCACATGATTTGGGGGCATTGTGGCCTGCCACAAGTCCATGAAGGCAAAAAGCAGTCCTTATGTCCACTGAAGCTGCCCATCCCTTGTACAGGGCTTCTCCTTTCCTACACAGGATCAAATGACTCAGGTTATCAACTGCTATCAGAAAAACTTCTTTAGTTGCTGAATACAATAATTCCTAATCTGTTTTGAGAACTTTTTAACTCTCAGAGAAGAAAAACTGATGGTTACACAGTGTACCATAGACTGTGTTTTGTGCACAAAGGGTTTCCCAGCTCTTCCCTTTCAGTAGCAATACCCTGCACCTCAACAGCTAACTCTGAAGTCAAAACTACTTCTGTCAAACATTGCAAAAGTACATGGGATTTTCTTGATCCAAGCTGATTGAAAAATCAATTAAATTTTTTTTTGTATACACAATCATTTATTTTAACTGCTCAATCCGCAAAATATATGTTGAAACATCTACTGAAAGGCCAAATAACATCACTTACGATTCTGAAGCATTTGCATAATATGTTCTTTTATCATAGGCAGAACAAGTTTTCCACCAAGGCCACATGCCATTCTGTCCAATGCACTCTCACCAGCAACAGCATTGCTAAAAAGTGGGTCAGTTAAAAAAAAAATCTATGAATCAACAATGAAACTAGTGTAGTCAGTAAATCTAGTACTCAGTTGTGTTTCTGAAACTACTTTTAAGTATTTACATTTCAGAGAAATAGTCTGTAAGTCTTTCAAAGTAGTACAAACACAATTTTTTAAAGGTATTATGACGTTAAAATTCATTTGCATATATTTTGTTATGTCTGCTCATCACCCTATCATAAATGAGTTTGTCCCAATGTTCAAAATTCATTCAGTATGTGAACAAATTGTTTTTTTAAAGCATGCTATTCATTTTTTTTTCCTAGCATACATATAATTTAGAAATAATCACCAAAGGAGCAAACTATCTTCTAAATAACAACAAGATTCTAAATAAAGTGAAGTGCTTCCGGCTGTATCAATAAATATGAACAAATTATCCTTTATAGCAGGGGTAAGCAACCTTTCCCCTTTAAGGGCCGAGGGACTTCAGCTCCCAGAATCCCAGGACCTATTGGCCAACATGGGACTATTGACCAACATGGCTGAGGCTTCTGGGAGCTGAAGTCCCTTGGCCCTTAAAGGGGAAAGGTTGCCTACCCCTGCTTTATAGAGTGACAGAAAACCAAATAGAAAACTAAATCTTATTACCAATGTGTGTATTCTTCATACTCTTCTTTTTTTAATTTTTTTATTAAATCATAAAAAAGAACAATAACATTACAATTATACAAATAATACACAATACATATCAAAATAAACAACAAAAAAGACAACAACAAAAACATTAAAAAAACCAAACCAACATATATACATAGAACAAAACAAATCACTTCCTGAGCTGTATCAGAGACGGTTCTAATTAAACCATTTTTGTTATAACTCCTTTTTATCTGTTATTAATACATTCAGAGTTTATGAAACATATAATTCTAAAGGGAATTCTTATCATATTCTTATATATATTATAACTTTTTTTTTGGAAACCTTAATATATCTATACAGGCATAAGACAAAAATTGAAACACCTTCATATTTAGGCCTGCTCACTAACTTATATACATATATTTTAACGCCATATCGAAGTACAGATACATCAATGATTAAAACAAAAATGTTATCTAAATTCAATACTCGTCTGATATTTCAGCTATTCTCTTATAACCCAAGTGCAAAACTGTGTTTCCCACAGGAAACAATGCCATCCGTTTCAGAATTTTCATACTGCAGCTTACATTTTGAGAGGAAGGAGTCCTCCTTCCTAAGGATCCGGATTTTTTTAAAATAAGAAAATACATCACATCATTGTTTGTTCCTGTCTTCATCAGCCTTAATCTAATAGCTATTTGTGTATCGTGATGGTGCCCATTTGATCATTTTTGCAGGTATCATTTATGCTGAGAAACTTCAGTGTGGACATTGTGCGCTCATGCACCTATTTCCACAATGGTAACAAATTCAAAATATATTGCTACCATTAAGGAAATTGCACTAGTTCAGCACCAGTTGACTAAACTGCATCTGCACATATGCATGGTCCAGTTAAGGGTGAGCGTGAGTCCACAAATTTCTAAGACAATCCTACAGACAGGCCACCTATAGGTGTCAAAAGAGACAGCTTGAAATGGAAAAGAACTTTTGAAAGTGGTGAACCATTTAATATGTTTGTTCCTATAAATTTTTAAAGCAATCCTGTTCACCTGTCAAAGTCATCATCTTCCAACTCATCACTGTTTGCCCAGTCTTCATCTTCTTCCAGGTCAACCATCATTGTTAACATCTGAGGAACTAAAGAAATTGAACACTGTCAGTTTACAGAAGATTACCAAAGCAGCACATGAATGCTAATGAACCTTCCAACCAGGACATATTTCATCCTGCCACAGCAGGTATAGTTACATATTTATAGGAACTACAGATCACTGACAAAGGATATGGTTGCAAGCAGCAACCCAGGATTCAGCTTTTCCATATCCTTAGGTAAACATCTGTGAGACAATTATTCCTGGTTTTTAAGAAAGCATGGCAGAGGAAACAAATATATTGACTATGATTTTCCTTGGCCCAGGAGGTGTTAAACCATATGACTTCTGCCTTCATTTGAAATCACTATGAAGTGCAAGGTACAGAAAGCACTTTTTCGTCTTATAAATTTAAATAGGAGTAATTTGAGAACATTATACATGGGCTATTTGCAGAAGGAAAATAATGTGCTTTACAGTCTCAGAAGCACATACAAAAAAGTCTTTTTATGTTTCTAAGGCTTATGGTATCCAATTTAATTTCATGATTGAAACACTTGTTCATTATTCTAAGATTGTAAACTTATTGCCAGAAAGATTCTACCTAGAAACTGTCTTCTGAAATCCTTTACAGCTGTACAGGTCTCAAATGTTGCTTTATTAAATTTTGTAAAAGATAAAGTAATATTTTCTTCTTGGACTTATTTTACAATTATCTAGTATCAGTGAATGTTTAAAAAGTTCAAAATCAATTGTCAAAGCCTAGCAACAGTCAATCCGAGACCAGAAAAACTGTTGCTTTAGTTTTCTCAAATTTTGCTCATCTTGACATTAAAACTAATTAATTGGGCCTTTACAGACTGCCAGAAATATTGCAGCTTGAGGCCACTTTAACTGTCCTGGCTCGGTGCTAGGGAATCATGGGAACTGTATTTTTTCCTGGGACACAGAGCCTTCTCTGTCAGAGAGCTCTGGTGCCACAATAAACTACAGTTCCCATGATTCCTTAGCACTGAGCCAGGACAGTTAAAGTAGTCTCAAGCTGCATTATTTCTGGCAGTCTGTAAAGGCCCAATTATCCCAACTGCTCTACATAAACACTGATTTTTAAATTACTAATTTCATAGAAATATAACATATGTAGTTATAAAAAAGGATGAAAAGAGGAACATTTCATGATCCGAAGAACCTTGTTGGATTTCCAACCCACTCCTTTCTATCCTGTATCAGTTCTTTTCCTTGTTCTATTTTCAGCAACAGTGTTTCAAATAGTGGCCACATTTAAACTAAGATTTAAAACTAAACCCTAAGTGGTGTTCACCTTAGAGCAGACAAAACAATAACCTAAGAAAGTGGGAAATGGCAGACTTTCATTAAACCTAAGTGCCAATCGAATGCTATGACCAACTAAGTACTTTTGTCTGGCTGAAACAGACACTAATTTTTAATTCTTAATCTACTAAATACTCAGAACACTGATTTACTTTTCCCACTACATAATTTTTTTTAAGATGTATAACTCTGAATGATCTGTTAATTTAAGTTATTTTAATAGTCAATAAAAAGTTTAACTAAGCATTCATCAGCTTTTGACTTGCTTAGCATCTACTATATTTAAAAACAAGCGTGTTTTGATTGCTTTTTAAAGTGATCTTATATTATGGGAGCACATGTTTGCGGCCCTTTAAAAATGCTGAAGCAACCCTCTGACTTGCTTGATTCAAAACCTGCCAGCTAATTAAAACAGTTCTGTGCACACTGTATTGTCTTGTAGAGCATCTCTCAAGTAGTTAAAACTGCATGATGGAGTAGTCCACACTAGCCAAATAAAGCTGCTTCTAACCTCTTTCAAACTCAGTTGTTAAGACAATGCATGAGGCGAAAGCAGGTGGTAAGCAAAACGAAGCCATGTTCTGGGGCTAAAAACCAGAGCAAAAAGAAGCTGGGATACTCTGATTTAAGACAGAAAATGATCATCATCGCATCAGCCTATAAACAG
>JAIPUX010001232.1:51870888-51881436 GCA_020142125.1 Phrynosoma platyrhinos | reverse complement strand
CACAAAGTGGACAGTCCAACAGTGGAGAATGGGGAGATGGAGGTTGAAGGGGGTATGGGGGGCCTTCACGACTGTGCTTTGCCAATGTATCACTGGGCACACCAATGCGCAGTATACGCAGTGCATCACATATGTGACTGTGTGGCCGCTCATACAGGCAAATGTCCAATGGTATGGAATCTGGGCAGGAAGAGGGAGGTAATTGGAAATCACAGGTACTGTGTTTATGCAATGGTGTGCATGCAGGGTGAGGAGTTGACAAAAACAGCAACAACAACAACAAAATAAAACATGCAATGAGGCTTGATGCTGTGTGGTATGGACAGCCCATGAGTGTTTGGTCCGCCTTGGGAGCAGGTGGTGCAGACAGTGGTGTTTCGAATTGGTCTCAGAAAACCCATGATCAAACCACTTTTTCCTCTCTATCTGCTCTGGCCTTACATAGGTATCACTCAATTTTACTTATGAAAAATAATACAATAATTTTACTTACTAGCTTGTGCAACAATGTTGATATGCCTTCTCAGCATAGCAGCAGCAGTTTCTGATAATGTAACTATTACTTCCAGGGCCAGCTGACGTTGCATGTTACTGAGACTAGTGTCAGCACACAGCTGAAATCAAAAAATATTTAAACAAAACATTAATAAATAGCAAAAAAGAACACCAAACAACACATTGAAATGTGGAAATGGAAGCATCAGACATACCTTCAAACTCAATTGTAATGTTGGTTCTAAGTGTGGACGTAAATATTTTGGAACTGTATCTGCAATCTCTACAAGAGACTTTAGGACTGAATCATCATTTTGATAACAGGAGTCATTCACTGCCTAAAATATGAGAATCCAGTTAAAACCTCTTCACCTACAATGCACATTCAAAACCAAGCTCTTCCATGTTATGAAAATACTGTTTAATGTTTCAAAATACCATAAGCACAACAAAAACCTAACCCTAAGATCAGAAAATGTACTGGAGAGCTCTGAAGCTGAAATATGCATTATGTTTCACTTAACCACTGCAAATAATTCTAGTGGGCACTTAATCACAGTGTTACCTGTTCAACTTGCCTAGGTTTCTCTTTATCCACTCCGTAGACACTATATAGCAGATGCCACATTTGTTAAAACATTTATCCTACTTATAAGGTGAGGAAATTGAAAACCCACATTTCCTCAACAACATCTTTTCAAGATGCTTTAATACTGTAAACAGATTTCTATATTAATGTTTACTTTTTATGTTTTTAAATTAGCTGCTTTAAATCCAAATTTTGGAGGAAAAGCAGGATATAATAAATTTTATGGTGTATGTGTGAATATTATATACTTTTTGCATTTGCCTATATAAGTTTTTTTGTGTTAATTTGCTATTTTACATGGAAGGACTTGAGAATGTTTTAATGAAAGTACAGCATAAGTTTTTACAAATCCCTAACACTTGAGGACATGGAACTAAATTAGCAGATATGACATTGCACCAACATAAGTATAAAACAAGTAAATTTTCTGTATATACATTTGTCCCTCCCCGTTTGCAGACTTTGAGCCCATGGTCTCGTTCTTCGTGGGAGGACAAGAGGCACAGTTAAAATAGTGGCACATGCCTGCATGCACTCCATTATTTTCAATGGGGCTCGAATATTTGCAACCTGTCATTTTCACGTGGAGTGAGTCCGGGATGGATCACCCATGAATTGGGAGGGGCAACAGTACTAGCTTTAGTGTTATGCCATCTTTCATAGAACTTTGTCTACTGTTACTATCTTGGATGTTACAATTTGATGACAAGATTCCACTATTTCTGAAAAATTGATTTCCTCTTTTAGCAAATGTGTTGAAAAACTAATGGTAGTTGAACTAGATCTACTATGGCCACAGTTTCCAATATAAGAAACTACACTTGTTCCTCCACATTTGCAGTTTTGACTTTTGAGGATTTGATTATTCACTGATTTTATTAATATGTCTTCTCTAGGAATCTCTAGGTCCTCCAGTGCAACTCTATGGTTAACTTTAACCAAAAGTTGCACTGAAGGACCTAGAGCAGGGGTAGGCAACCTGTCTCCTTTAAGGGCCGAGGGACTTCAGCTCCCAGAAGCCTCAGCCATGTTGGCCAATAGTCCCATGTTGGCCAATAGCTCCAGGGATTCTGGGAGCTGAAGTCCCTCGGCCCTTAAAGGAGACAGGTTGCTTACCCCTGACCTAGAGATTCCTATACAGAACACTCCAATAGGCATTTGTAGCTCCTCCAGCACAATTCTATGAATGTCTGGCAGATGTTGACCACAGAGTTGTGCTGGAGGACCTAGAGATTTCTAGAGAAGTGTTCTCTCAGATAAAAAAATAGTGTTTTGTTATTTGTGGTTTTTGTCACATTCATAGGGGTTTTGTGCCCCTAACCCCAGCGAATGTGCAAGGATGAGTGTACGTTGTGGTTAAATATTTGAGTCTTTACTGAAATATTAGTCTTCTAGATTGCAAACATTATACTTAATCATCATCTCCGGATCCTTTGTGAGCTTGGCAATATAGAAATATATTAAATAAACAAAAATAAATAAATTGCAAGCATGATATTTTTCTTAGATGATATTTGCATGTAAATTTAATATCAACTCAGTAAAGTATTGTGTGACCATATTTCATTTTCCCACTCTTCACAACCCTTTTAACTTTCATAACCCTTTTAACTTTAAGGTGGCCTTTTTGCAGTCCATATGAAATAAAGGACTATGGCATTCTAAAGCAAAATGATTTAAAATGAATATTTGTTATAGACTGCCACAAACACATAAAGAGGAAACCAAAATAACTAGCTAGTATGTTTCATATTCAGATTTCAGTCTTTAGAGAAGTTTGAGAACAAGACAAAGTAGTTGGCCCTTGGTATCTGCAGAGATCCATTCCACCCCACACACCCCGTGGATACCAAAATCCGTGGATGCTCAAGTCCCATTGACCACAATGGTGATGCATGCACATAGCCATGCTATCATTGGTACAACGGGACCCTCTCCCTCCTTCCGTTCCCCCCCCCCTTTCCTTCTTTCCTCCTCTGAGGCATCTGCCCTGGGCTTAGCTTCAAATGTGGAGGCTGAAGCCCCATTGGCCAGAGAGAGCCAGAGCCAAGACTTGGGTCTCAGAGCCTGGAGGTTCCATCCAGGGTGTTGGGCCTGGGGGCTCTGAGACTCAAGCCCGGATGCCGGCTCTGGCTCCCTCTGGCCAACAGGGCTCCAGCTAGTGCCTCCAAATCACCCCCAAAGCCAAGGCTGGGGAAGAAGGCTCGAAGGGTGAGAGGGGAGAGAGGAAGGGAGGGAGGACTTACAGTCCCATTATCCCCAGTGGCAGCGTGGCTGCATGTGGACTTGCTGGCTGCAGATATTGAGGTCCCACTGTACTGCCAATTGTATAGCTTAATTCCTTATTTATTTTCTGTCAAGGTGCTTTCCAAAAATTATTGATGGCACTTGAATGTAACATCTCTCCATGAACTTGTTCCTGTGTCATAAAGTTTAAATGCATAAAGCAAAACATTTGGTGCTATGAGCCCTTATAGTGTTTTGATATACAACTTTTTCTATTTGAAAGGCAAATAGTAACTTTTACTAATGGCAACATCTACCGTGATGTTCACACTGGAAATTCATACATTATTGGAATAGAAAACAGCAACATCCAAAGCACTTCAGATGTCACAACTTTGTCTATAGTAATATACTTGAGAAAAATTTCTGGAAGAGACTTTACCTGCAAGATTCCAGGGAGCAAGTCTGCAAAATGTTTAAGAAGGGGAAGATTTTGTTCATTAGCAAGAACAAATGCAGCCGCAGCCCTAGCTGACAGTGTTCTGATCTACAATAAAAATTAAATACTAATGTTAGTATATCACAGCATTCCTTAAACATTTCGAACTTGCATATACAGAGTAATGCTAAATTTACTCTAACCTTGCACCGACACCCCCATTTCTAAACCATAGTCATTCTACAGACAGAGAAACAAAACATTTGATCCCTTTAAGTGGTGGAAGTAACCTGCCCCACAGGTTACTTGACTACTTCCTAAGCAGTGCCTCCCCAACATATCTGTGTGTGTGTATGTGTGTGTGTGCCTTCAAGCTGTCTGCCAACCTATGGTGCCCTTATGGATTTCATAAGAGGTGGTTTTGCCGGTTTCTTCCTCTGAAATATAGCCTACAACACCTGGTATTCATTGGCAGTTTCCTATCCAAGTTCTAACCAGGGCTGACCCTGCTTTGATTCCAAGATCAGACAGGATCTAGTGCCAGACAAATACAGCCTTTAGTTGGCCTCTAAAACAAGCTCCCATCAAGCATCTTGTTTTAGTGCTACACACAGTGGGAGGTTGGGGGAGGAGAAAATTATGTCTGACATTGGGTCTGGGAGGCAGTGGAAAATGGACTCATTGTGGTTGCCTGTACTTGTCCTAAAAGCACAGGTAGGAAAATAAAAGTACAGTCTCCCTTCCCAATTGGCTAGGGATCTGCTCCATGCTATCCCCGTGAAAATGGAAAACTACAAATATTTGAGCCCCATGGTACCATTTTGTCCCTCTTGGCTTTCTATATGCAGAAATTCAAAACAGCGAACGGGAAGTCAGTGAATCCGGAGGGACGACTGTACCTCTTCCTATTCGTCCCTTTTCCTGTATCATGTTGGGATAATGGTGCATTGCAGAAGTCACAGTCACCCCTCAAAAATCTAATATGGATCAAGACTGCTCCCATCACAAAGCGATATTTAGCTATCCCATATCTCAGTTGGTTTGGGAAGGAAAATTCTATCCTGTGGATCTTGTACATACAAATCCATGAACATATTCTTGCATGGCAGGGGTTTGGACTAGATGGCCCTTGTGGTCTCTTTCAACTCTTATGATTCTATGACATATATAAACCCTTATAGAACTTCACCCACAGTCTAAACTGGAGGTGTAACTAAAGAGTATTGTTTTCAATTAACATATATGAGGTTCAGCAACAGATAAAAATAGCCAACTGAACAAAAGGCAACTTTTTGCAGTGTTACAGCAAGTCAACGTATTAGACAAAAACGGTTGTCAATGCAGAAGGTCATCAGAAAGGAATATAAACTTGACTCCTTTGGTAAGAACTTCCAAAGTAGACACTGAGAAAACATCTTTGGCAAACATGCTTCAGATGACGGCAGGACAAAAAGGAGACCATCTTCTACAAAACTTGTATTCAAGAACAAAGTCTTTCAGAAAACATGGCCGCAAGCTATGCAGGGCTTTCCAAGTCATAGCAAGCACTTTGAATCATTCCCAAAAACAGAATGAAAACCAATGAAACTGTTGTATAACATGGGATTCACATGCTCCCTACAGCTGGCCCCAGGCTGAAGCATTGTGACCCCATTTCTTAATACTCTTCCAATCAGTCCCACAAAGGATATGTTGAGTAGTCAAAATAACCAGGGCATGTGTCACCATGGTTAGATCTAAGACTTGCAGAAATAAGTACACTGAAAACACTAGTCTTGTCTGTGCAAGTTATTTTTAGACATCAGTAAAACCCAATCCTCCCACTTCAGGTTTGGATTTAAGAGTATGCTTGAAGTGAACCAAAGTCTTCAGGGAGAATGAACCTCCATCCAAGACATGCTGAACCACTGACCTCTGGTTTGTCTCAATTAATAATGTTTCAAATTGTTTGACCTCCCCACTCTCTTACCAATATCAGATACTGATTCAGAACTTGGTTTGCTGAAATTTAAATGAAAAGGAGAGACAGGTAAGCATGATCAATATAATCAAATCCTGGATGTCCTTGCTTAGCTATTTTGTGTAGACACTGAATAAAATGAAGGGCAAGATGGAACACTGTAGGACAAGATGGAATATGGGGGACAATGTGGTGCTAAACAGCAGTTTTCCACAGCCATCTTCTGAAACTGCCCTTACTATAAAAGAATGTCCTGAACTCTGTCCCAGATGAGTGGCCCAGTAGATTGTGGTCAATGGTATTGACTTCAACAATTACAACTTCAAGCTTTCATTTCAGGTATTTACTTTCTCAAAAGCTACAATGCTCCTACATTAAACAAGGATTTCTGGTACAAATTTAATCTGATCATGCCATCAGGCAAGATCAAATTGGTTTCAAATTACCGTTGGATTCTCCTGGTCCTGCATACATTGTACCAACATGCGTTTGATGACTTCCAAATAATGCTGTTGCTGATTTCCAAAAATACCAGGGAAGTTCCTAAATGGGCAGTAAACATAATGTACATTTTAAGCATCCGTAAAAGTACACATTTAAAAACATTGAACAAACATGGCATCTACATACAAAGTAATATAAAATACTGCATTTCAAAGAAAACAATGGCTAATCTTTCTGTACCTACTCTATGTCAGCTTGTCTGAGTCACTTGCACTAAGCAAGCTGAAAGAGGACTTAGGGTCAAGGCGTAGGGTACACACATTTAACACAAGACAATGGTGAACTACTAAAGCACCCACAAACTGGCTGCTAATCCACCATTGTTCATCTCTCTGAGAGATCCCTGAGAAGTTCATCTGGAACACAAAGTTCCCTTCAAACCCAGTCTAAAGCCAGGTTTTAAAACCGGATTTCTATGAGTCAGTAACATGAAACAATTTGATCATCTTAATGCTCCTACATAAAATACGTTAATCTGCTCATTTAGGAACAACACTATACCAGAAGATATGTAGTGCAGCTTCACGCAGTCCCACATTTTGAGAGCTGACTGAGTCAAACAAGAACTTCAGGCCTTCTGGCCACTGGTTATTGCCATCCTCATCTAGAACAAACAGAAGTCCAATACTTTGAAAATATTCCTTGCTAACTTAAAATGGAAATGAAATCACACCATTTAAACAAACCATTAAAATAACTATTCTTCTTCTACAATTTACATTAAGGGAAAAACTTGCCAAGTTTTGTAGCAACTTTTTATTTGTTCTGGACTTTCAGTTGTCAGAATTAAAAAAAAAATTCTACCTTAAGAGAAGAATTCTACCTAAATCCATTTTTTGCCCACCTGTTGAATAAACTGTACGAACCAATGAGAACTCTGTAAGCCAATTTATATATTCCATTGATTCAACAAGTCTACAGGGATTAGCAATGCTATTTATCTCTTACACTCATCCCTCAAATCTCTATACACACTTAGGGACCTGAATAATCCTACTATCTTCTGAGGGATAAATCTGAAGTCCTCAGTATTGTAGCAGGTGAAAGAATGTATGTAAAAGGTCCAAGTACAGCAGTAGGCATGTGCTGTATTGCATACCATTCTGCAGAACTGAAGCCAAACCTCTGTAGGTAAAGATCTTGGAACTCTATTGCTGCAGACGACTCAGGGCCTTTACAGACTGCCAGAAATAATGCAGCTTGAGGCCACTTTAACTGTCCTGGCTCAGTGCTAAGGAATCATGGGAACTGTAGTTTATTGTGGCACCAGAGCTCTGACAGAGAAGGCTAAATATCCCAGAAAAAATACAATTCCCATGATTCCCTACCACTTAGTCAGGACAGTTAAAGTGGCCTCAAGCTGCATTATTTCTGGCAGTCTGTAAAGGCCATCACTCTACAAATAAAAAGGGATTGTGTGTAGAAATGGCCTTCCCACTAATGTTATGGAAAAGCTCCATAAGGAATATGATGTGCTAACTGCAATACACACAGTGCTCTCGATTGATACAATCAAAGCCTGTGTAGTATATCTAAATAACAATACAATTTTTCTAAAAAGGTAAGTGGATACTTTAAGTTGCCTTTTTAGAACAATTCTTTTTTCCATGTTATACCTTTGTTTCAACTACAGAACTGAACCCAACAGATGAACAAAAGATTATCAAAATAGCAATAATTGAAAATATAGAAATGTAGCAGCTCCCTGCCAGATCTGTCAAAAAGATCCTCCTTTATATTCCATTCTGAACCAGACATCCTTCTCTGTTGCTGCACTCACTTCTAGAATAAACCACTTGGCCTTCTCCTTAAAACAATTTTATTCCTCTTTTCTAGGCAAACCCTCTCCAAGGTGGTTCACAGAATAAAAATTAAAAATGCAGTAAAGTTGTTAATTTAAACAACTTTTTGCTATCAAGTGGAAACTTTTCTCCTTCAAAAGTTTCTATATGAGGATAAGATTGTCTAAACAAATAAGGTCATTAATTCCAAACTATGGGCCTGAATAGACTGCCAGAAATTATCCAGCTTGAGACCACTTTAACTGTCCTGTCTCAGTGCTAAGGAATCATGGGAACTGTAATTTATTGCGGCACCAGAGCTTTGACAGAGGAGGCTCAATGTCTCAGAAAAAAATACAATTCTCATGATTCCCTGGCACTGAGAGAGGGCAGTTAAAGTAGTCTCAAACTGGATTAATTTAGGCAGTCTGTTCAGGCCCTATATTGCCTCTGCAAGTTTTTTCTCCTTGACAATATTCCTTTTATTATTTAATGTTATCATTTGTTGCAAAGTTATGCTACACACTGCCTTTGTCTTAAGAAAGAGTAGCTAAGACATAAATAAGTATCACATACCTATTAGATTCCTGGCCAATTCAGCTACAATGTCACAGGTTTTTCTCCTCATACTGGATTGTGTTTCTAACTGAATAATCAAAAGCAGTTCACTTTTGATGGCAGTCTGAACTTCAGGGGGTAACGCTGGATAAACTTCATCAAAAGAAGCTGAAAGAAGTCTGCGTAAGAGCACAGCAGCCATTTGTCTTGCCTAGTAAACAAATATAATTTACAATGTTTGTTGAGGAAACAATTCTAGAACAACATAGTGTAGTTCTGTTCTTTGTAATGCTATTTCCTCCATAACTATGCACAAAACCTAAATGCTAAACCAAGGTGCTGACCTTGCCACACCTATTTTTGGCATCCTTAGTCATACAGCTAGTTCCCTTCAACTATTTATCTTCATAGTTCATACAAGTACTAAACAAAGTAACTGACTCTACTGCAGAAGAAGCTGACAATTGGAAACATGTTGTAAAGAGCTTGATGGACTTCTGCAATATATTAATATTAAAAAGAAGCATTATTCATAATCCATCCTCATGATCTTTTACATTTCTTGGTAAGCCGCTTTGAGTCCCAATCTTGGGGAAAAAAGGATATAAATAAATATTAATTCTAATAATGAAAGTTATAATAAGTATCTATTACACATAAAAAGTGAATTAGCATTTTAATTATTATGTTTACTAATTAGTCTTTCAAGGAAAGGAGATAAAATTGCACACATTTTCACCCAATATTAACTCATGGAAATATACCAACAGTGAATACATCAATATATCTAGAACTACAAATGAACTATGCCACCAGTGCCTGTGCAACATATTTTTCAGTTATTTCAGCTCAGAACATGATAAATCTGTCAGGACCAATTTGGGATAATTCACCTTCTGAGAACTCAAAACCAGTACAATGAATGTTTGAAACATATTGCAGGAAATGTTGTGGTGAAGGAAAGTAGCAGGGAAAAAAAGGAGATAGCTTATATGCAGAACAAATTAGAAGCCAAACTGTAAGACCAGTGCCCTAAAGACCACAGAAACAGGAAGTGTGGAAAACTGGACAATCGTGTCAATTTTCTGTGTTGATCATCATAAAAGTGACATGCAAACAGAGTTGTATGCATTGTTACAAAAGAAACTACCGAGGACTATTAGAAAATAAGATGGCTTCACATGCATACATACCATTGTAGTCAATGACTGATGGTAATGAGTTGGTGTTAATTAATCACTTCTTGGCCTTTTGACTAAGATCAAGTGCAGTTGATGTTAATTATGTACAATATGGTATATCACTCAATGTGTGAACATTCTCAGTAAGTTATTATGACTTGATCATTTGCTAATGTTTTTTGACAACAGTTGCTAAATTAGTGAGGGAAAGTTATGACCTAATATACAACCAGTAAGGCAGGGAGTACTGGCTAGCAAAACTCTTTAAGAGGATTAAACACCGTAATGAGAGAATTCCAAGACACCATGAGCAGAGACACACGTTAGCTATGTTAGACTGCTTTCTACGGACAACTCCTGCAAATGTCTCAAAGCAAAACCTGTACACTGGTGCCTTTCTGAGTTAGAAAAGCTACTTAAAAGTAGAGTGCTAAGCAGAATCTCTCTGGAAATGCAATAGCTTTAGTAACAATACTAGCTTCAATACTAGCTTTGCATCTGTGAACAGGACAGGATTTCCCCCCTCGAGCTTGACTACTGCTCCTTCTAAAAAGCTCCTACATTCATGTAAAGGTTAGATGCCATCAACCTTTCATTCCATCTGCCCTCCCCATATCATGATGCCACCCAGATGTCTTCATGAAAACAATTTTCACGGGGCATGTGGGATGCATAGAAATTAAAAATGGGAAAGCTCTATTCTGTTTACAGAATGAAAGCTAGGATTCAGGCTAATAGGGTTATTCAAGCCATGGTTTGTGATTTTGGTTCTAAACACAAAATGGCAAATTGATTTACTATTAAACCAAAAAAAA
>JAIPUX010001232.1:51805137-51837445 GCA_020142125.1 Phrynosoma platyrhinos | reverse complement strand
TTATTATTATTATTATTATTATTATTATTATTATTAAAATTGAGAACAGTATCTTTTACTGACAAAGGTATTCTGACTGTGCAGATATTGCAAGCTCATGAATGTTTCCTCCCCCCCCCCCAAAAAAAAGATCTCTCCTGTAGAAGATCCAAGAAACAGAAAGGAATACTATTTCACCATGTAAATTCATATCTAACTTTTCCCAGTTGAACTGCACTCCTGCTTAAGCCACAAACTCACACCTTAGGAGGTGCTGTTTGATTTATACCTACCATTAGGTGCTTGGGTGGAACTGGTTACATGAAACACCTTTTAGAAGTGTAGAAGGCTTTATCAGTTTCAAGCTCTTCTGGAGAGAGGTGGAGTTGTTACAGTTATCCATTTATGCTCCCATAAATTCATCTAGTGAGATTGGTGTCTACTTTAGCATTCTTTAGATACAAAGTTAAAACTATCTGATTCACATTAACTCACAATCTACTCTTCACCTGGTTATTTCAAGGCTTCTGCTACTAATTTGGGGTCTTTAGTATTTTTATTCAGCTGTTTTTTTTACTGTTTCTGTCTTTAATGTTCTCGTGGAGTTGTCAGCTTTTTTTGTAGGATTACAAGACTGACAAGTGACATATAAATAATCTTGTCAGATGAAAATCCATCCATGGCATGACATGAAGATGACCATGGAAAAAACTGATCAAGAAAATGACACAGATTTCAATGTGGAAGAAGATACCAAGTTTTATTTGTTAATTTCACATTAGGTTACATTATTAGAGTTGCAAGGCAATAATACATTTTAATTAAACATAAGCACATAAGTTGATTGAGCAATTGATTACATTTCTACATGAATAGTTTGGATAATGTACACATATGTCCCGAGAAGCATTGTGTTAGAAAATGTGGAGAAACAAGGGAAACAGAACACTTATTTTAAGATTATCAGCCACTGTTTTACAAGTGTTTCTTCTATTAAAAGATATGGGCTGGATCCAGGTCTAATGAAATCAATGAACCTTCAGTCAGTCATGACAACTTCGGTCCCACTGATTTCAATGCGTCTGTTCAAAGGGCAGGTAACTGTGAAGGGTGCATGGGTAAATTTTCATCCCTCAAGACCTGGTATGGGCTTCACCTATCCATTCCAGCAAAACCAGGAATGAATGGAAAGTAATCTTCTAGAGATTTTTAAAAAAGAATTTTAAAAAACGTTTTATCAAAAAAGACTGTCTCTTCTTCAAAAGCAAGGTGAATGGGGTCTGCTTTTATAGAAGAATCATAGTCCTGGTGACTTTTGGAGGCATGATACTTTTACTTGAATCCTCTGCACACAAAAGTCTTTTGTGATTCAAGGATTATGAGAAGCCTGCTCTGAATATCAGTGGCAGCTCTTAGCACCAGTGTCTGTTTGGCAGTTAGTTTATCCTAGCACCTTAGCTCCTGTAAAGTTTGGGAAAAAACTGGAGTGGATTCCCCACTCTATTGACATTGAGGTCACCATTGTCAACTATGACTGTAAGTTTGGATCCAAGTTAGCACTTTAAAGCAGGGTGGTCCACATCTGGAGAGTCAAGGCCCAATTGTCTGTCCCCAGGACCCACTGTGGATTGCACCCACTCCTCCAACCCCAAAATAACAAAATCAGAATTGGCTTGCAGTCCCCTTCTAGTTTTGAAAGGAAAATCCTTGGGGGTGGAGAGAAAACAAGCTGAAAGGCCTATCTTGTTTGGTGGTTTTTTGGCCAAAATTTCAGATCCTATGGGTCTTTAGATACATTTAGGATGTCCCCAGTGGCTGCAAAAATAAAATTGGCCATGGGGGGGCTGCACCAGTTTTGCCCACCCTAGTTTAAAAGAATTCTGCTTCCCAGTTTGTCAGTTGATTAATTCAATTGATCAATGTTTTAGTAGATTAAATTAAAAGATTAATTATTAAACTTTGCATTTTAATCATGAAAGCAGTGATAGCATACAACAATCTATAAAATGAAAAACAATCCATCATATATCTATTTATGTTTACTCAAAAGTAAGCCCTAGTGTGTTCAGTGAGGCTTACTGCCTAAGTATGTTTAAGACTTCAGCCTTAAACTAAGCAACAGAGCAACAAGATAATTATTTATTTTCTTACCAAATCAAACTTAAAATCATTGTCTATAAGTAAATGAAATCTTCCATTTAATAATTAAAAGCTTGATTGTTAAACATATGTATTATTTTTGTATGTTTGCAATGTAATGTTAAGTGGCTTGGATTAGATGGTGTACAAGTTGGAGCCTGATATTTAAAGTAGCATTCTTGAACTGGAATTAGCTTTTAACTTTTCTGCCACTTCTGAGCTGGAGTAACGCCAGCCAAACTGCATGGCTATTAGGCAAGCATTAGGTAGAATCTATAGAGACAAGGAGAGCAAACAAGTGATAAAGCAAATGAGAATATGGCAGATCAACCTTTTTAAGCCTGCAGTTGAGATTGTTATTGTTACTAGTTTGAGATAATTAAGAGATGAGGTTTGTGAAAATCCAGTCAGGGTAGCCAGAGAGGGAATATGCACGAGTGAGATATCATGGGCCAGCCCTGTGGTATCCTGCTCATGGATCTGCCTGTTCCTGGCCCGGGCATTCATTTGGCCTAATGCAGCTACAAGTTCAGACACTTGTCTGCTGCCACACCGTGCAGCAATCGTAACCTCTGCCACTTCACCTGGTGGCGCAGTGGTTAAATGCTTGTATTGCAGCCACTCACTCATAAACCACAAAGTTGTGAGTTCAATACTAGCCAGGGCTCAGGCTTGACTCAGGCCTGCACCCTTCCAAGGTCGCTAAAATGAGTACCCAACTGTTGGGGGGCAATGAGGTTACAGTTGTAAACCACTTAGACACTGTATAGCGTGATAGGAAGTGGTATATAAATGAAGTGGCTTTGCTTCACCTATCACTGCCACTGCCATTGTCTGTGAAGGCTGTTACTGTGGCCTGTAAGGGTGGAAACAGGGCACCTGGCTGCACCCACATGGCTGTGTGCCCCCTTCCAACATCACAGGCCATGTCAGGGGTCTTGATAGAGAATGGCAGCAGCAGCAGGTAAGGGGATGTTTGGCTGTCTGCAATACTGGCTGTTGGAACAGAGTATCTGGGAAACTGCTGTAACCAGCTGGTCTTTTTAGACTAGGATAAGAAGCAGTTGGGCTGAGGTTGGGCCAAATCTGCCAGACCAGCATTCGGTCTGTCTGATCCTGGCTTTGGGCTGTTGGCCTGACTTGTATAAACTGGACAATGCCAGCCCAGGGAGAGGTGGGGGGGCATGGGCGTTATGACTTGTGTGTACAGCCCCTGAAATGAGCTTTCAATTTCTGTTCCAGTTGTTATCCAAAGATTTGGGATTCATCTTCCTAAATCTCTTCTTCCCATGTGTCATTTATCCTTTCACATTTTTATATAGCTTTTCTGTGTATTGTTTCCATTATTTTTAAAATATCATCATGGTTGTGTATTATGTTCTTCTTTTGACTGTAGAGCAAAAACCTTATTGAACAGTACATTTTATACAGTGTATGGACATAAGCAATGTGGGAGAGGGTTTTTTTTAATACTCAGCCCACAACTGATTTATATAATCAGTAAAACTAACTTATTCTACCATGCAGTCTTCACAAATTTCATTTTACATTTCTTTAAAAAGAAGCTAGTAATCCAATGCCATATGTAATTCAATGGCCATATTTTGAGAAGAAAGGACTCAGTAGAATAGATGATATGCTAGGTAAAGTGAAGAGCAATAGGAAATATGAGATGGATAGATTCAATCAGAGAGGCCATGGACTTGAATCCGCAAGAGCTGAGTAGGGTGCTTGAGATAGAGGGGGGTTGCAGACTGCCAGAAATAGTGCAAATTGAGTCCACTTTTAGAGTTAGGGTTAGGGTTAGGGAATCATGGGAACTGTACTTTATTGTGGCACCAGAGCTCTCTGACAGAGAAGGCTCAATGTCTCAGAAAAAAATTCCCATGATTCCCTAGCACTAACCCTAACCCTAAAAGTGGACACAATTTGCACTATTTCTGGCAGTCTGCAACCCCCCTAAGTTGATTTGGAGGTCTCTCATTCATAGGGTTGCCATAGGTCAAAGTTGACAACAAAATGAAATGCTGAAAAAACTTTAGACATCATAGGGGCTATGCAGACAGGCAGCTCTGGGCCGGCCCTGCTAGCCGCGGATTGGGGCTGCGGCAACTGCACACCGCACCTCTGATCCGCCCTTTTGCCACCCCTAAAAGAATGGCAAAATGCCGCTTCTTTTAGGGGTGGCAAAAGGCCACCCTAAGAGCCAGTGCCACAGCCCTTCCATGCCCTTTTGGTGCAGCGTGTCTGCACACTGCAGCAGGAGGGCGTCCTGATGCTGTGCGCCATGTGTATGGGCACATGGCATCAGGATGGTGTCGGACTGGGGGTAGGACAGCTGGCGTGCGGCTGCCCTGCCCCAACTCCAGCCCCAGCCCTTTAGGCTGTTCTGTAACACCTCATAGTTAATATAATATAATCCCATTATAGTTAATAATAAGAAGTTGCTGACGCCTAGATCAAGGCAGAGATGGTGTGTAGATTTAAATACAGCTCCTAAAAAATGGAGCTGCTATCAAATACAATGCAGTCTATTTAAGGTGTGTGTGTATGTGTGTGTGTGTACAGTAATGCAAGAGGAAGTTCTTCACTAGCCAAGACTAGATATTCCAAACTCAGATCTCAGTTGACTATGGGGGGATGCAGATGGCCAGCTCTGGGCCACCCCGGGAAATGGAGAATTGAGGCCGAGGCTGCCGGACGTGTCGGCCCCAATCCTCCCTTTTGCCACCTCAGAAAGGAGCAGCAAAATGCCACTCCTTTCAGAGGTGGCAAATAGGCTGCCTTAAGAGCCAGCGCACGGCTCTTTAGCACCCTTTCCGGTGTAGTGTGTCAAAACACTGTGCCGGAAAGACGTCCTGATGCTACTCATCGTGTGTAATGGCACATGGCATCAAGACGTCTTCGGGGAAGAGTTGAGGTGGCTGGCGTGCGGCTGCCCCTCCCCATCCCTGCCTCTAGGATGGCCCAAATGGCCATATTAATCTAAAAGGGTCATTCATCTTCCTGCTTGTTTTCTTGTTCCTAACTGGAAGGAACTGAGCTTTAGGGTTTTACACGTACTCATATCACACCGTGACAGCTGTGTCACACAGAGAAATTCAGCTAGTGATGCCTTTTCCATTATTCTATCTCATTGGTAGAAACAGCCTCATGACTTTTCTTGACAGCCTGTCAAGAAAAAATGAAAAACCTCTGCATGGGAATCCTCAGCTGAAATTCTTGCAATATCTACTTCAGAACAAGGTGGAGAAAGTATGAATGTCCCTTTTAGGTAATGTCACAGCCCTATGTTCAAATTCCAAGTAACCATCACAGTAATGAAAAAAACAAACAAAAGAAAATATGGAAACAAAATGCAGAAGTCTTCAGAAAACAACTTGTGAGATCTTCATTTCCAGTGGCTGAGGCCTAGTTATTACTAATGATAAAGAGGGGGGGGGGGGGGGGAAAGAAAAGAAATGTTAGAGATTTTGACATGGTTATATCAAGAACACAGGTTAAAAATTGTGGTGCTGTTTTTTTTTTTTTTTGTTTCTTTTGGAGGCTCAGGACAGGCTATGTGGAATACATTGCTCTTACCTCTATAGTGTGGATGTAACTAGTTACAACTAACAAGTTACTTATAATTAATTTCTTTTTCCTTAGACGAAGCTATCAGGAAGATACATTATGTTTGTAATTTAATGAGGGAACCAGTGCTGCTTTTATGGTTTAACTCTGAAATACTTTTATAGTTATCATTCTAGATTTAGTATCATAAGCATAAGCATAGACAATGTAAATTGCTGATAGAACAAACAAGAAAAGTACTCATTAACAAGGTCTTTGTGTGAGTCTTGATTCCCCACGCCAAGTCTTATACTCATAATTTTAGCCATTTGCTTCCCTTTATCTTTGCAATTGAAGATCAAGAACAGGAGAATATCAATTGAATGAATGAATAATAAACAAGTAAGAATGAAAATGCATGTCTTGATATTATTGTGTGTATCATCACCATCAGTAGCACCAGAGGTGGCACAATATGCAAAAGTATGAATTCTGGATGCTCACATAATTTGTTCATGTGCTTACTTCTGAGTAATCCAGTTCTTTTTAGATATGAGTAAGGTCCAAGACACACTGCAGAAATAATCTAGTTTGAGACTGCTTTAACGGCCCTGGCTAAGTGCTAGGGAATCCTGGGAATTGTAGTTTATTGTGACACCAGAGCTCTCCGACAGAGAAGACTAAATGTCTCACAAAACTACAGTTCCCAGAATTCCCCCAGCATTGAGCCAGGGCAGTTAGAGCAGTCTCAAACTAGATTATTTCTGCAGTATGTTTTGAACCTAGGTTGGATTTTTGTACTGTGCCCCTTTTTATTGTTTTAAAGAGTTTTACTTTTTACTGTTTCTTCTGAGTACAATAGGCTCAGAAAGAGGTTGCTTAGGTGTGTTTTGTACCTTGGGGCAGATATTTTTATGTATAATTTTAGTTACTTTTGGGAAAGTGAGAGGTAAACATTCCCTTTAAAAATTACAACTATAACAGAGAGCAATTACTGGGCTTCATTTGGAACTATAATTATAACTAATTATGGGCCTTTACAGACTGCCAGAAATAATGCAGTATGAGTCCACTTTAACTGCCCTGGCTCAGTGCTAGTGAATCCTGGGAAGTGTAGTTTATTGTGGCACCAGAGCTCTCTGACAGAGAAGGCTCAATGTCTCAGAAAAAAAAATACAATTCCCATGATTCCCTAGCACTGAGCCAGGATAGTTAAAGTTGACTCAAGTTGCATTATTTCTGGCAGTCTGTAAAGGCCCTACTTTTAAAAGTATATTTGAATGCTCTACTCCTCCAAGAGAGGGGAATGGTATATATGGTAGGAGTCATTTTTGTTGTTGTGAGCTTTCAAGTCATTTCCAACTGATGGTGACTCTAAGGTCATGGTGTTTTCTGGGGCTGAGAATGTGTGACTTGCCTAAGGTCACCCAGTGGTTTCCATGGCTGAGCAGGGAATCAAACCCTGGGCTCCAGACTCATAGTCTGATGTTCAAACCAGTACACCGTGCTAGTAACCATCATACTCTGTTGTATATTGGACCTATTTTCTATATTTAATGTTATTACTTTCATTAATGTTTTGAGTGCTATTGTAAATTGAAAACATTTTATTTTTCTTACCTGTTCAAGATCCGAGCTAGACTATTTGCATTCCTCTCACTATTTTTATCCAGCTCATCCCATGGCACAAATTCTTCTTGTGGGCTCACCAATAACTGAAAGCATTCTTCATAATCACGTTGATTCATCATGCTGATTGAAACACCAGCGTTGTTCAGAAGGCGCAGACCTCTAAGGTTCTCAAAATCCTCTTCATGGAATATTACTGAAGCATGGATTTCCATTGATACTCTAGTGTTTTGTTTCAAGAAATTAAGTATCCTCTCACTGCAATCAGCACAAGGGGTATATGACATAAATAATGTCACTATGTAGTTTTCTTCATTTTGGGGGATATGTTTTTGAAGTTCCTCCAAAACAAAGATTTCTGCATGTTTGTTAGGAGCATTGCTTTTTAAAAATTTCTCCAAATCAGGAGAATTTTTCTGTCTTACAGTAAAAAACACTAATGTGTGTTTGGGCCATTCCTTGTTATTGAAGCTAGCACTGAAATCTTTTGCAGACAGCATTTTAAAAAAAGAAATGCAGAATGGGAATGTTTCCTTTGCCTCTGCAAAGCCTGATACCAGGGAGTAGCTGTTAAGATTTAAGAGAGATATAAAAATGAGATTAATTAATTTACTTAAATTCATAAATATTATTTTAAAAATATTAGCAGGAGCTAATCTAGAAAGCAGGCTTACTGTTAAACATAGAGAAAACAAAAATAATGACCACAGAGACCTTACATACATTCAAACTAGAAAACGAGGACATAGAAATAGTGAAAGAGTTCTCATATCTGGGATCAAACATTGATCAGAACGGGGACTGCAGCCAGAAAATCAGAAGAAGATTAAGAATGAGGAGGGTGTTTATGAAAGAACTAGAAAATATCCTCAAATGCATAGACATACAACTCAGCACAAAAGTCAGAATCATACAAGCCATTGTATTTCCTATTACCATATATGGATATGAGAGCTGGACAGTCAAGAAAGAAGATAGGAGGAAAATCAACGCATTTGAGATAATGTGGTGCTGGAGAAGAGTGCTGAGGATCCATGGATAGCCAAAAGGACAAACAAGTGGTTCCTAGAGAAGATCAATCCAGAAATATCCCTAGAAGCCAAGATTACAAGACTTACTGTCATACTTTGGACACATCACGAGAAGGCATGAATTGTTGGAAAAGGCAATAATGTTAAGAAAGATAGAGGGAAGTAGAGAGAGAGGAAGGCCACATGCTAGATGGATGGACTTTGGGGGGTTGCAGACTGTCAAAAATAGTGTGAATTCAGTCCACTTTTAGGGTTAGGGTTAAGGTTAGGGAATCATGGGAACTGAATTTTATTGTGGCACTAGAGTTCTCTGACAAAGAAGGTTTAATGTCTCAGAAAAATAACAATTCCCATGATTCCCTAGCACTAACCCTAACCCTAAAAGTGGACTGAATTCACACTATTTTTGACAGTCTGCAACCCCCCTTAATTAAAGAGACCATGAATATGAGTTTGCAGGAGCTGGACAGAGCAGTAGAGGACAGGGGGGCCTGGAGATGTCTAATCTATAGGGTTGCCATGGGCTGAGATCAATGCGAAGGGAGTTAATAAAAATCTAGAAGAAACAGTAAAATGTAAAGCACAATAAAACAGTAAAAATGTACTGAAGAAGGAGCAGGAAGAAAGAACAGTATCTTAAGATTTATACTTGGTCTATTGCACACTTGTGTAGGTCAGTTAAGTACTGGAATGCAGGGTAGGATGGAGACATTGGGAGATGGGTCCCGGAATGAAACTGATATGAAACCTCTGAGGGTAATGTCTGCAGCAAACAGGCAAACACATTTAAACATAACTCATAGAAGGCATGTAATGCCAGCCAATTTACATGCCATTGATAAAAGTGTTGGAGGGAGTGTCTGAGCCCCTTGTGGTAGTTTTATCATTTTATGTAAAACCTTTGGGTTATGGAATTGGATTGTTTAGTTCTAATCCTTTACTAGCCTAGCTATTTATAGCGGATGATAGTAATCAAATTTTTTTACAAGTAAATCTTATTATGTTGCTTCTGACAGGTGCAAGAATGGAGAGGTTTCAGTAACAGAAAATAAAAAGGGAAATGTAATAGGCAGTTGGCTTTTGAAAACTCTGGAATATATGTGTGGCAGAAGAGATAACTGTGTGCAGTAGACAAGCTAAAGCAGGGGTAGGCAACCTGAGGCTTTTGGACTGGCCCCAGGCCGCTCCTGCCGCTGCTGCTGCCCCCCGCCGCCGCCCACCATGATGATATTGATTATTGTTGTTATTACTTGTTCTTGGGGTTTTGCCATGGCTTTTCTGGGGCTGAGAGAGTGTGCATGCATATATTTTTTTAATTTTAATTTTTTTTAATTTTTAATTTCTAATTTTTATATTTATTTATTTATTTATTTATTGTGCTTCGGCCCCCCAGTTGTCTGAGGGACAGCAACCCGGCCCCCGGCTCAAAAAGATTGCCTACCCCTGAGCTAAAGGAACAATTCATTTTTAAAAAATGGTTTCTTTGGTTGCCATTTATAGTGAAAGGCCACCAAATGGTGTGTGTGTGTGTGTGAGTGTTATCTGCACAATTTTTAGTGGTGGGTAATCTAAAATCTTTTTAAATTTAAAATAATGTTTGTAAAGCAAAAATTATTATTCCCAGACAGTGCATTGGACACCATCTTTTAAGAAAGAGGTGTCTTACTTCAGTTAGATATTGGTGCTATCATACAGATGCTGCTTTCTTTTAATCTGAAAAAAGCCTTGAGTTCCAGTCTTAAGAAAAACATGAAGTATCAATAAAGTGATTAATTGATTTATTGAGGCATATCATGTGGTGGTATGCACTGGTCTCTCTTTTTGGATTGGAGTACATTTTCATAAGAACCTCATTGAAAATTCTGTCTTTAAAAAAAATGAGTACTTACGGGTTAAGAAATACAGGCATCCTCAAAATAGGACTATGACAATATGCCCCAATAATAGGCCCATCCATCCTATGTGCATTGTTTGATGATGCTTTATTTCCATAGATTACTTTTCTCCAAATTCATCTGTTTCCCCCTTAGATTATTTATGCATTGTCTTAGCAGTATGGAGCATACCCTTAGGTGAAGTTTCTTCAGGAATTTATTCTGAATGTTTTCATCTGCTGCAGCATGACTACCCCCATATCTTAGCTTGTGAGAGGACTTTAGCTATTAAAATTTAGCTATTTAGCTATTAATAGCTGATAAAAAATAATAAAAAATTATTATTATTATTAGAGAGTATTTTATCTATTAAAATTTTCAAAGTGGGATCTACTAAGGAACTTGTATTAATTTACCACCCCAAATTAGAGTGGCTTTTGTTGCCCTTCAAGACTGAAATCATGCTACCTCAATATGAAATTTCCAGTTGCTGTTTTAAGAAAAAAAAATATTTAAAACCAAGACATTGTTTAATCATTTATGGACATGTTTTGTGTTGGAGAAACCACTATCTTTGTTGTAGAGTAGTTTGTAACCAGATTCTCCTGGCTACAACCTTTGTTAATTTGTTCAGAACTCTCCTCAGTCCTACAGAATAGTAGCTAAGAGGGCTGTATCATTAGAAAACAGAAGCTTTGGGATTTTGCTACTTCTGGGAGGAGTAGTCCAGGGAACTTAAGTCAGAGACCACATTGTTCAAATAAAAAAAATTAATAGAAAAGGGAACAATAAGTGGCCATGCCTAACACCCCTTCTAGCATTGATTTTACCAAAATGAATGCCTTTCATACTTGCCCTATTAAATCAGTGAAAATAGAAGGAAAAACCAGGAGTCACAGGTAGTCACCCAGCACAAAGTAATTGAAATGAACTGCCTTTGTGAACCACATTATTATGGTTTAGAAAAAACCCAGGGGAAATGTAGCTATTTTAGGAAGGGAAAGCAACAAGAAACAACATAAAACAATGTGAAGTAGAATTTGTTGTCAGAAAAACTATATGGTACAAAATTGCTTAAAATGAGCCTATCTGGATGAACATTCTGCCTCTAACCTACAACACCATATACAGTTACTATCTTGCAGGAATCCTGAACTTTCCTTGACCCGCAGAGAGAAATCTACAGTCAAACCTGGAATATTAATTTCTTTAGAGCAGGGGTAGGCAACCTTTCCCCTTTAAGGGCCGATGGACTTCAGCTCCCAGAATCCCAGGAGCTATTGACCAACATGGGACTATTGGCCAACATGGCTGAGGCTTCTGGGAGCTGAAGTCCCTCGGCCCTTAAAGGGGAAAGGTTGCCTAGCCCTGCTTTAGAGGGTTGTTGTTGTTGTTGTTGTTGTTGTGTGCATTCAAGTTGTTTCTGACTTTACCCTAAAGCAAACCTCTGGGTTTTCTGGGGCTGAGAATTTGTGACTCACCAAAGGTCACTGCTTGGCTACCCTTTCCATGGCTAAGCAGTGAATCAAACCCAAATCTTCAGAGTAATAGTCCAACACTCAAACCACTACACCACTGGGCAAGTGTACATGGTACTTCACTTTTCAAAGCTCTTAAACTATCTAACAGTTAAAAACAAGAAGGGGTGGGCTGTCCAGCTTCTTGGAAGGAAGAATTGGGGAAGAACATTGAACAGAAGGAAATGATCATTTGAGCATTAGAATCAAGGGAGATACAGAGAGAACCAATGAGAGAGTGAGAGAGAAGTAAAAGAGTTGGTAAGAAGAAAAAGCACAACTTTGCAGCTCCCATACTTGAACAATGTTTAAAAATTACCTTACTTGGAGTCACTTGTGTTCTTCTGAAGAAGGAGTCAGAGATGGGTGGAATGTGAGAGAGAATCAAATAGCCCAATCCTATGTGTGTTCAAAATTGGAACACACTGAACAAAGCAGCACCTGTATTGTGTGTCTCTAACAACACTTTTTCAGTCCTTATAAAGTGCATGGTTTAAGTTGTGCCCAGTCATAGAAACAAGCATCTCACCCTCCTCTTTCACTGACATAAGCAATGAATCATCTGTCACCTGCCATTCTCTCTCTCTCTCTTTTAAAAAAAAATCTGGGCAAGTCATATTCCAATATAACAAAAAAACCCACACCTTTATCTATGATACTTGCTTTGAGCCCATTGAGCTAGGAAAAGGCCTGCTTTGCAGTGGCTACACCCTAGCAAATCCAGAGAATTGTACAAGGAAATATCACATTGTATGTAATATTTTAAAGTATTTTTATTGCAAGTTATAAAACTATATTATTATTATTATTATTATTATTATTATTATTATTATTATTTTCTACCCATTCCCCAAAACTGGGACTCAGAGCAGCTTACAAGATTAAATATAGTACAATTAAAAACATAGAAAAGTGTTACATTAAAACAGAATTAAATTATTACACTTTTAAAACAGATTGCCTTGCATGCAAAAGAATACAACACTCAGCCCATTCTTTAAAAACCTTCTGTTTTAAATGCCTACCTGAACAGGAAGGTCTTAGTCTGCCAGTGAAAAAACAATAAGAGGGAGCCATTCTGATCTCCCTGGGAAGGGAGTTCCAGAATCTAGGGGCAGCCAAAGGGAAGGCTCTCTCTCGTGTCCCCACCAACCTTGCTTGTGATGGGGGTGGGATGGAGAGAAGGGCATCTCCTGAGGATCTCAGAGCCTGGGCCAGCTCGTGCAGCAAGACATGGGTGGCCAAATAGCCTGGACCTGAGCCATTAATACTGAAAAAAGGAAAAGGACACAGAACACAATGGAGAATTGCAGTGTGTAATAATATGAGATCTCCAAAGGAACATAGTACTGGAGATATGCTAATAAGCATCATTGGTGGCCTATCCTGGTGTAACCTCTGTTAGTAGATATGAAATTAATAACATTTTGGGACACATGTGAAGTTCCATCTATGATCCTGAACTAACCTTTGTGGCATGTTAGCCATAATCTTCTAGATGGTAAATCAAGTAGGCATCAGGAGGGCCTGCCCAAACAACTGGAAATTTCCCTACCAGATAAATTTGGGAGTTGCTAAAGGGGAAAAAAAACATTATACCAAAAAAGGACACATTGTCCAGAGTCTCACTCTTGATGGGGCAATTATCAAATTTAACTGCACCCTCTTTCTCCAGCATTCCTTCCTTGATTGAATTGAAACAAAAGGTATTGTTTAGACTGTTCTCACACATAGGTTTAATAAAGCTAAGACAATCAATGCCTTTGTCCAGGCTTCAGCCAAGCCATCAAGTCTATAACTAGAAGCAAGATAGGGCCTATATATACCTTGAGATTTTTAGGCTCCTTGAGCTATCTTTGGAGTGCATGCTGACTCCACGTCAGTCTGTGCTCTGGTCATAGCTCCCTCGGCCATCCCTCCCCCCCCCCATTTCAGAGGCCATGCATCATCATCATCATTATCATCAACATTTACAGTGGATCCCAGAGAAGCCTTAAGAAGTTAGTAACTCCCTCAGTCTGGCCCATCTCGAGCTATTCCCGCTTTCACCCCTTTATTCCTAAGTGTGCAGTATATGCATGCATCATATTGGCATGCTTGCTGTAATAAATATTTAGACTTTAATTGAAGAAGACCATCTCAGCATCTTCCATTGTGGGATCTCTTAGTCCTCTGGTATACATATTGGTACCCAGTCTTGTGGGGCTTTGTTAGGACCCCACTCTTGCATATTTGAGCTAAATATAAATTCCCCTAATTAGATCCTTCCTAACATCTTCCATTAGGCCACTGTGTGCACTTTTATATATCGCCCTCTTGTTCAATGATTTCCCCCATGCAACTTCATTGGATGGTGTTAAGGCACACACCACAGCCAATCGGTGTGTGTTGGGGAATCCCTGATACCATGTAGCTCCAATGGTTTCAATGGCAGAACTTAAAAACATTATTTTTGGACTTTTTAAATCTACATGCTGGCTGGTGATTTATGGAATTTCAGTCCAGAAAAATAAATTTTCCAAACTTTTGAGCTTATCGCATCATTAAATAAAGCTACTTACCTGATCCAGCTTAACATTTAAATTTTACTTAACGATGCAATAAGCATGTTTGTCAAATGATGGTTTACAGGTGGGTTCCACTTCATCACATTGGAGGTGAATTTGATTTTGAAACATCTAGGAGGATAAAGCTTTCAATGGCTACTGGGTGTGATGATGATTTTGTAATCCTCTCCCTAACTCCCTAGAAGATGAAGCATTTTTTAAAAGAGCTGAACAAGCAAAAGAGCCTGCCTGCTTCTTATTAAGGATGTCTTAATAGAATACCTTTCAGGAACAGTTCTCTGTTTAGATAAAAGGTGAGGCAAAAGTAGGATAAGCTGATGGCTATAAAAAGTATCACATTTGTCAGCAGTCTGTAGAAAAATATTTACAGTCATGCTATTAGGTCAACAATAGCTGTTTGTGCTTAAGAATTATGATTATGGGATGATATGTCAAACAATTGTTTTGTTTGCTCAAGTGGAGCCACCTTTGCTTTGGTTGATAAAATAGATTTAAGTATTGTTTCTTCCCTTTTCCTCCCAGGCTTGATCCTTCAGAACAGCATGGGCTCTGGCTGCATCTGCACTAGAGAAATAATGCAGTTTGATACTGCTTTTACTGCCATGGCTCAATGCTATGGAATTCTGAGATTTGTAGTTTTGTGAGGTATTTAGCTTTCTCTCTCAGAGAGCTCTTGTACCACAACAAACTACCAAGGATTTCATAGCAAGGAGCCATAGCAGTTAAAGCAGTGTCAAACTACATTATTTCCTCAATGTGAATGCAGTCTCTGTTTTCTAGAGCGCTCAACTCCAGTTGGATGAGAATGTGCAGATTTCTTTGGGCTATGAAATCATTTTCAAATATTTAAATTTATGACTCTGAGTTCTTAATTTTTTGCACAAATTGTATAAAAAAGAATTTCTAAACAGATGTCTGGATACTCAGCACCACTCATACTGTAGGAGTTTTTGGGTTTCTTTAAAAAATATTGGGTATAATGTATATTTAGTTGCTTAATTCTGTGAGTGTCCCAGTGTGTGAGACAACTATTCAATCTCTTTGTCTGGAAGCAAAATGTTGTTGTGTGCCTTCAAGTTGTTTCCAACTTATGATGACTCTCACAGGGTTTTCTTGGCAGAATTTGTTCAGAGGGAGGCTTCCTCTGAAGCTAGAGAGTATGATTTGCCCAAGTCACCCAGTAAGTTTCCATGGCCAAGTGGAGATTTGAACCCTCATCTCCAGAGCTGTAGTCCAACACTCAGACTATTACACCATGGTGGATCTCTCTGCAAGAGTCAGAGTAAATTCAAGACCTTCTTTATTCAAGGACAACAGGATAGTTTAGCAGGTTGGCTTGCTATACAAACACAAGATACTCTATCTTGTTCTAATTGGTTCATGGGGAAAATAATTATACCCAGTCAAGGAGAAAAGGAAGCTTGCAGGGTACTCACAGAGAGCCAGCATGGTATAATGGCTTGAGTGTTGGACTACAACTTTGGAGATCAGTCTTCAAATTCCAGCTCAGCCATGAAATCTACTGGGGGTCCTTGAGCAAATCCCACTCTCTCAGCCTCAGAGGATGTCAATGGCAAACCCCCTCTGAACAAATCCTGCCAAGAAAACCCTATGATAGGTTCATTTTAGGGCCGCCATAAGTCAGAAATGACTTGAAGGCACACAACAGAGTAATCACAGACACAATATTATATCCCCTTCTTTGCAACTGATTTACTTCCATGTTAAATAAACATCTGGAGCTTGGAGCCATAGGTTCAAGTACATGGTTCTGGGGTGAAGGGAGTAAATCTTTATAACTTCCCCATAAGTCATTGAAGTTATAAATGATTTTACCACTTTAGGTTTGACAGACGGTTTAAGAAGTTCAGGTAGGCGTACACACACTGAATCTTTTCTTACTCCAGGAACTTTCTTTTGCGGATTTCTATATTGCATATGAGAATGGGGATTGGAGACCTTATTTAGATCTCTATGGTCAAAGTTAAGCCTTAAATGATTATTTTTATTGTGTTTTTTGTGGGTTTTTCAGGCTATGTGGCCATGTTCTCGGAGATTTTATTCCTGAAATTTTGCCAGCATCTGTGGCTGGCATCTTCAGAGAAGAACTTCATCCTCATTTCTCTGAAGATGCTAGCCACAGATTCTGGTGGAACGTAAGGAATAAAATCTTCTAGAACATGGCCACATAGCCCAAAAAATGCACAACAAACCATGGATGTCGACCGTGAAAGCCTTCAACTTCATATTTTTTTTTTACTGTTTTATAGTCTGAATCCATACCATAGATGTGGTAACCTATACATTTCATCACATGGTCAGAAAAAGGAAGAGGGAGGATAGAGAGACTGTGGTGAAAAAACTTTCAAGGGCATCTGATGTAATAAGTTTCTGACCATCTGTTGAAATGCATAAATAAACTTAGACATCTACCCCCCTCCCTTTATTGTGTAGCAGTCCAGTTATATGGAAAGAGAATTTTAGCCAACTCCAGAAATGTCTCCTTTTGGGATATTAAATTGTATGTATTTTTAAAAAAAAATATTATACAGAATTAATGTGAACGATTAGGATTTTTATACATATGTAACTAGAAATATTTCTTGTCTTTTTGAAATGTTGGAACTTAATTTATTATTGGTATTTATGTTTATATCTGAAGAATTTTATATTATATCAGTAATATAAAAGCTGAAATGTGTTGAGCTTTTTACAAAACTGGATAATCTTAAAACATTTTTTAAAAATAAAATGCAACCATCAGTATTCACATAAAGATCTGTTTCTTTTTTTGCTTATAGCTAAAAACATTTAAAAAGCAATTTCCAGTAAAAGATTAAAAATACTGTACAGCACAACACCTCACACACTTTTGTTTTTGTTGTCACTGCCCTCAAGTTGATCTTGACCCTTGGCAACCCTGTGGATGAGACATCTCCAAGAGTCCCTGTTCTCCTCTATTCTACTTTTTTTCTATAAACTCATACTTTTGACCTCCTTAATAGAGTCCATCCATCTAGCATTCAGCCTTCTTCTCTTTCTACTTCCTTCCACCTTTCCTATCATTATTGTTTTTTCCAATGAGTTGTGCCTTCTCATGATGTGTCCAAAGTATGACAATCTCAGTCATTTTGGCTTCCAGAGAGATTTCTGGCTTGATCTGGTCTAGGACCCAATTATTCGTCACACTCACTATATTGCTCCATAATTAAAATTCAAAGGCCTGCCTGAATAAAACTGTTTTCATCTGTCCACGGAAAGAAGGCCAGGAGGGAGCCAGCTTGGACTTCCTGCAAAAGTGAGTTCCACAGCCTGAGATCAGCCACTGAAAAGGCTCTCTCCTGAGTCCTCACCAAACATACCTGGAAAGGTTGTGCAACTAAGGGGCATTGTAAACTGACACTGTCCTGATGCCACACGCCCATCTGCATGGTGTGCAGCATCAGGACAACCTCCTGGCTCAAGTGTGTAGACATGCTGTGTTGAAAGGGCGCAGAAGAGCCACAGCGCCAGCTCTTAGGGATGCCTTTTGGTGCCCCTAAAAGGAGCGGCTTTTTGCCGCTCTTTTGAGGATGGCAAAAGGGAAGATTGGGGCCACAGCATGGGATTGCTACAGTCCTAATCTGCTGCTAGCAGGCCATCTGTAGAGGTCCTAAGAGAAAGACCTCCCCTGCAGATCATGAAGCTCACACTGGCTTGTAAAAGGAGATACAAGGCCTTTGCAGACTGCCAGAAATAGTACACATTAAATTGAGGCACTGCCCTGGCTCAGTGTTAGGGAATCATGGGAACTGTAATTTATTGTGGCACCAGAGCTCTCTGACAGAGAAGACTCAATGTCTTAGAAAAAAAATACAATTCCCATAATTCCCTAGCACTGAGCCAGGGCAGTGCCTCAATTTAATATGCACTATTTCTGGCAGCCTGCAAAGGCCCATAGTCTGTATCCAAACCACACAGGGTTTGAAAGATCAGAACCCATGCTTCTAATTTTGTCTGGAAAGGACCAGTAGCCAGTGAAGTTGTTTCAACAAGGGAGTCACATGATCCCTGTAACCAGCCCCAATCAACAGCCTGGCCACAACATTTTGGACCCATGCAAGTTTCTGAACAGTTTTCAAAGGCAGACCCACATAAAGCATGCTACAGTAGTCCAAATGGGATGTAATCAAGGCATGTGTCATCATAGCCAGATCTGACTTCTCAAGGAACAGGTGCAATTGGTATGCTAGTTTCAACTGGTATACTAGTTTCAACTTGCAAACACATTCCACAGCTGAAACCTGGGCATCTATGCTCAAATCTGAGTAGTGGCATCACTAGTATTGATATCACCCAGTGTGGTAACTCATGGTGTCATCCACCATTGACCTCCTTCCATATCACACTATACAGAATCCTTAGCAATGGTTTTTGTACTAATATTACTCATATATCATGATTCCCATATATCACTGAACGTAATGGTAATAGTTGTGATATAAACAACTAGCACAATTAAAGTTATACTTGTAAATTACAATATCATACACACAGCCTAAATGTATTTACATATACATAGCCTCATGTGCTTAAAGTGAAAATTCGGTAAAATATGATGTTTTATAAAAGAAAATTTTGAAACTATTTTAAAAAACATTTTAAAAATTAATTTGTTGAACTTTGATTTTTTAAAAAACCTGAGTCCTCTCCTTTTTCCTCCCACTGAGCCTTACTCCACTCACACCATCTCTTCAGAATTTTAATGGGACACAGGTGAATGTTTCTGCCAAAAGGCAGATGTTTGGGGAGCAGTGGTTTCACCCCCTCTTAGAGTATCACCTGGTGCAGTCCACACCTTCTAGTAATGCCACAGGATCTGAGTCCAGGAGTACATCCAAGCTGCTAACCTGTGATTTTATGGAGCATTGCAACCTCATCCAGCACAGACAGTTCTTTGCAACAGGGAACATGAGTCAGAGTTGTCTCTCAAACTGGCTGCAGCCATCCATCCTTGGCTATAAAAACATCTCCCTTTGCTTGGCAAGAAGCCACCTAGAACATCTTTTGCCTGCTCTCTTCTCTGTTCATTGGGTTTGAGCACTGGAGGGCTGTGCTTCCTCATCTGATCACCTCAGTTATTCTGGTGTTGTCTGCTTTTGATCAGCTTCAGGGGAGTCCTGGCTCACTGTGACCTGGGTCTGCCTTTCCACAGGTTGACCTGGAGAATCCTCCTCAGAGCCTGAGTCATGGGCCATAGCAGCCTGTTTGAAACCCTGATCACTAGCTTGTGGTGTTCCTCAGGACTTGGTTCTGTTCTCCATGCTATTTAATATTTACATGACATCTCTGGAAGAGAGATTTCATCTGGAGTTTAGGGGTTCAGTATTATCTGTATGCTGATGACACACAACTCTCTCTCCTTTCCATCGAGTTCCAAGGAAACTGTTTCCATACTATAAGGAAGTGTCAGTTTGTTAGTTCATTCACCCTGGATAAAGATAAACAAATTGAAACTTAATCCAGACATGACTGCCAGAAGGCAAATCAGGGAATGGATATTCAGCCTGTGCTGGGTGAGGTTACAATGCTACATGAAATCTCAGGTTAGCAACTTGGGTGTACTCCTGGACTCAGATCCAGTGGCATTACTAGGAGTGTGGACTGCACCAGGAGTGTGATACACTAAGAGGGGTGAAACCACTGCGCCCCAAACATCTACCTTTTGACAGAAACAAACTGTGGCATTCACCTGTGTCCCATTAAAATTCTGAAGAGATAGTGTGAGTTGGGTGAGGCCAATAGTTCTCCATTATGGTGGGATCCAGGGAAAAACTTTTCTGTCACCACAGCCTCTTTTTAAAAAGATGAAAATGTGCCTTGATGTAGTAAGGAATTCATTATTCCACTTACTCAACCTGCCATTGCCCTCAGCCTGTTTTCAACAGCCAGGAAGGGCATGGGTTTAGTATGCCTATGGTGACTCTCACCTCTCCAAGGATCCTGTCCACATCCTAAGGTTGCACAAATTGAAATGTATCCAATAATTCAAGATGAGCAAGGGCAAAGGTTACATCCACCAGATCAGTATCAACTATGGCATTCAAGTCAGAGGTCCAACACACTGTAGAAATAATCCAGTTTGAGACCACTTTAATTGCCCTGGTTAAGGAATCCTGGGATTGTAGTTTATTATGTTAGCTCTCAGATATTATGTTAGCTCTCAATCAGCCCTGCTGGCGCAGTGGTTAAATGCCTGTACTGCAGCCACTCACTCATAGACCACAAGGCTGCAAGTTCAATACCAGCCAGGGCTGAGGCTCGACTCAGGCCTGCATCCTTCCGAGGTTGCTAAAATGAGTACCCAGCTTGTTGGGGGGCAATCAGCTCACGGTTGTAAACCGCTTAGACATCCCATAGTGTGATATGAAGTGGTATATAAATGAAGCTGCTTTGCAGATAGAGAAGGCTAAATGTCTCACAAAACTACAGTGCCCATAATTCCCCAGCAATGAGCCAGGGCAGTTAACGCAGCCTCAAACAGAATTATTTCTGCAGTGAGTTTTGGACCAGAGTGGATCTGTAATGAGCTCTGGCCCCATTTTATGCTCAAGTGGGAGAAGGGATCCCTAAATTCCCAGCACTTAGGTGGTTAAAATACAAGAGCTGTTGAGAAGTAAGGGGGGATGCAGGCGGGTGGCCATGGGCCTCCCTGGGAAGGAGGGGCCGAGGCTGCCCCATGCTTTGGCCCCAATCCACCTTTTTGCCGGCCCTGAAAGGAGTGCTAAAATGCCGCTTCTTATAGGGTGCCTGAAGAGCCGCCACATGGCTCTTTTGCACCTCTTCCAGCACAGCATGTAAAAACGCTGCACTGGGAGGATGTTTTGATGGCGCATGCTGTGTGTAGCAGTGCGTGCCATGATGACGTCCTCAGGAAGGGGTTGGGGCTGCCCCTCACCTTCCCTGCCTCCAAGACAGTGCAAAGTGCCATCTGTAGAGGCCCTTAGTTCAGTGCAGGTCAGTCACAGAATATCCAGCAGGATGAAGGGAGGAGCAAGAGGGTGGTCATTGGCCAGTCCAGTGGCATCACTGGTGTGTGTGTGTGGGGTGCAGACCACAGCAGGTGACATCCTAAGTGGGGGTGATACCACTGCTCCTCAAACATCTGCATTTGGGTAGAAATGGGATGTGGTGTTCACCTGGATCTCTTTAAAATGACGAAGAGATGGTGTGAGTGGGATGAGGCTCAGTGGGAGGAGAAAGGAGAGGCCTCAGCTTTTTAAATTAAATTTTAAATTTTCAAAATTTAGTTTTTGATTTTTTAAAAGATATATTTTGAATTTGTAAAAAGAAATTCTTTAAAAACATCACACTTTACCAAATTTTTACTTTAACCACATGAAATTATGTATATGTAAACACATTTATTCTGTGCATATGATATTGTAATTTAAAATTACAATGTTAACTTTGCTGGTTGCTTATGCCACAACTATTGCCATTACATTCAGTGATATATTGGAATTACGATTTATGAGTAACATTAGTACAAAAAACCTTGCAAAGGTTTCTGTATGGGTGTGGTATGGGAGCAGGTCAATAGAGGGAGAGTGACACTATGAGTTACAGTACTAGGTGACACCAACCCTAAGGATGCCACTGAGCCAGTGGAGAGGTCGTTCAGCAAATCAATAGTCCAGATAAATAAAACCAGCAAGAAGTGAAGCAGAGTCATAAATTGTAGCCAGTCCAAGATTAAAGAAACAACAACAGGAAAACTGTTAGTTGCTAAGAAAGAAGAGTTCAAAGCAACAAGCTGGCAGGGAGTTGCTGGGAAATTAATAGACAGCTGTTTCAAGACCCCAAGTGTCTAATTAGGCTAGTGTCCCTTTACTTAATAACCTCTGGGAGGGACACAATCTTTCTTTATCTCATTGTCATTCAATGAATAATGGCAATTGATCTTCATCATCTGCAGCCTCCTGCTGGGGATCAGGCCTCTTCTTTGCCTCAGCCCCCAGGGATTTGGAGTAATACAGCCTTGTTATTAGGAGCTGAAGATTTATAGCAATTTACCCCCTCTTCACTGTCTGAATTGTTGGACTCTAGAGGGCGAGTTATGACAGGTACTTGCTTGATTCCACTCAATGGGAGAGGATTCTTAGGAGCTATTGTATCCACCTCCCTGGCTATTTCCCAGCACCAGAGATCATCCCAAGACAAGATTGGATCATCCACTGAGGCAATGGGAAACATCTCAACGGCCATCAGGAATTCATCTGGATCCATAAGCCTCCCGGGGCAGACCATCTTAATTGCTCCCCCACCCCTTCAGAGGCTCTGAGGAGTCTAAATCCCACCAGGTAGTGATCTGTACATAACAATGAGGGCACCACATACTACTTGGGACAGACCCATGGTTGTCATGGCGAACATTAAATCCTGAGCTGCTCCTGACAGAGAGGTCTTCTCATGGATGTTGAAGTCCCCCAACACAACTAGCTGAGGGGACTCCAACACTACTGCTGAGACCAACTCAAATAGCTCAAGAAGGGGGACTATTGAGCAGGGGTAACAAAGGGTTACTGATGTGATGAAGTTTAGCTACATTTTAATAGGGCTCAGCTCCACAGAGGTGACAAGAGAGCATTTGCCCAATAAGATCACCAGTTGGGTAGAAGCATGAACCTTTGAGATCCTTCTCAATACAGGTTATAAAAAGCCCAAGAGAGGACCACAAGAGAGTCTCTAACATTGAAGAACAAAGTAATGCTTGGGGCCAGGGACTCTTCCCCCACCTGGGGAAAGCTGACTGAAGTTGAACAAAAATGTTTTGACTCCTAGCTACCCCCATGAACATCAAGGATTCCAAATCCCATCAGCATTGTGAGTAGTTAGGAACTCTTTAGCCAGCTTGCATTGGGGTTTATGGTTATTTTGGTTATTTTAGCTGAAATCATCTAAAGACTAATTTGTAACTTGTAATTTTTCTAAGTGTGCCTAAAGAGAAGGTGGCCCTTCATGAACATAGATATAAAGTCGTAGGCTTTCATGGCTGGCATCCATAGTTTTTTTGTGGGTTTTTTGGGCTGTGTGGCCATGTTCTAGAAGAGTTTCTTTCTGAGGTTTTGTCAGCATCTGTGGCTGGCACCTTCAGAGAATGCTGGAATAGAAGAGATTGGGTATATATTATACTGTGTATATATATACATACTGTGAGACTCTGGGTAGGGAGGAGTGATTCCCAACAGCAGACAATGATTCCAGCAGACAATGATCACCAATTAGTAGACAATAATCCTTGTTTCCATATCCTCCTACCCAGAATCAACAGAACAATACACAGTTTATATGAGAATCACTCCTTCCTACCCAGGGTCTCACAGTATATATATATATATATATATATATATATATATATATATATATACCCACTCTCTTCCATTCCAGCATTCTCTGAAGATGCCAGCCACAGATACTGGTGAAATGTGAGACAGAAACTCTTCTAGAACATGGCCACACAGCCCAAAAAACCCACAAAAAACTACAGATATATTTTGCAATTTGATATTTCTTACTTGTCTAAAAGCCTTCCTTTAAAAGCATTATCTTTTTCACACTCCATTCACATGTATTTTGCTTGATTCTCCTCACCATGGCTGGGTTGGAAGGAAGTATCTGCAGAATCAGAGACAAAAAGTGCAAATAGAACCTCAAAGTAACTTCCTACTGATTTACTAGGAAAAAGGAGGGATCAAATCATCAGGTGGTGGCAGGTCAGATAGTCTTAATGGTTCCCATCCAATTCAGACAGAAGCAGAGGGGGACCCAAGAGACACATGGCATTAAGAAGCAACATTTTCATTCCCAGGTTGGAGGTGGACTATTGCCAAAGCTGTCAAAACTATTTAAAGTGAGGGACAATTTAGCAGCTTTCCAACAGCCACTAAATTTATTTTCTGGTCCTCTCACTGACGGTATCTGTTTTTGATCCGTATTCATATTTGGCCCATACTTTAACTTGCCCCTTTGTCTGTTGATGTCAATGTCCAGTGATTGATAGTTACCAGTATGCTCTGCATCTTGATGAATTCTAGTCACAGACACAATCAGGAAATTTCATCTCTTTTCCTGACAGGTATAGCATGCTTGCTTTTCTGCATCTCTGTCAAATGATTTTGCCCACCACATTGTGCCAAGTACTTTCAATGGCATGGCAAGCCTTTACATGCTTTCTTAAGGCTTCTTTTGGAAGGTGTCCTGGGCAAAGGGAGTTTCAAAATGTGCTGAAGATCTAACTTCCTTGCCCATCAACAGCTTTTATTTTCCTTCTGGCTGTGTACTGTATTAGCGTTGGAAATATGTTGCCTAAACAAGTGTGAATTAGTGTGCTATACATGCTGTCATTTTAGGCTGCCATCAAGGAGAGTAAGGACAATTTTATCCTTTATTATAACATCCTTAGATCCTCCAGACTCATCTCAAGCTTTGCATCATAGCTGTGTAACAAAGATTATCAATTTCATCTGCTTCATTCACTTTAAAAATCCAATTGGTTTGTACAGGAACTTTCAGAGACTTTTTTTTGTCTAGAGGGGCTTGTTTTCAGTGTTTCCCCCCTCTTGTTTGAAGTACTTTTCCTTCTCTTGTTCATGGCCATCATTAGGAGTTTGTGGAGGGTACAAACCACACTGAATAATGCCACTGCTCCCTGTCTTTTGGCAGAAATGGGTGATGGCATTCACCTGCATCCCTTTAAAACCCTGGAGCTGAGCAGAAGAGAAGGAATGAGTTGGATGAGGCTCAGTGGGTGAGAAAGGAGAGACTCCAGATTTTTTTAAAAAAATCTTTAAAATTTTCTTTAAAAACATCACATCTTACAAAATTTTTCACTTTAATCACATGAAACTATGTAAATGTAAATACATTAGGCCATAATTATGATACTGTAATTTAAAAGTAAAATTTTAATGTTGCTAGTTGTTTATGTCACAACTATTGCCATTACATTCAGTGATACGCAGGAATGATAATTTAGAAGTAACATTAGCACAATGTAGGGGCTGTACAGGATGGTATGGAAGGAGGTCAATGGGCTGTGTATGCCATCATAAGTTACCATGCTGTGTGATGCCAACCCTAGTGACACTACTGCTCTTGTCTGTGAGAGTTCCATTGTACATGAAACCTAACAGAAAATCTACAAAAAATAAAAAATATTGTGATTTCTCAATATCTATAGCCTTTACACCATTTAATTTTTTCTGCAATATTATTGGATTCTACTTATTGATCTTGTTAGGAATTTATCCCAGTTAAAGAGCAGGTCAATATTTATTGATTGTTGGATAGCAAATTGTAATTATCTCTCTTTTCTTAATTAAGACTATCTTTCAAACTTTCTTATCAAGACTCAAGTCATTAATTTTTGGAAGTCCCTCCAAGTTCATGATTGCCATAAATCTATCAATTTAATTTGGAGATTTCCACCCTTTAAAATGTAAGTATAACAACTACAATGCTGTTTGATAAGAATTCAGAGGAACATTTGTGACAAGATCTTGTATGTGTTAACAGACTCACAATATGTGCATGAAGCTCCTATGAGATAATAAAAGTATGGCATTGTGGTATAGGAACAACCATATGGAAAACATCAAAGCACATATATTTTACCAAAAACATTAAAAAATCCCTTTCTTGATAAAGGCCTGTTCATTCTTCCTTCCTTCATAGAGCTAAACTTTCATTTTAAAGCTGTGGGGAATTTTCCAAGACAAGCTGCTGCTGCTGGTGGTTATCTTCATTGGTCACACTAGACCTCTCACAGACCCAGTGAAAGCAGTTATCCCAGTTACTACTTCTGGCCTTCTTTCTCTGCACAGCTTCTTCTTCTTCTTCTTCTTGTATCTTTAGGTACACTCTCCAGCTTTTCATGTTCAGTACAGCTGCAAAGATTCATCATAGCATGAAGAAACAACATTTTTCAGTTTACAAGAAATTCAAGTCTTGTCTAGTCATTTCTTGCTCACAGTACTCAAAAATATAAAGCTGATATAGTGGGACCCATGTCTTCTGGTGAGTTTCCCATAGGCAAGTGGTTAGCCACTGTGTAAACAGAGCATTGGGCCAAATTGGGGCATTGTGGAGAAACAAAAGGAGAATGCGATAGGATTGGAAAATGTTTCCACGTTCCAGCGCAGAGGGATTTTATACTTATCTGCATATGTTATCACAACCCACATCATAAGCATGCCACAGATGACCCCAAATGGGCCTCATTTAATATTAGTTCAACAAAAAAGTCAGAAGTAAAATTTTAGCAGCAGTTAGGACAGGGAAACAAGAAGCACCAAAAAGTGACATTAAGTGGTGTGACACAAATTGGCAATCTGGATGAGCTTTTAGTGTGGCTGTAGTTGGTTCTGAGACAGAGAGCAAGAGTGAGCAAGTGAGTGAGCGATTTGATGTTTTAGAGTTGGAAATCCTCTCAGAACAAACAAACAACAACAACATCCCCTGCTTTTGTCCTTACAAATGGTTATAGACTCATAGACTTGGAAGGGGCCTTATGGATAGAGTCCAACCTCCTGGCTCCTGCTCAGTGCAGGATCTCCAGCTAAAGCATCCACAGCAGGAAGCTGTCCAACCGCCTTTTGAAAATGTCCAGAGAAGGAGACCCCACCACCTCTCTATGCAATTGGTTCCATTGCCAAACCACTCTTATTACCAAGATGTTATAATGTCAATCATACCCCCTGTAACTTCAAATCATTAGACCTGGTTCTACCCTCCGGGTCAGCAGAGAACAGATCTGCACTGTTAGTGACAGCCCTTGAGGGATTTAAAAAGTACAATCATATCATCCCTCAATCTTCCCTTCACCAAGATGAACATGCTCAGCTCCTTCAACCTTTCCTCACTTGTTTTGTTCTCTATACTTTTTATCACCTTTGTTGTCCTTCTCTGAACCCACTCCAACCTGTTTATATCCTTCTTAAATGGGGTGGCCAGAACAGAATGTAGTACTTCAGATGAGGCCTGACTAGTGCAGAATATAGTGCAACTATTTTGACTTGAACACTAGAAAAGAAAGGAAAACAAAACACAAATTCTTCATGTTCTGAGGTTCTGCAGCTTGATGACATGGTTGTTGGATAACAGTTGGGAGAAGCAAAGGTGGCTTCTTAGGAGACCTGTTGGTGTCCTTGGTCTCCTTACCTATTCCTCCTCCTCATTCTGATGGAACCAGGAAACCTGGTTATGTATTTGTAATAGCTCTATATGCTCCCCCCCCCAAAAAAAATCATTAATGGTGTTGTGTTGTTGTGTGCCATCAAGTTGTTTCCAACTTATGATGACCCTAAGGTGACTCTATCATGGGTTTTCTGGGACTGAGAGTATGTGACTTGCCCAAGGTTGACCAATAGGTTTCCATGGTCAAGTGAGGAATCAAACCCTGATCTTCAGAGTCGTGGTCCAACATTCAAACCTCTACATTACACTGGCTCTATTAATGGTATAAAGCAGATCAAATAAAACATCATCAATAATATAAACATAATCATCATAACTGTATTAAAAATTCAAACATCAGAGTAAAACTCAGACCACCATCCAACTGAAATAGTTCAAATGACAAAGCTTGGAAATATTAACTTTTTGTTTTTTGAATTACTTGGAAATTTTAGTCCGAAACAAATAAAATTTCCAAACTCTGTCCAATGGTAGATGGTTTATATTTGGTTCCTAAAAGTCTGATTAAGGGCCTCGGCAGACGGCTTATTGAGCTGTCTCCGAGGCAAGGAAGAGAAGGGGCAGCCACACGCGCGGCGCCCCTTCCTCTTTCCAAGGTCGTCCTCGGAGCCGCCGGCGCTCCGCATGGCCGGTGCTCCGAGGACAACCTCCCGCCGCAGCGTCCGCACGTGCTGTGGCGGAAAAGGCAGGGAAAGTGCACCCTACCTGTGCGGAGGGCCGGCGGCTCCGAGGACAACCTCAGGAAGAGGAAGGGGTGCCATGCGTGCGGCTGCCCCTCCTCTTCCTTGCCTCGGAGATGGCTCAATAAGCCGTCTGCCGAGGCCCCCAATTTGGGGCTCCTTTTAGGGATGCCGCAGGAGCACCGTGGTGCGGAGGCTGCGGTCCTGCGGCGCTCCATCCGGCGGCGTCTCCGGCGCTTTCGTCTGCTTCCCCCCTAAGTTTCCAGGTTGTTCCACTTCATGTTTGAGGAGTATTTGATTATAAAAATGCATACCTTTTGCAGTGGATAGTGGGTGTGGTGATGACTATGAAGCCAACTTCTCCAAAAGATGAGGAATTTTTGAAGAGCTGAAGATTAATAGTTAAAAGAGGAGTTTCTGTCTAGTCTGCCTGGTTCTTATTAAGGATGTGTCATACAATACATTTCAGGAACAGTTTATTGTTTGGAGAAAGGGTGGAACCAAAGAAGAATAAGCTGATGACTCTAAAAAGTACCACATTTGTCAAAAGACTGCAGAATAATATTTAAAGCCACATGACTATGTCAAGAACAGCTGACTACTTAAAAAATATGGCTATGAGAAGTTATGTCAAGCAAATACAATACCTTTGTTTGGGTTTTCCCCTCTTTCCTTTTCCTCCTGGGCTTGACTCTTCAGGTCAGTATGGTCTCTCTTTTCTAGATCACTCAACTCTAGCTGGAGGAGAAATTTACAGATTTCTTTGTGCTTTGAAATCATTTGCAAACATTTAAATCTAGGAATATGATTTATGGATTCAGCAGCAAGTTAAGTTTAATTCAGCCAACAAAGATACAGACAGCACAGATAGGAATAAAACAGACCACAACTGTATTGGTTACAGGACAAGACGTTTGGCCCCAACATGGGTCCAATCCTGGGCATTAGTTAACCCACATGCTGACTGATGAAGCCAACTCACCTAGTCCGCCTATGGGGAATATCTGGAATGACAAATGTACAATTCCACATGGGGGGGGGGGTTGGCTACCCATACACTTAAGGTCCCCTTTGGATCTGATAGGTACACAGGTCCTGTCTTTCTCCAACTGCTAGGAACATATCAGTTCAACACATCAGAACAACAATAAAATTGCTGCAATTACTCAAAAAGTTCCAACTGAAAAGATAATTGCAGTGCAAAATATTTCACAAGTGTGATACCACAGCAGTGAGAAGACCCTCTCCCAAGTCCCCCTCCTCACGCATTGTTTTATTTCCTTCAGTTTTGCAGGTAAAAAGCAGAAACATGTGTGTTGTCTCTATCTAGAGGCAATGCAGAAGAATTTTTAAATGAAATGTTTTGAGGATCTAGGCCAGGGGTAGGCAACCTTTTTGAGCCAGGGGCTTGGTTGCTGTCCCTCAGACAATTGGGGAGCCGAAACACCAAAAATAAATAAATAAATAAATAAATAAATAAAAATAAATAAAAAATATTAATTTTTTTAAAAAAATATGCATGCACACTCTCTCAGCCCCAGAAAAGCCATGGCAAAACCCTTGTGGAGATTTTGCCAAGAAAACCCCAAGAACAAGTAATAACATCAATCATCAATGTCATCATGGTGGGCGGCGGTGGCGATGGGGGGGCGGCGGGGGCAGCGGTGGCAGCAGCGGTGGTGGTGGTGGCAGCGGGGGGCGGTGGCGGTGGTGGAGGCAGAACTGGCCTGGGGCCAGGCCAGAGGCCTCAGGGGGCTGCATCTGGCCCCTGGGCCTTAAGTTGCCTACCCCTGATCTAGGTGGCATTTTCTTTCTGATTACATCTGAAAAAAGAATCCAAGTCTGGAAACAATTCATTACAAAAAATGAATTACTTGTAATTAATCACTTTTTTGCAATAATGAAAACACAACTAAGTATCATTATGACTGTAAATTAATAAGGGATAACATCACACCGGATGGAATGGTAACATTTAGTTATTGTTATGGTTACACACATGTAGTCTCACTAAGTGATAAAATATTCATGCTGCAGTATTTCTTTTAAGTAGCCATTTTTGATATTTTTGAGAGAATAAAAAGCAAAAAATTACATTAAAGTGTAATTAGCAGTAACTAACCAGTTTTGATAATTAGGTCCAAAACATACTGCAGAAATAATCCAGTTTGAGAGCACTTTTATTGCCCTGGCTCAATGCTAGGGAATTCTGAGAACTGTAGTTTTGTAAAATATGTAGCCTTCTCTGTCAGAGAGCTCTGGTGCCACAATAACTACAGTTCCCAGGATTCCCTATCACTGAGCCAGGGCAGTTAAAGCAGTCTCAAACTGAATTATTTCTGCAGCGTGTTTTGGACCTTAGACTACAACTACCTACTTTTTAAAAACAACTTCCATGCTGGTGTTTGTTATGGAATATAGCACTGAATGAATATATAGTTCTGTTGTATACTACTGAATCAATTAATTTCTCTAAAGATATTTTTAATTTTTTAAAATAGGAAACAGTATCTATTACAATAGTATATGTTCTGCAGTTAAATCTTTATAACTGCACTAGAGTAGAGTAATAGGAGATCTCTTTGATCTAATCTAATCTAATCTAATCTAACCTATAGAAATAAAAGCTGGGCAACTACAATAGGTCTGAGAGCCAGTTTTTCTGTCCCTGGAGATCTCAGGGGGCCATGAAATTATCCATTCTAAAATAAAATAATAGAAAAATCTGGAAGTAGAAATCTACTGCTAGTTTTTTGAGAATAGGTTGAGATTTGTGTAAAATGACTATTTTCCAAAGCAAAACAGTCCAAGGATGCTTTAGTTACTTGATAGGTGAACTGGTGCTCTTGGATGGTAAATAAATGTGCAACTGGCCAAATATGCTAAAATCCCATCATGTTAACAGTGATGTCACCAGTGTATGTGAATAACTGAAACAAGAGGCATTTAATATAATGATCACCCATGTATTGGCTATTCTGAGAATCCACTCTGGTAGTTCACACAACCATCATTTCTAATTCAAAGTGACTCTTTATATTGGTATGAATGGTTCTTAATAAATTCCAAACACTAACTTTACATCAAGCTAGAACAAAGGAAAGAGTAAAATAAGATAACAGCGACAACAGGTAAGACCTCAGCACACTGATTATCAGTGTTATTGATTATTAAATGTAAATTGTCCAACATATCTGTGATGTAAAAGTACTATAGCCAAGCTCCAATCTAAGACTTTGCATTTCTTTTTGTTATTTTTGGTCTCATTCACAAGGAGAGAATGTGGATATCAGATGTTTCTCAGTAAGAAAAGTGAGCTTGTAAACCAACAAATTTAATTTTCATTTTGATTCTTTCCCATGTGATATCAGTTGTATAAAAACATTAGTGCCATGAGATGGTGCTATGCATCACCTTCCACGTGCTACTTGGGAAAAAGTAACAGACAGCAAAGGGTATAACGTCTGTAATGGTTAGATGCTGTTTGAGAAGACTAGATGGCTCTCTGTATGTTTAATATAAAGCTTCCAATGAAAGAAGACTATCAGTTTGAAAGAGAATAGTACATGGTCTGTTTGAATCTCTGTTCTCAAGGAAGCAACAAAATTTTCTTTTGGTAACTACACTTGTAGGAAAAATGTTTCCTTGCCTTTGTTTAGATCAGTTACTTATATACTTTCTAGTTTTGAACACATCTGTCTTTTCTCCTGAGAAAGCCATTGTGCACTTATGCCTGAACCTCCACACGTTGCAGAGATTTCTGGGGAGTACAGGTTTACATCAGTTAGTGAGTCAGTGTGTTCCTGGGTATTACTTGTTAAACAAAAAATTGGTACCAGAGGCAGAAATAATATGGAAAGAGTATACAAAAATAAGGGCAGTTTAACATGTTAGCAAACTTTTTAGCCAAAACCAACAATATCTACATGTGAAATGAAACAACCAGACCAGGCAAGTCTCATAACAAGTGTAAACAAAAACATTTTGTTGTTGTTAACTTCCTTTTGCATGGATCTTGACCCATGGTGACCCTATGGATGAGACATCTCCGCTCTTCCCCCCTACTGCTCTGCCCAGCTCCTGCAAACTCATATTCATGGTCTC
>JAIPUX010001232.1:51784135-51796766 GCA_020142125.1 Phrynosoma platyrhinos | reverse complement strand
TCATTTCCACTTTATTTTCGCTTTCTAGCCCACGTGTGATAACATCCCAAGATGGGCTCAGCTGGTGCTTTTTAGAAACCAGGACACTTTCCAATTTCTAAAAAGTGCCGGCTGAGCCTGGCTGGGGCCCGGGTTGATGGCGGCTGGCGATTAGGTAGTGATTTAGTTTGCGATAATCCCCATCTCCATCCCGCCTCCCAGCTGCAGTCCAGGAGGCTTGAATTGTTTTAAAATGCCAAGCGATAAGGGACAGGCAGAATCCAGTACCCAACCCTCCCTCAGGAGCCAGAGCAACAGAACCAAAACCTGCTATGACCCTCAAAGGAGTTCACCCCCCCTTTCTCTCATTCACAGCAGCCCCACACAAGACAGAGACAAGGATCCCAGCCGCTTCTGATGAGAGTCCCCCTCCTCCCTGAACAAGCGCACACCCCTCCAAACGCTCCCTTCCAGCCCCAGCCCCTAGGCAGACAAAAGAGATAGAGAGAGAGATACATAAAGAATCCACCTTTATTTATTCATATCTAGGTAACAATACTCCCAAATTCTGAATCCTTGGAAATGCAAAGGTACACAAATTCTGTCAAAAGAAAATTAAAAAACAAACAAAAACCCAGACCATCCCCTTTCACCGGCTTTGGCAGAAAGCACAAAAATGGTGCTGCCCATGCACTCCGACCTGTAAAAGGAGATGGGAATGTTCCGCTCCTCTGCCAACTAATCCCTCCCTTAAAATGATCCAGATCGGCCCCAAGTTCACATTGCCAGCACCCAGGGAAAACCCGGTTTTTGGCAAAAGAAACGAGAAAAAGGCCGTTCCCGGAAAACACGTGCTAGGGGAGATTTGCCCTGGTCCCACCCCGATGCAGGTGTGCAAAAACCATTGCCAGTGTGAACTACCAACTTTTACTCTGGTTTAAAAACTGGCTTATAACATAGTGTGAATGACCCTTTTGATCTTCCTTAGTAGCAGTTCCAGGTCTGTGAGGTTATCTGCTAGAATTATGGTGTCATCAGCATATCTCAGATTTTTGATATTTCTTCCTTCTATTCTGCTGGAAATTGACATAGAGAGAACCTATGGAGAACCTAGAATTTCCTAGAGAAAACACTTATCTAGGTATTTGTAGGTATTCCAGCATGATTCTATGATCAGCTTCTAGCAGACACTGACCATAGAGATGCACTGGAGGACCAGAAGATCCCTAGAGAGGTGTTTTCTTAGTTGAAAAGAATAGTTTTTTTTTCATTTATGGTTTTTCTATATGCACAGGGCTCCTTCACCCCTAACCCCAGCAAATGTGGAGGGACCACTGTAATCCAGTTTGAGACCGCTTGAATTGCCCTGGCTCAGTGCTAGGGAATCCTGGAAATTGTAGTTTATTGTGGCACCAGAGCTCCCTGACAGAGAAGGCTAAATGTGTCACAGAACTACAATTCCCAGAATTCCCCAGCAGTGAGCCAGGGCGGTTAAAGCAGTCTCAAACTGGATGATTTCCGCAGTGTGTTTTGTACCTACAGTTATGTACAGTTCTCATTTCTTCCAATGGGATTTCAGTCCCACAGGATTATGTTTTATTGCAGAACCCTATTGCCAACTCTCAATACATTTGCATTCTCACTGGAATCATAAAATGCCTCACTTAAATTGATACATGAGGTTGAAGAACATGCTTAAATCTCTTATTCAAATCCATGAGACCTACCAATTCTGAACGTTATAGAAGAACCTGTAACATATAGAAGAAGCCAAGTGCAGAAGGGCAAGTGAGTTTGTGAGTATCATGATGCTGAATAAAAAGTATTTTTTTTCCCTGGGCTGCATCTACACTACAGAAATTTGCAGTTTGACACTCTTTAACTGCCATAGCTCAATGCTATGGAATTCTGGAATTTGTAGTTTTGTCAGATATTTAGCCTTTTCTGTCAGAGAGCTCTGGTGCCACAACAAACTATAAATCCCACAATTCAATAGGATGGGCCTATGACAGTTAAAGCAATGTCAAATTGCATTAATTCTGCAATGTAGATGCAGCCCAGGAAGGGCAAAAAGAACATGGAAAGAACAATGTGAATGTGATTGTATTTTATTTAAGTGTGTTAATAAATAATATTTCTTTAAAAATCTATAGTGTGTCAGCAGCCCTGATTTTGACAGTACAGAAACTTATTAGTGCCATTGTTAGTTAGTGCCAAACAAGAGTGACATGTGTACTATTGGTTTTGTATTCCCAGAGTTGAGTGCCCACTATTTTGTCTTCTTCTTATCAGGCACTGCTGAATGTTATGTGATAACTGCACACATATTCATGACCCATTGAAACTTCAGTCTCCATATAGGGATTGAATTTAACTGCACACGTTACTCTTTTAAACACTCAGCCAATTTTTTTGAGTTTCCATAGTCCTGGATGCTTGAAACTCTGGAGGAATTGTCCTATAATAAGTTGTTACGTACTTGTGGGTTTTGTTTTCTCTTTGTGTTTTGGTAAGTAGATTTGTAATTGCAGAAACAATTTGAAAAAAACAGTTTTTGTTCTATCTGGCCCTTTTAACTGTAGTACAAAATAAAGAGATTAGGAACACAGGTATACCACCTCCCATCTTTTTTTAAAAAAACCAATGTGACTTAACATAGCCATGACTAATTTCTCTCAGTGATTGACCTGAATGGGACCTAAATTCAGCTAATTTCTAGATCCATTCCATTGGTTTTATACCACCTTAACTGTCATGGCTGTCCACAAAATCTGGAAATTGTAGTTTGATGAGAACCCATCCCCTCCCTCTTAAAGAACTATTCCTTGAGTTCTTGCAAGCAAGGAATGACATGGAAACCAGCAGAGAGTCTGTAATTTCAGTATGACCTGTGTGTGTCACTCATGGACTGGGAAAAATAAAGTGGGAAAGATAATTTTATAGTAAGCATAAACTGTTCAGCTAAGAGTAAAGTGGATTTCTTTGAATGCTTCAAATGACATGTCCAAAGAGTTTATCAGACATGCTTTCCAGTGTTATGCTTCTAGAGTTCAAACAATTTTATCAGATGCTAACAAAAAAGCTTTGCTAGTCAAACAGGAAATTACCCCGAGGATATGCTTTTTGAACATTTATTCAAGATGTAGTCCAAGTGCCGCTTCAGCTTTTACTTTGAGTTACTGGCAGGGATAGAACTGTTCTGTCCTAATCAGGACTTCCCCAATCATTTTGAAATGTAGTTTGCATGGTACAAAAATAAGGTCTTCTTTTTTTAAAGACTGAAAAAACAATGGAGAACGCTTAATGAAAAGTTGCAATTCCTAAACAAATACAGTTTGTTCAGAGAAAATTCTAACATGTTTGAGGAAATAATATAACATGCCATGTCTTCCATGTAAAGAAAGGATGCTTTATTTGGTTGGTTAATATTCTCAAACAGAGGAAGTCTTTTTCCATGGCAAGGTCCAATATCCTTCCTTCTAATTTATTAGAATCTAATTTATTTGATTCTAATTTATCTAATTTGTTAGATTCTTCCTTCTAATTTATTAGATGAAACATAAAATAAAACTCCTCTGAAAAACTGATGCTGCCCTTGTAACATTACTGAAATAGAATCTATCTTACATGTATTTTTTCATTGTCATTACTATCAAGGGGCTAGGAAAGATTTTATATGTTCAGTTATTCAGCTTTTCCCAGGCTGCTCCACTGAGCCTCTTCTAATTATTTTATTGAAAGGTTCCAAAAGGTTGTTTGCTGAGCAGACAACTGCATTTTTAAATTTGGCAATTCTTACTAGTTTACTTATGATAAAATAACATTAACTATATTTAATGTATAATTGAATTATTCAGTTGTTTTAAACATTAAATATTTTATTGTGTATTCTGGTTTTTTTTTAATCAAACATGTATCTTAATCTCAGAATTCTATGATCTATTCACTGCAAATAAAGAGAACTGGAAATAATATATCCCCCCTCCCAGTTTATATTAAAGGTAATGCATACTGTCTCTTTCCAACATCGAAGAATAGATCATTATAAGTCTATAAGTGCTGCCACACTACAGAATTAAAGTAGTTTGACACCACTGCCATGACTATGTCCTGCAGAATCCCTGGATTTGTAGTTTGATGAGGCACCAGAGCTCTCTGACAGATCAGTCTGAATATTTCACTGAGCTACAAATCCCAGGATTCTGTAGGATAGAATAATGGAAGTTCAAATGGTGCCAACTGCTTTAATTTTGCAATGTGGCTACATCTTATATATAACCATTCTTATACTATGGAGTTATAGCAATTTGATGTTATGGCTCCATCCTATAGAATTCTGGGATCTTTAGTTTGGTGAGAGACTTGGAATTCATTACTAAAGTGCTTCCTTTAAATTACAGTCCTCAAGGCACCAGTATATAATCCTCAATTACTCTGCTCAGAACACCTTGGTAACTGTGGTTCAAGGGAATGAACTAGAAGTTTTTACACATCCCAGGATTCAGAAGGATGTATCCAAGGCAATTAAAGTGCTTTTAAAGTGCTATAACTATGTAGTGTTGATCTGGTCAGAAGGCAATCTAATGCTGTAGTATTTTTTTTATCTATTAGCTACATTTATATCACCTCTTTTCAACAATAAACATAAATGGCTAACCTCTTCCAAACTATCTTCACAACAGTCTTGCTGGGATAGTTTTTTGTGGGTTTTTCGGGCTGTGCGGCCATGTTCTAGAAGAGTTTCTTTCTAATGTTTCGCCAGCATCTGTGGCTGGCATCAGATGCCAGCCACAGATGCTGGTGAAACGTCAGAAAGAAACTCTTCTAGAACATGGCCACACAGCCTGAAAAACCCACAAAAAACTATGGATGCTGGCCATGAAAGCCTACGACTTCACAATCATGCTGGGAGATAGGACAGATTGAAAGAAAGAGTGACTGGTCCAAAAGCTATCAGTGGATTGCATGGCTAAGTGGAAATTTTAACTTGATTCTCTCAAATTCCAGTCCAACAGTCTTACCTAGGCATGGACAACTGTGGGTAGTCTGGGGAGGGATCCAATTTTCTGTTCTTGGGACCATCCTGAATCTTTACAACTTCCAAAAATATCCAAAAAGAGACTGAAATGGAGGTGAATGGTTAGTATGTTAAACAACACAGGAGCCCTGCAAGCTATTTCAAAAGTGAAGTAAAACTTCCAGGAGTAGCAATTCATCCTTTTTCCTTCGAGAAAAATGGTCTATGGAGTCTGGATGGGCTGAGGGGATTAGGGGACTTTCACAGTTCCTATGTATCCCTTAAACTAGGGAATACATAGGGATTATGAATACAAAACAACCATGAATACATTACTCTAGGTAACACATTCATAACTGAACTAGTGGAATCTGATCCCCATCCATAATTTCCCTTCCTCTCCTTTACTCTGTTCTGAACTTGCAATAGAAAGAAAAGGGTCTATGGATTTTAGAAATCCCCATTTCTTACTCACCTACAGTAGCACCACTGGGGAGTGCAGGGGTGTGAACCGCATTGGGTGACACCCCAGAAGGGGGATGACACCACAGAAGGGGGTGGCATCCGTTTGGTCCCACACCCCCCACAGGACCTTCCCAGGCCATGAGCCTTTTCTCCGGGTCTTTGTGGGGCCTTGGGCCTGCTCTTCGGGCCTTCCCAGGCCATAGGGCTGCTTTCTGGGCCTTCCTGGGGTCACGTGTCTGCTCATTGGATCTGCGTGTGCAATTTTCTGGCACACGCATGTGTGTGTGCCCCTGTGTCGCATTTGTGCCAGAAGTCCCCCTCCCAAAATTCCCCCCCCCACACACTGGGTATTACTAAGTCAGGGACGACACTGCCCACCCACCCACTGAAATGGAACAAGTGGGATACAAAATATGTTCATGTATAAACTATAAACCAGGGCCAGTCCACCCCTCAATGTCATCAGCAATACCCAGCCCATTTCAACTCTCAGTTCAGCAAAAACAATTTTCAGATAAAAAAAAAAGAAACAGGAAGACTCATTCTTCTTCACCCATTCATCTACTGCCCATGTGCCTCTTTGTTGCTGCCCCTTTCCAGTGCCCCATTTCCTTTTCTTCTCATTTATTCATTCTCCCTCCCCTTTAGGTTCTCAAGCTCTTGCTTCTCTGCATGTTTAAATATTTGAAGGGATGTCATATCGAGGAGGGAACAAGCTTGTTTTCTGCTGCTCCAGAGACTAGGACCAGAAACAATGGATGCAAGCTGCAAGAAAAGAGATTCCACCTCAACATTAGGAGGAACTTCCTGACAGTAAGGGTGGTTCGACAGTGGAACACACTCCCTCAGATTGTGGTGGAGTCTCCTTCCTTGGAGGTCTTTAAGCAGAGGCTGGATGGCCATCGGTCAGGGATGCTTTGATTGGGAGTTCCTGCATGGCAGGGGGTTGGACTGGATGGCCCTTGTGGTCTCTTCCAACTCTATGATTCTATGTTTTTCTGTGACCACTCTGTTTGGTTTCCTCCCTCTTCAGTGTGCCTGTTCACTCTTCTGCATGTCTTTAGTCTTTTGTGACTGCCACTGCCTGCCCCCCATCTCCTCTTGTGTCTGTAGCATGTCCCTCTTTCTCTCCTTCTCTCATTTTCTGCACAGAGTGGCCAACTGTTTCTGCATGCATCTTTGCACCATGAGACAAGCAGCTGAGGCTTTTTCTTCCTGCTCCTCCCTCCCTCCTTCTCTTCTGTTCTTTGCTTCCCATCATATTTGCCATTGCCAACTACAGAGTAAAAATCTGACAAAGATGGCAGATGAGATGGCAAGGGAGAGAACAAGGTAGCACATTATCCTCTTATATAGTTCCCTTGAAACTGTCCCCAAAATTATGCTAAGATTCATTGAGAGAAATGGTACTTATTATGTGGCTTTATCCCTACCTACATTTTTAATTGAATTAATATTGGCATATAGATTCAGATCTCCACTGCTTTGCTGTTCTTCCTTCTATTAAGCATAACTTACACCTGGACATCATATGTTCATCAATTTTTTAAATGGAATTAATATTGCCATATAGATCCAGACCTTCACTGTTTTTCTGTTCTTTCTTGCTTGAATGATATTTTATTGCACATATAGCACAAACAACATACAGTTGGCCCTCCGTTTTCATGGGGGATCTGTTCTGGCCACCCCCTGTGAAAACAGAGACTCACCAATATTCAAGCCCCATAGAATGGGGTGCATGCCTGCCAGCATGTGCAGGGTGCATGCCGTGGGCACACGCCCCATTGAAGTTAAAGGAGGTTGCCCCTCCATGAATATTTAAGTCCACAGATCTCAAGTCTGCAAGAATAGAAGGGCAACTGTATAACAAACAGTGCCAACACATCATAACAAGACATAAACAAAACATCTCAACAAAACATCTACATTTCTAAACTAAAAACAAACACATACAAATGACTTCCACGTCCCATCTATCTGGTTTGTTACTAACAAAATTCCACTTTCTTTAAATTTAGAGTAATTTTTCTATTTTTTTTAAAAAAGTTTCAGAATGTAAAGAAAATTATTTTTAATCTATCTATCCTATTGTTTTCCTAGTTTGCCCAATTTCCTAAATATTGAATAGCAAAATTCCCCCATCTTATTTTCCAAAATTGTGTTATTTTAGTCCATTCTTCTTCTTCTTCTTCTAATAATAATAATAATAATAATAATAATAATAATAATAAATATATTTCTATCCCGCTCCTCTGCCGAAGCAATCGGGGCGGTTACAAGAATAAAATATCACAATGTATAATCTCAGAAAACCCACCCACCCCTTAAAATAGCATTAAATATCAGGCATTTTTAAAACAATAAACAAGATGTTCTAGGTTATAAGATTTACCATCTTTTAGCATCATTGTTAATTTGTCCAAGCTCAGCATGTCATATAATTTGTACAGCCAATCTCCAACTGTGGGGGTGTTTTGGTCTTTCCAATATCTGGCATATACTACACAAGCTGATGTTATCATATATAATAGATTTTTTTTTGTATTTATGTTTAATTTTTCCATAATTCTGGGTACATTATGATGTTAATTTTCAAGATTTCTGAAATTATATTATGAATTGAAGCCCAATATTTTTTAGCTTTGGGGCATTTCCACCACATGTGGTAAAAGGAACCTGGAGTTTCATTAAATTTCTAACAACTTGGATTTCTATTTTTATGTATTTTAGATAGTCTTACAAGAGTAAGATGCCATCTAAATAAAATCTTGTAGTAGTTTTCTTTTAAATCGCAGCATAAAGTAAATTGTTCTTCCAAGATTTCTCCCAGTGCTCTAATTTTATCTCATGCCCAATATTCTGTACCCACAAAATCATTCCTTCTTTAATTGTCTCTTGTTCAGTGCTCCATTCATGCAGAATTTTATAATTTTTTATTTTATGCGAGTCCTCATTCATCACTATTTTTTCTAATTCTGTTTTTTCAAGTTCAAAGCTGTACAACATAGGGGGGTTGCAGACTGCCAGAAATAGTGCAAATTGAGTCCACTTTTAGGGTTAGGGTTAGGGTTAGGGTTAGGGTTAGGGAATCATGGGAACTGTAGTTTAATGTGGCACCAGAGCTCTCTGACAGAGAAGGCTCAATGTCTCAGAAAAAAACACAATTCCCATGATTCCCTAGTACTAACCCTAACCCTAAAAGTGGACTCAATTTGCACTATTTCTGGCAGTCTGCAACCCCCTTTAATGTCCATCAATAATCTTTCACATAGTTATTTATATAGAAACCACAGGCATTCTTTTAACTCTTCTCTTGTTTTAAACATCAGATTTTCTTTATCCTTTGAAATAAGATCTTCATATTGATACCATTTTTCTTTTGTGGCTTTCCACCTAAGAAATTTACATGGGGGGGTACTTTGGACCCCCATTTTCTATTATGTCTTGCCCAGATTTTCAATAATGCTTTTCTTTATCTAATTTTTGTTTGTCATACCATAAGTAAGCATGTATCCCAAAATTCAAATCAGCACCTTCCAGGGATACTAAGGGCTTTCCCCCCCAACCTTATCCAGTCTGTTCTGCAAGCCTCATGGTATGGTTTTAGATTAGGTAAGCCTAAGCCTCCTCTTTTTTTGCATCCTGGAGTATTTTCCAGCTGATCCTCGGTTTTTCCTTGCCAAATGAATTTCAAGATCATTGTATTCCATTTATCAAATACTTTATTATTCATCATGACTGGTATATTTTGAAAAAGGAACATCAAAACAACCTAGGTGTACTCATCATTTTAATAATGGATATTCTTCCTAATAAGGATAAATTCATTGCTTTCCATTTTTCCAAATTATTTTGTATTACTTTCCTTGTTTTATCATAATTGTTTTCAAAGAGTTCTGTATTCTTTTTTGAAATAATGATTCCAAGGTATCTGATTCCCCCCCCCCATTTTAAATTCAATTTTCTTGTGTAATTCCTGTTCTTCTTGGAGTGTCATTTTTTTGTCAATACTGTTGTTTTATTTTTGTTTATTTTGAATCTAGCATGGTTTCCAAATTCCTCTGTCACTTCCAACATCTTACATACACTATTTGATGGTTCTTCCAAAAAGAAAATGAGATCATCAGCATATGCTTTAATTACTTATTTTTATTCTTTGATCCATATGCCTTGTACCTCCTTTTCCTTCTCTGTTCTTCTTTCTGTTAAGCATAACTTACATATGGATATCACATGTTTATCAAAGATCATGTAAAATGACATGTTTAAAATAACATTGATTATATGGTAGTTACATCTGTGATAACAACCCATTCTCATCTGTAAGTCTTTCTGTCTTGCAAAGTGCTGCCTCCTTTGTAGACTAGTCTGGCTTTGATAATGAATAGAGCAGTCTCTCTTGTGGTTTCACTTTTACAGAATTTATTACTTTTAAAGATTTTTGAGATCCAAGAGCATGGGCCACAAATATGAGCAATTCAGACTTTTCTTGTTAAGCAGGCTTTAATCTCCAAGCTTAATGGAGGTTACCTGAGTTTATGTCCTCCTTCCTACTGTTAAAGTAGTACTGTTTAGTCTGTATTTTGTCTGGGTGTATAAATGTAAAACCTGGGAAACTTCCAGAATCACCATTCTCTCTGGGAAAAGAATTTTGGGAGTTGTAGTGTAAAAAAGAAATTTGCTTCTATCTGTATACTGGATTTGATACTTATTTGTTGGTTTTCATTATCTTTAGTTAAGAACCCAGGTGTGTGGACAAAGGGATTTGAAATCCTGTAGCAAATGAAGAGATGTACACATGCTTGCTGCCAAGACCAATAATTTATTTATATCAGTGGTTCTCAAATGGTGGGATGTGGCCATGTGTTCCACACTGGGGAGTCACCCAGTGTGGGGGTGGCTTTGGTGGGTGGGGCTTTGTGGTGGAGCCAAAAGAGCCACCTTCCCCTGCCCCATGTGTCCCTGTCCCTGCTCCACATGGCTTTACTCTAAAGTAAAGCTTTGTGGGGCAGGGATGGGGGACGATGGGTCCTCCTCCCTTCCTGCCCCCAAGGCTTGAAAGTCAAGCCTCAGAGGGCAGGGATGGGGATGTGTGCCAGATCTTCTCCCTCCCTACTGTGCACCATGGCATGTGGCAGGGAGATGGGGGCCGCTCACTGGGCATCACCCCAATTCAGTGGTGTCACCCAGTGCAACCTGTACCCCCCGCACCCCCTAGTGCTGCTACTAATGTGACCCAAAAGTGGGAGCAAGAGTTACTCTGGTGGGGGTGCAAGAAATATAGGCTCTATTTAACTAATATCTGATCCAAGGAGACAACCCTCTTCCCCGCTGTTTCATTGGACCTTGCTTGAGCAGAGGGGCTGAAGGAAAGGGGCTCAGACCAAAAACTGCATCCTCTGCTCACTTGGAATTGAAGTGATCTCTGTCTAGCAGTCCTCCTCCTCCTCCAGCAGACAGGATTGCGATGGCGACAAAGGCCTCCTGCCCTCCAGCTCTCCCTGCTAACCATTCTGTCTCCTCTGCTCCCAGTCTCCAGTGCAGTGGTGCTAAAGATTGTGGACACCTTTTTCAGGCTCCCCCGCTCCCTTTCTGAGCTTCTTTTGGTGGAGCACCCCACTACCACACCAAAACCAAGGAAGACTCCCTAGCCTTCATCCCCCGCCAAAGCTGGCCTGCTGGAACTTCTTACTGGAGAGCTGGGAAGAGGCACAGGACATGTATATTTTTCAGTGCATTTATTTTTATAATGCAGGATGTCAGGGAAGGTAAATTCAGAGGTCACTGTGGGGACTAATTGGGAAAGGGCTGGGATGGGGACCTTCCTGCCCTGGGGTGCACTGCAGGTAATGTCTATGCATGTTTACTCAGAAGGAAGCTCCTTTGAGTCCAGTGAAGCTACTCCCATGTAAAGGTAAAGACTCTGCTGTCAAGGATACTGTTGTTTTAGTGGGATGAAGTTGCTGCAGCAAAAATAAAAACCCCTTCTGATCAAAGAGACTCAAGCTTGTTTAGGAAAGGGGTGAAGAAATAAGTCATGCAGCACAATCCCTGTGACTGGAAATAACTGCCACTGGTTTCACTTGTGCTTATTTCCAAGTAGGCATGCATAAGAATCTGATCACATATCTCAAGCCTTACATATTTACTCAGCTTTTTACTGTGAAGGTGGCAATGGGGACGAGGAAGAAATGGCATGTGTGGTGGCATTAATGGTGGGAGACTTGTTACCCTTGTACCATACAACTCTATGCTCTCTTGTGAATAACTCTACTGCATTTTAGAGTTTGGAATTTCTCTGTCTGAGTGTCCTACAATTTAAGTGTCCTGAATGTCCTGCTTAGAGGATTATTTTCTAATTGCAACACAGCCCCTCAAGTACATCCCTCATTGCTGGAAGGTTATTTGACTGACCATATAGTTACATTAAAGGAACATTTTAAAAAGCATTTTTATGAAAACTTGGAAGCATTGAGCTGGATTAAAAAACACACACAATGAAAATTCACCACAACCAATATAATTAAACATAACTGATCAAGAACACTTTATTGATCTACAGAATGATCCTTCTTTAAAAATAAAATCTAAAGAGAGCTCCTTGCCAGATTTTTGGATTAGTGTCCAACAAGACTACACAACATTAAATGAAAAGGCTATGGATGTGTTCATACTGTTTGCAACTACCCATCTTTGTGAAACCAGATTCTCAGCTCTGGTAGCTATGAAAGTAAATATTGTGCAAGACTTGATCTCATCAAAGAACTGAGACTTGCTCACAGAACTGGTGGCGCAGTGGTTAAATCCCTGTACTGCAGCCACTCACTCAGACCCAAAGAGGGACGTTATCACACGTGGGCCAGAAAGCGAAAATAAAGTGGAAATGAGGCATTCCGAAAATAAACGGGAAATAAACCTTAATTCCGCAAACATCATTACCTTAATTGCGAATTTACAGTAATTGCATTAAACGTCCACACACAAGCGAAAAAAGCCTGTAAATGTACTAGAAATGAGCTTCTTGCACATGCGCAGATAGAGGAATGCTCCCTGGAACCATGGCAACAGCAGGGAAATGCTCCCAAATGCACATTTGGTTATCACATTACGAAAATGTGAAATTACAGTGGAACCTCTACTTACGAAATTAATCCGTTCCAGCAGCCA
>JAIPUX010001232.1:51761231-51783801 GCA_020142125.1 Phrynosoma platyrhinos | reverse complement strand
TGGCAGCCTTGCCAGGCCTCGCAGGCTGCTGCCTCCACCATGCCAAAGCCTGGCAGGAAGGGAGGCAGCAGCTGATGAGGCCAGAGGCCCCAACCCCCCACCCAGCCCCAAGTGAGTCTTGGGGGCTTTGCCAGGCCTTGCAGGCTGCCTCCTTTGCCACACCAAAGCATGGCAGGAAGGAAGGTGGCAACTGGGATATCTAATGATTTATATATTCTTATCACATTTGGACCAAATGTTTCAGTGTTGTAGAATGGAAAGGTTTTTTTAAAAAAAATCAGTCTGGGAGCCTAATTGTGAAATTCTAGAAATTACTAAGAGCTATCTTACTTTCCAGAGGATTAGTTGTGGGCTGTTGTGTGGATGACTCATATATGTAATGGTGAATTGGTTAGTTCAACTTGGGTGAATAAGTCAGATTTTCCCTTTTGAGCTAGTGACTTCAAAGCCTACCTTATGGACATTGTGGTGGTGGCAAACCTGGTTTAATTATTTATTTATTGGATTTATATCCCACCTTTCTCATTGTATGCATAATAGATTGTACTGTGTGCCCCTAACCCCAGCGAATGTGGAGGGCCCATTGTACAATCTATTATACAGAGAATGAGATAAATGAATGAAATAAAAAATAAGAAGAAAACTAAGAATGGGAGGGGAAGCTATGAATGAACTAGATATGATCCTAAAGAATAAAGATATACAACTGAGCACTAAAGTCAGAATCATCCAAGCCATAATATTCCCCATCATCATGTATGAATGTGAGAGCTGGACAGTGAAAAAAATGGATAGAGAAAAAATAAACTCATTTGAACTGTGGTTCTGGAGAAGAGTGCTGAGGATACTGTAGACAGATAAAAAGACAAACAACAGATCAAACCAGAAGTCCCCCTGAGAGCCAAGATGATGAATCGGAGACTATCATACTTTGGCCACATCATGAGAAGGCATGACTGACTCAGAAAGACAATACTGTTTGGAAAGGTGGAGGACAATAAAAAAGAGAGGAAGGCCACACTTCAGATGGCTAGATGCAATGAGGGATGTTATAGGCATGAATCTACAAGACTTAAGCAGAGCCATGGAGAATAGGAGCACTTGGAGATGTCTCATACACAGGGTCACCATGAGTCAGGGCCAACTCAAGGGCAGTTAACAACAACAGAGAGAATGAAAATCTAAAACATTCTCAATATTCTCAAAAATTGCAAGAGGATGATCTTTTTGAGACAAGAAAATGTTCTCATTCTCATCATCACTGTGAATGAATGATGGAATATTCAAAAGGAGAATATTCCCCCTGTACTTCACTATAACATTGCTTTAATTGTCATGATTTCATCCTATGGAATAATGGAATTTGTAGTTTGCTTTGGCACCAGACCTCTCTGACAGAGAAAGCTAAACATCTCATTAAACTACAAATCCCAGAAGTCTATAGCATTGAGTCATGGCAGTTAAAACAACATCAAACTGCATTATTTCTGTAGTGCAGATGCAGCCCACAACTCCTACAGTCTACAGCCAACAGGACCTCTGATTTGGAGCTATAGTTAAAAAGAAAATTAACAATTGAAAGCTCTGACTGTAGATGAATTCTTCCCATCCTCTATAGGAATTTATGAAATATTTGATCTCTGCTTTGTTGAAGTAATGTTGTGTGATGGAGAGGAGGAGATCACAGTATGTAGAATGCTTTACTCTATCCCAGTGCTCTCCCAATACGTTGTCCTACACTTCTAATAATCTCCAGCCAGCATGGTTAGTGGCTGATGTAGAATAATCATGGACCATGTCCTTTGGGCCTTGACTTCTTTAGGAACTTGAGCAGTCAAGAGGGGAACTCCCTTCCTGTACCATTTAAGTTTATATTTTCAAACACTGAATTGTTTTAGGGGTTCTTTCTCATATATTTACAGCACAGGAAGTTGAGATAAACAGGATCTGGCTGACGAATCTGACTCAGAACTCTTAGAGCAAATTCTGTCCTTCTGATGTTAGACCTTAGAAATAATGTTGAAACTGGATGGCATGTATGCTGCAGTTTAATTGAAATGTTTAAAAAGTATACAGGTGAGTGTGCATTGGGCAAGTACTTATCTGTTCCAAAGAAACCTAACTAAGGGCCTCGGCAGACGGCTTAAAAAGCTGTCCTCGAGGCAGGGAAGAGGAGGGGCAGCCACACGCTCGGCGCCCCTTCCTCCTCCCGAGGTTGCCCTCAGAGCCGGCAGCCCTCCGCACGGCCGGTGATCCGAGGGCAACCTCCCGCCACAGCGTCCGCACATGCTGCGGCGGATAAGTCGGCGAAAGTGCACTGCAATGTTTTGGGGGGCACTTTCGCTGACTTGTGAAAGGAGCGCTATTTTAGCGCTCCTTTCAGGGGCGGCGAAGGTGCGCCGCAGGATCGAGGCATGGAGACGCCTCGGTCTTGCGGCACACTTTCCCAGGGCGGCCCCGTGCCGCCAGTCTGCTTCCCCCCTAAAATAATGTTTAGATTTCAATGAGATGGATAAGCTTTTCCCTACCATATTCACTACACAGAAATATCAAATTGAAAGGTAGCTGGTGACTTTGGTGTCTAACAGCTAGGGATGCAATTTTTCACTAATTTTGTTCTCAAATGAAGCAATGAGTAATTTTATCAGTTATCTTCCTGCTGCCAGAGAGGGTGCATCCAGACTGATTAAAAAGACCAGAAAGTCTCAGATGTTTCTATTATTTCCAATATTATTTTGGAGAGCCACACATGCCTTGTTTATCCCTGAATATTTTCTGTTAGCTCCTGGTAAGATCAGAGACTTTTTATACCAGCTCCCCAGCTCAGCTTATTTTAACCCAGTATAAAACTGGAAAGAACAGGAACAAAATCTGGGATTTTTCAGTTACTCTGGATGCAGCCAAAGTCTTTCAACATCACACAGATTTTCAAGATGTACTCTGAGCAAGTGGTATTTTTGCCCCCAAAACCAGCAGAAATAATATTTCTGCACTAGAAATAAATGTTCATGTGCAGAAAATGCTGTTTCCTACCCAGAAAATGCTATACTTGGAAATTTATTCTGCACAAAATTTATATATGGTAAGGCAAGGGCAAGGGCAAGGGCAAGCCCCCTCTGAACAAATCTTGCTAAGAAAACTCTGTGATAGGGTCCCTTTGGGGTCACCATGAGTTGGAGGCAACTTAAAGGCATACAACAACAATAACATTTTTGCACAGTATTTTTTGTGTAGGAAACCAGAAAATAATACTTCTGTATGAGGAAGTATCATAAATTAATAATTATCACCCGGAAGTTATTATGGTATATTGATGAAATTTTGTCAGTGTCAAAAATTCTCATTTTTTTTTCAAAAATGAAAAATCCGTTGAGGGGTCACCAATTTGACAACACAGATGACATTATTCATGAAGTGGAATAGTGTTTAAGACTCAATCTGCAGACTTCTACAATAATGGTATTCGGAGGATCAAGAAATGCTGGAACAAATGTGTTAATTTGGACGGTGACTATGGGCCTTTACAGACTGCCAGAAATAATGCAGCTGGAGTCCACTTTAACTGTCCTGGCTCGGTGCTAAGGAATCATAAGACCTGTAGTTTATTGTGGCACCAGAGCTCTCTGACAGAAAAGGCTCAATGTCTCAGAAAAAATACAATTCCCATGATTCCCTAGCACTGAGCCAGGACAGTTAAAATGGCCTCTAGCTGCACTATTTCTGGCAGTCTGTAAAGGCTCTACGTAGAGAAAAATTATCAACTACCGGTACTACAAATCAAAACAAACTTTCTGTCAATTTTTTTAAAAGGTGATAATTAAAACTTTACAATACCCCTTGTACAGAAGTGTTCTTTTCAGCACAGAAATTTCTGTTTCTGGTGTAAAAAAATAAAATAAAAATATAATACTATGTGCAAATTTGCATAGAAAAAGTCCCAAACTAAGAGGTTCCTCATTGAATCAGGTTGCTCCTTTTCAAGGTTTCCCAGCACTCAGAGAAAACATTTTTCTACCATTTTTGAATATTCCTAAGTATTCTTTCCATCCCTACAAACAACAGCACCTGAGTTCTCATATCACCTGAGGCAGGAGAAGTGTGCATTGGTCATCATCATCATCATCCTCATCCTCATCATCCTCATCATCAATGCTCTTTCCTTCCTTCCTCAGTTGTCTCATTCACCAACACATGTCCTTCCCACCCTCATTCCCTTTCTGACTTCTCTTTCTTTCTCTCTTATCTCCCTGCCTCCCTATGTCTCACCTGCCTTCCCTGTGTCTCATCTAGCCAGCTTCCCTCTTCCTCACCACCTGCTGTTCTTTGGAAGATGGTGCTAGTCTCACAAAGGGGCCAGTCTTTTCCTCCACTGAACCAGCCACACATAGCTGTATGACTTTGAGGAGTCAACATTTTTGAGCACTAGGTCTGAGCAGAAAAGTCCTCTTGAGGCCAGGAATTTGGGGCCTGGCCAGCTGAGGAGAAGTAGTCGGGACCCTCTAATCCTGTCCCTTCCTGTTCTAATAAATGACTTTCCCCACAAAACCAGGTGTGGGATATGTGAAATTAGATTTAAATAGTAAATTGTCCCCCCCCCCAAGGCTACTGGGAATGCAGTTTTATTATTTCAGGGGAAGTTTTTGTTCTGGGGGGGGGGGTCAACCACCAAAAGTTGTGTGAGAACAAAAATAGCTACTACAGTCAGCGCTCCGTAACCATGGATTCTGTATCCAATAATTCAGATATCCACAGCTTGAATATATTAATCAGTTTGTCTATCTATCTATTTCCAAAAAGCAAACCTTTATTTTGCCATTTGGCACCATATTACTATGCCATTGTATATAATGGGACTTGAACATAACCAAATTTAGTTATCCACAGGGGATCCTGGAACAAAACCACAGCAGATACAAAGGGCCCACTGTACTAAATAAATGCTTGACATATATATACTTCCCATACATGCAAAGGGAACATTTTTGATGCCTTTACAAATATATAAGCCTTTGTACAGGTGCATCATACTTTGTGCACCATACAGTTAGACTGGTCAGATGATGAAGCTCATCTTGGTATTCAGCTTTATCCAGACAATTAATCCCCATGTGGGTACTTCAGCTTCTACCAGAGTTAAGTTTTCATATACTGTAATTAAGTTATATGGGGAAAGCAAAAGTAAAGATAACAGGACATAGATATTAAGATCACTTCCAGAATTCAGTACTTAAGGATGAGGCCTTCGGGGGAACTAGGGATCCACCGATCACACTAATTAAACACTAACAAGACGTTTGCCCTTGGTTTCCCAAATTCAGCATCTTTTTAACATTAACTCCCTGCTCAATTAGAATTTTCACTCACAATTGTTAAATTTGTCATCATTTACCACTGTACATTTGCACAGCAGGCCACAAAAGCAACATCTGCTTTACCTTTCCTATTTCTTAGGTTCATAGATTCCTTCAATTGATAAAGTCACTCACAACATTTATTCGTGTCAGGAAAAAAAAATCAAATTATTTTTTTAAATAAAAACTCATCAGGAAGGAAAGAGTAAAGGAAGGAGAGAAAAAAGATGTTAGAGCATAAAAAAGCCATGCATGTAGCCTTCCCACATTTCTTCTTATATTATAAGGCTGTACAAAGTATTGCCTGTTAAACCTTGACAATTGAACTTAGGTTCCATGGAAGTGTTATGGACCAATTCATGCTTAAGATTTATTTTTCTCTCTCTCTGGCATAGTTTCCCTTGCACTAAGATAAGAACACTGTCATTTTGTTGGTTGTGGGGTATTTTCAGACCCCAATGAGAAACAAAACAAAAATTGTATTGCAGTGTATAAAAATCTCCCATGTCCACAGAAGTGTTTGTGTGTGCATCATTTATTATGTACCAACCAACAGTGTTGAATAAAAAAATACATGGGGAGCCTCTACACTATAGAAATAATGCAGTTTGATATCATTTTAAGTGTTGTTGCTCCATCCTATGGAATCCCTTTATTTGTGATTTTCCAAGGTCTTTAGCATTCTCTGCCAAAGAGTGCTGGTGCCTTAACAAACTACAAATCCCAGGAGTCTGTAGGATGGAGCAATGGCAAATAAAATGGTGTCAAGCTGCATTTTTTCTACAATATGGATGCACCTCCGGTAGAATAAAAGTAATATAAAATAGAATCATAGAATCACAGCAATGGACAAGACCACAAAGGCCATCCAGACCAAACCCCATACAGACATACACAGTCAACACTCCTGACAGATAGCCATCCATCCTCTGCTTATAAACCTCCAAAGATGGAGACTCCATCACACTCTGAGGGAGCACATTCCACTGTCAACCAGTTCTCACCATCAAGAAGTTCTTCCTAATGTTTAGGTAGAATTGGGGGCTTTATAGACCGGCACTTTAGGCCGGCCAGGGAGTGGAATGGGGGCATGGCAACTGCATACCAGCTGCCCTGACTCTGCCCCGATGCTGCCATCACGCTGCCCACCTGACCAGAGGGCAGGCGGCAAAAGGGTGTGTCTTTGGCACAGCGTTTAGATGTGCTGTGCCAAAGAAACACAAAAAAGCTGCCACCGTAGCAGCAAGGGTGGTTTTTTGCTGCTCTAAAAAGGAGTAGCATTTTGCCAGCTCTTTTTAGAGTGGCAAAGCACTAGATCAGAAACATGGTGTGCAGTTGCCGTGGCCCTGATCTGGCAAGCAAAAGGGCGGCTTACCACTGCCCCTTTCAGGCGCTCTGTTCAGCCCTTGCTTTTCATATAGTTTGAATTCATTACTCCATGTTCTAATCTGTGGAGCAGCAGAAAACAAGCTTGCTCCATCCTCAATATTTCAATATTCAGATATTTAAACATGACTATCATGTCACCTCTTAACCTTCTCTTTCCCAAACTAAACATACCTATTTCCCTAAGCCACTCCTCATAAGACATAAATAAATATATACACACTTGTGATGTATGTCCTGATCCCAATGACTTAAAATGTTTTTAAGAGGGAAGAAATTCCAAATGGGGCCAACCTATTGAAAATCCAAATGGGCAACTTCTGCTTTGCTGTATCATGGGCTGCTGAAAAAAACACGGGACATTTCCCTCATGTTCCTATTGCCTGGCAAAAAGTAAACCAGTAACAAAAATAAAGGAATTTATTGGAATACTCTTTCCTACCAGTGGTTTTTTTTTGTCCATCCCTAGTTTAAGTGACAAAGGGCCTCTGCAGATGGGCTCTTTGGGCATCCTGGCGGTAGAGATGGGGAAGGGCAGCTGCATGCTGGCTGCCGCAACCCTTCCCCAAGGACGTCCTGATGCCATGTGCTATTACGCATTGTCTTGATGTGCTGCGCCAGAAGGGGTGCAGAAGAGCCGCATGGTGGCTCTTGGGGTGTCCTTTTTGCCAGCTCTGAAAGAAGTGGCATTTTGCCCCTCTTTTCTGGGCTAGCAAAAGGTAGGATTGGGGCTGAGGCATGGGGCAGCCTCGGCCCCAATCCTCCTCTTCCCAGGGTGGCCCAGGGCCACCTGTTTGCCTCCACCCAAAGTCATACAATGCCTACATTGTAGGTTTAGTTATCTGACTGTAGGTCCTGCTTTGTGTATATGCTATAGAATTCTGATGCATTTAAAATATGCTCATAGTGATGCTGGTGTTTAAGCAGACCAAAGGATGGATGGAGGGATGGAGGGATGGACGGACACACACACACAGACAGAATGTGAAATGATAAAAAAAGAGACTGAACGAGAAAGGATGGATTGTGTTTAGGGGAAACAAAGCACAATTAATTCATAACACAGAAATGTTGATAAACAGAAATGAGCTTTTTCTATCCCACAAATGCAGTGGAGTGGTACAAAGCTCAAGTTATTTTAAAGTAATGCTTCATAGACTTTCTTCTTTCTTGTTCTCTCTCTCTGGTGTGTGTGTGTGTGTGTAAATCCTTTTCTTTCTAGTCTTTCTTTCTGCTTCTCTTTAAATATCTTGAACAAAACCTTCCAAACAATTGTAGTGGTAGTAGTTATGACCCAAAAAAGTTGTGAAGGGTTGTCCAACTATTTGTATGCCTCAGGAAGGTATACTAGAACAAATGTTCTAACTGCTTTTCATATGGCACACTGGTTAGGCATTGCTAGTGGATTTACTGTTGCAAAGAGTAGTTTGTATAGCAAGCTTTAAAAAAAATCAATTTCCAGCTAGGAAGTAATTGGGGTGCTCCCTTGAACATTTTGATTCATCTGTCTTGTAGGGTGAACTTGACAAAGCTCTGAATGAACTGAGGAGGAAAAAAGAAGACAAATGGTAGAGATTTAATAGCCTCTCTCTTCTTGTTAACTGTCAGTTGATAATGTGTGAAGAGCTAACAACAAAAAAGGGCTTCAGTGGTCTTTTGTTAAAGAGCCTGGGGGAATGCAGCTTGAAAGAAACCATTCTTTCCTCAATGCATAGGCAATTAGTGAGAGAGCCCAGTGTTAAGTCTACCATGAGGATCCAGCTCACAGAAGGGAAATCTTTTCTTGGATGACTTTCTCATGATTGTTGAACATTTATGTTCATCACACAAAAGAAAGCATTGTAAGGACAACTTATGGGGCATGTCTTCTACCATAGTGACATCTAGCAAAAGCCTGAAGCATTCCAATGGCTCTCTAAGCAAATAAAGTTTTCTGTAGTGGTGGAGGTGCTGCTCTTAAAAAAATAATAATAATACGAGAATGGTTACTGTCTTTCAGTGCTTGGGGTTTAAAATGGCTTGATCATGCACATACATCTCAACTATTTTTATTTTATTTTATTTATATACCAATTTTCTCTCAAGTTCCAAAACTGGGACTCAACATCAGATACAGATAAGATGCAAAATGTTATTACTACACACTAAGGCTATTGTTTACACATTAAAATGTTAAAACACAGTTAAGCAAATGTCAGCCAGTATCCTCTGTTGCAGTATATGTTACATAATTTTACATATTCCGCAGCTCTGTGTCTGCACTGCATGAGGTGGTCAGGGAAGGAGCTGCCTTTGCTGGCCTGGTGTAGTGATTTGAGTATCAAATTATGACTTTGAAGACCCGGGTTTGATTCTCCGCTCCACCATGAGACCCATTGGGTGACCTTGGGCAAGTAAAATGCTCTCAGCTTCAGGGGAAGGCAATGACAAACCTTTCTGAACAAATCTTGCCAAGGAAACCCCATGATAGGTTTGCCTGAGGGTCTCCATAAGTCAGAAATGACTTGAAGGTACACAACAACAACAATGGACAAATGTCAAGTATAATTTCATGAGGGAGAGCCAGTGTAGTGTAGTGGTTTGAGCCTTGGACAATGACTCTGGAGACCAGGGTTCAAATCCCGGTTTAGCCATGGAAACCCACTAGGTGACCTCAGGCAAACCACACACTCTCAGCCTCAGGGCATGCCAAACCTCCTCTGAACAAATCTTGGCAAGAAAAAAACAGGATAGGTTCACCTTAGGGTCACCATAAGTTGGAAATGACTTAAAGAAAGGCAAATTTAATCAGGTGCAATGTTAGGGGGTAAAACCAGAGGATATTTAAAGCCCTCCTGCTCCCTTTGTTTGTTGTGAAGTTTGGAAGGTATGGGCAACAGTTGTGTCTCTGCTGCCTTGCAGTATGGTTTGCTTACTTTGGGGGGTTGCAGACTGCCAGAAATAATGCAAATTGAGTCCACTTTTAAGGTTAGGGTTAGTGCTAGGGAATCGTGGGAATTGTTTTTTTTCCCCTGAGACATTGAGCCTTCTCTGTCAGAGAGCTCTGGTGCCACAATAAAATACAGTTCCCATGATTCCCTAACCCTAACCCTAACCCTAAAAGTGGACTCAATTTGCACTATTTCTGGCAGTCTGCAACCCCCCTTTTTTTGCAGAATCAATTGGTGGGCAAGTAGTTTCACTGTCCACACTGCATGATTTTGCTGGTGGTTTGGGTTATCAAGTGACATTCAGGAGTATGGGCACTGCACCTGTGTTTTTTGTTTGCACATGTGGGTGGCCTGGGTGAGTTATTGATCAGCTGGATATTTCTCCAGCTTCCTTTAGTCCCTTTAATCCTATCTGGCCCTGGTTTAAATCCCATTAGGCCTGATCTGCTGGTTCATCCCTGGTTTTGAGCCCTATTATGTCCAGTCTGCTGAAGAAGGATGATTTGCCCAATAAAGGCCCTTACATGAGTGGGCCCAGTCCTCTTTTTCAGCCCAGTTGTACTAGACCTCAGAGCTTGCTAGGTCCTGTTGACCTCTGTAGGCCATGTTGGGTTTGACCTCATTGGGTTCTGTAGGCCCTGTTGGGCCCCATTGGTCTCATTTTAGGCACTATAGTCCTCTTTAGGTTTCATTAAGCCAATTGGCCATGTGTTAGGCTTCATAGGCCATTGCAGGTCCTTTTAGGATGATTGGACTTGTTTGAGGCATGGTGGGTCTCTGTGGTCTCTATTCCATTTGTTTGGCCCACAAACTTCATAGGCCCCGCTAGCCTGATAAGCCTTCTGCTTTGGCCTGATTGGGTCTGGATTAGGTCACATCAGATCTGTTTTCCATCTCTTTCCTCAGGCTAAATGGTTTGAGAGATGGAATTGTAATTAGTCTGGTTTAGTTGGCATGGCTTTCAGAAAGAGTAGTGGATGATCCAAGAGTAAGGGTATGGCTAGATGACAAATGGATAAGAACCCACCTACTAAATTGTCTGTTAGGAGGGAAGGAGTGGTTCTTCACCATTCTTGCTAGACTAGAGGCTTTAGAGCAGGTACAGGTCCCTCCTAAGCAGTCTGTTGCCCCAGCTAAGTGGGAAACTAGAGCAGAGGGTAACACCAGCTTCACTGATTTAGAGATGTGCAAGAGGTTCTGGAGGCCCTTCGGTTCAGGAAAGTAGTGCTGCATTGGTGGAGCCTGCTTTGGGTGAGTTGTGCAGCTCATATATTCATTCATGTGTTTCACATAGTTGTTATGGGTGGTGTGGAGTACTCCAGTGGGTTGGGCAAGAGTGAGTGGTGTTAGTGTTGGAGTAGATCTTAGGGCTCAGGATTCTTTATGTAGCATAATTTAGGTTTGGGGTAGTCCTAATCTTATCCTTAGCATTTTTATCCCCAAGGGATCAGTCTGAAGGGCTTTTATGGTGATGTTAGCAACATGCAGTATCCTTCCAGTAGTGGTTCCAGTTCAGTTTCTTATGGGACTATTCCTTATGAGGAACAGACACTTTGAGAGCCAGCACAGCATAGTGGTTTGAGTGTCAGACTACAATTCTGGAGATCAGAGTTCAATTCTCATCTTGGTCATGAAACCCACTGAGTTACCTTGGGCAAGTTACATGCTCTCAGCCTCAGGACAGGGCAATGGCAAACTTCCTCTGAACAAATCTTTCCAAGAGAATCCCATGAAAGCCTTAAGTAGAAAATGACTTGAAGGCATACAACAAGAAGTAAACACTTCCTTGAGGTGTGTCATTTACATATACTTAGTTATAGCAGAGGCAAGAGGAAACCTTGTTGGTGAACTGTGAATGTGTGCAATGGGACACTACCAAGAATATCCTGATGTGCATTGGCACTCCCTGGCACTTTGCTGGCTCCTCTACACAGTAACATAATAGCTGCTCTTTCTGGATACAGATGTTACAGAACTGCTCAGTTCTAATTCCCACAGATGGAAGCCCACTTACGAAAGTGTAACTCCCACACAGGATTCTGGCTGACAGTATTAAAAAACAATTGGTTTAAAAGCAGTTTAAAAGCACATTTGCACTGTAGGGCTTCATCTCTTTTTCAGAACCCAGTCATTTCCCCTAAGCCTGTCAACATCAAATAGCCTTTGTTTTTTAATTGCTAACATGCCATGTTATAGAGCGAACACTGTATATACAGGATGTTGTAATATACAGTTGCTTGTTGAATTCACTTAGTGATGATGAGCATTCAACTATCTTGCCAGAGAAATTTGATGCTTTGTGGTCCCACTTGTGTTGATGTTTTTTTTAGGAGGGGAGAAGATAGAAATTTCATGATATGTAATTCTTATCTTGATGTTTCTCATGATGTGTCCAAAGGAATATCTCTGGCTTGATCTGTTCTAGGACCCAGTTATTTATTATTTTGGCTGTCCATATATATTCCTAGAAGCCAAGATGACAAGACTTAAGGGGACTGCAGACAGGTGGATCTGGGCTGGCCTGGGAAGTGGCCGATTGGGGCCACGGCAACCCCATGCCGCAGCCCCAATCCTCCCTTTTGCTGCCCCGAAAAGAGTGACAAAATGCCACTCCTTTTAGGGGCAGCAAAAGGCTGCCTTAAGAGCCAGTGCGCAGCTCTTCAGCACCCTTTTTGGCACAGCATGTCAGAATGCTGTGCCAGGAGGGCGTCCTGATGCCACACACCATGTAATGGCATGTGGCATCAGGACGGCGTTGGCGTGGGTGGCTGGCATGTGGCTGCCCTGCCCGAACTCTGCCTCCAGGCGGGCCCTTTGGGCCAGTCTGCAGAGGCCCTTAGACTGTCATACTTTGGACACATTATGAGAAGAAGGCATGAATCATTGAAAAAGACAATAATGTTAGGAAAGGTGGAGGGAAGTAGAAAGAGAGAAAGGGCACATGCTAGGTGGATGGACTTTATTAAAGAGACCACGAATATGAGTTTGCAGGAGCTGGCCAGAGCAGTAGAAAACAGGGGGGGGCTGGAGATGTCTCATCCATAGGGTTGTCATGGGTTGAGACTAACGCGAAGGCAGTTAACAACAACAAAACCCCTTTGGAAAGCTGAGAAAGCTATGGACTGCCTTTTGCAAAAATGCATGTGTGTGTGTGTGTGTGTGTGTGTTTATGCACTTTCAAATAATCTCTTGACTTTTAGCAACTGCATGAATATCATAGGGTTATCTTAGGCAAGGAATATTCAGAGAAGTTTTTGCCAGTTTCTATCTCTGAAATATAGACCACAGCAGCTGATATTCCTTGGGGTCATCCATCAAAGTACTAACCAGGCCTGATCCTGCCTAACTTCCAGGATCAAGTAGGATCTAGTGCTGTAGCCCTTAGGGTAATATACACACAAAAATTTGCATGCAAATTAGAAAGGGATTTGATTTTCAAGAACCTGGTAGCAGGACTTATTAAATTGCCTTCTATTGTCCTGTTTGCCTGTCATACTTAAATTGATCTCCAGACTTTACAGCATAGGTTTTCCCTGAAAAGATCACTGAAGTTTGCTATCACATCAGTCAGCAATGGAACAGATTGCCAGGGAACAGACTTTACGATTGCAATGGAAACATGAAATTTTATGGTGTCCTTTTACAGACTTTGTCCTGTTCCTTATCAGCCTCTCTTTTGGGGGGAAAATGGGGCTTGAACTTTCTGCCTGCATGGATACACTGTAACATCCCAAATGCAAATCTGCAGACTTGTAACTCCAACATCATCAATTTTGTTTCCCTGTGTAATTTCTGTTCTACCATCTTTAACAGATGAAGAAACCCATGTGTTTGAAAATTAGTCTAAATTTTTAAAAACTTTCCAATTGGCCTAATAAAGGTATCACCAACATTATGTTTTAGATTTAGATTTTATTTTAGAATTTAGATTTTATTGATAATTGACACTGATTGCTTTCACATAGTCTAGAATGAAAAACACTTCAGAAGATTATTTTTTTACCTGCAAATTCATCATGTAGGATAAAGTCAAAGTATCAGGAAAGAAATGAAAAGGGTGAAAACATTTTTTGCATCCTGATCATGGACCCTAGGTTAAGCACCCTTTACTAAAAACATCAAGATAAGAATTACATATCATGAGATTTCTATCTCCTCCTCCCCTAAAAGAAAAACAACCATCAACACAAGTGGAACCAAGAAGCATCAATTTTCTCTGGCAAGATAGTTAAATGTTCATCCTCACAATAAGTGAATTGTGCCAGCAACTGGGGACCATGACCCAACAAAGTTTCAGGACCACTGCATTAGTGCAAAGAAGAGGCCCAATGTGCAGCAGACTGAAGCCTATTCACAAACTGAATGTTCATCACTAGATGACTGCTGCATCATATCATGTTTTGGTTTTGAAGGTTTAATTCTCCAAAGATAGGATGGAAGAACTTGAGTGAATTTTCCCTTTATGACTGGTATTAACTTGAGGCATGATCTATGCTTGCATGAACATGGAATCCATACAGTAATGGAGTCTTGTTGTCTTTCTGACACACTTGAGCTGAGTGAGGTGTGATAGACATTTCCAGAAATCAGGGTGTGTGTGCACACTTTCTTTATTCCTTTCCAGCTTTCTCTCTCTTTTTCTCTCCTAACCTGGATGAGAGGGCTGTAATGGACTATGGATGTATACACAGATGTGTCAGCCTCCATAATGGCCTCATACATGCATGCTGTGGAGGCGGGAAACAAGGCTCTACTCAAGTCTTTTAACAACCTCTCTATATATGACAGTCAGTGTGATATTGTGATAAGAACAGGGATAGGAATGTAGATACCATTGGATTGCAATTGTCAGCAGCCATAGTTGGTGAGTAATGGCAAGTAATACTGGGTATTTCAGTTGGTTGTTATAATACTGGGTATTTCATCTGATTGTTGTTGTTAATTGACATTTTTAGGTTGACTTATGGTGATCGTATGAATAAGAGACAGTTTTTGTGGAATCTTTTATGATTGTTATGTATTATGTAGCACTGTATTTATGGTGATATGTAGTGGATTCCAGCCAGACTTCCCCAAACGTCACTTAGGATCAATGGGGATCTGTTCCCCTACCAATTGAGAAGAGTTGTCTGACATTGTCTCCCTCTCATGAGTGATCTCCAATATGACAGGCAGGAAAAGGACCCCTTTCACAAATTCCACTGACACCACCTATGGGGGTGGTAGTGGTGGTGGGAACATTAGGCATCTACTTTTTGATCAATAGGAGAACGGATCCCAGTGGCTGCTTAATAGTAAGTAGGGTTTGGAGGACTTTCATGGTCCCTATGTAGCTACTAAAATTGGGGCTAATATATAATAATAATAAAATAATAATTTTTTATTTATAGCCCTCCCCTCTGCTTAGCAAATGGGGCGGGTTACAACATATTAAAAGAACAACAAAATTTATATATATATATATATATATGTGTGTGTGTGTGTGTGTGTGTGTGTGTGTGTGTGTGTTATATTACTAGTTTTTGCTATACTATAGATGGCTATACAGTTGACCTTCCATTTTTGAGGACTTGGTGTCCATGTCCCTCGCCTGTTCATGGGTGGCAAATGGAGGGGAACAAAATAGAGTGTGCACCCACAGGCATGAACCTCCATTCAAGCCAATGGGGCTTGAATATTTGTGATTTTCCATTTTCACATGTGTGTCCGTGTGTCCAGAACGGATCCCCCATGAAAACAGAGGGGCTACTGTAATATCTTTATCTTCTTTCTCCTCTTTGTCCTTCAGCAAAGGTAACTCAAATTTGCATTACTTTCTCAAAGCAAGGCTAATAGAATAATCTAAGCTGAAATTACCGGTAGTTTTGAGTTATATCTGACATATAGCTAATTTATTACATTAATTAACACAAATATTCCATTGTGGTGAGCTGCACTAGAAATTCCTGCTGAATGACTTTTGGGAGGTCTGCTTTTACTTGTTTTATAAACCCATAATAATGTCGTGTTCTGATCCTTGAATAATTGAATTAGTTGGATCTCACTGGCCAGGGAGAGGAAAGGGGGATTTAGCATTCTCTACATTGTCTGCTGGACTAATCCACATTAAAGGCACAGTAAAACTTCAGTCATCTGACAGTTATGCAAATAGCTAAGCCAGACAAAGTGCTGGCATGCTACCTAATATTTTGGCCTCAGTGATTCCATACCAGGGACTTTAGCAGAGCATTTGTCAGACATCATCTGTGCTCATTGGGTTGTTTTCAAAGTGGTTTCTATGGGTTGGCCCAGGTCCTGAATCCCTGTTGGATCTCATGCAGTAGTTCTCAACCTTGGGTCCTCCAGATGTTTTGGATTTCAGGTGTAATCCATGATAATTGATTATGCCATCGGAAGGGCTTCTGGGAGTTGATGTCCAGAATACCTGGGGAAAGAGGGTGAGAATGGCCTATTAAATGTATGAGTAAGAGTCTGGCTACCCTAAAGGTACAAGATCCTGTCTGATCTTGAAAGCTACACAGTCAGCCCTATTTAGTATTTGGATAGGAGAATGTCAACAAATACCAGGAGCTGTAGGATATATTTCAGAGGAAAGAACTGGCAAAACCAATTCCTTGCCTAAAAAAATCCTACAGAATGGGGTTGCCATAAGTCAACTGGCAACTTGAAGGTGCATACACACACACACACACAAGAGGCTGGGCAGATAAGCAGATGTGAGGACTCTGTGTAAAGATATGTTTCTGTCAGTGTGGTGTTGTGATTAATGTATTAGTCTGGGACTTGGGAGATCTGTGTTCTAGTCCTCACTCATCCACAAAACTTTCTAGGGAGTTTATCACACAGGGGCCAGTTTCGTCTTTAAAGAGATAATAAAGTGGAAATAAACCATCCTGAAAATAAAGTGAAATTAAAGTGAAAATAGAGGTTAATTGCACAAAAGCATTTCATACGTAGTTAGAATAAATGCGCGATCACACAATAATGTAATAAACACCGTTTTTGCATTTCACACAGAAGTGAAAGAAATACGCAAATGTACTAAACATGCTATACTTCCACATGCACAGATGTAAGTTTAATTAGTGTGATAGAGGCGTATTGTTTGTGTCATTTTCTGTGCGACACTGCCTCTTCCTTCTGTTTGCCTTGTTATATCACCATTACAGTCCTTCCATTTGCCTTGTTAGATCACCATTACAGTCAATCCATTTGCCCAGTTCATATTTATGTTCATATTTATAACTACGCATGCATGAAAATACACACACACACACACACACACACTTACATATATATTGTTATATATATTGTGAATGTATATATATAGTTATATATAAAGTTATATGTGCTTATACAGAAACATACATATCAATATACATATATATATATATATATATAAAACAAACATACATATCAATACTAATAAATGTGTGCGTGCGTGCATGCGTGCGTGCGTGCGTACACACACACACACATATATAAGGACATATAACTTTATATATAACGATATATATATATATAGATAGATGTGTGTGTGTGTGTGTGTGCACGCACGTGCGCAGACACACATACACAGAGTTATTAGTACTGATATGTATGTTTGTTATATATGTATATATTGTGCATGATATATATATATATTGATATGTATGTTTCTGTATAAGCACATATAATTTTATGTATAACTATATATATATGTGTGTGTGTGCGCGTGTGTGCGTGCGTACGCATGCACGCAAGCACACACATTTAGAAGTATTGATATGTAGGTTTATTATATATATATATACATATATATACATATATATATTATATGTGTGTGTGTGCACATGCATGCACGCACACACACACATTTAAAAGTATTGATATGTAGGTTTGTTCTATATATATTTATTGTGTATGATATATATGTATATTGATATGTATGTTTCTATATAAGCACATATAACTTTATATATAACTATATATATATATATATATATATATATAGTTATAGTAGACACACACTCACACAAACACATGCGCACACGCACACATATATAGCTATATATATATATATGTGTGTGTGTGTGTGTGTGCATGTGTGCATGTGTTTGTGTGAGTGTGAGTGTGTGTCTACTATAGTTTAGTAACTATAATAGAATATCAGCACATAATAACAGTGGAGCATGATGTCCCCATGCATGATGCTGGCAGGTATCAAGTCCCAGTGAAATAAAAGTATGGACAACAGTTTTCCCTTTCCCATACATACCATCTGTACACAACTATATACTTCTATACCAGGCACCCCATAGCACCATTAAAAGCGAGCGAAAGGCTTGGAGGACCAGAGGAGGACAAAGAGAGTGAGCGGCGGGTATAGTGGAGAAAGGAAGCCGAAAGTGAGAGGCTGAGAGGAGGTGAGTGAGCGGAGGACAGAGGGTGAAAAGTAAGGGGTTTGGAGGACTAGAGGAGGACAGAATGGGTAGCAGGCAAGGCGAAGAAAGGAGGCTGAAAGTGCGAGGTTTGGAGGACAGAGTGAATGGCAGGTCGAAGGGGGGAGAGATGTGAAAGAGCCAGAAGAAAAGAGAGTGGGAGGTAAGGAAGGTAGAAGGAGAGGCTCAGGAGGAGAGAGAGACTCGTAGGACTAGAAGAGGAGAAAGAGAAAGAAAGCATCTCTGCTTCCTAGCATCTCTGACTGATGTCCCAGCAAAACAGGAAGGAAAAGCGGCCCCACTGAACCATGGGAAAACAAACAAAAAATGAGTTTAAGGAGGATTATTGTGAATTTGAGCTTCATACTAAAGCTCAATTAATGTAAATGCAAAATTACTCTAATATTGCAAATGCATTTTCTCTGAAATCCCGAAAGTAAAAAGATCTCGGATAACACCATTTTATTAGCAGTTTTTGTGCGACATCGTGTGAAATCGTTGAGCGCAATCACACTTTTTTTCGGGATTTTTGTGGGATAAACTATTGATTTGCCCCATCTGATAAACTCCTAGGTGAGTTGGGCCAATTGCTCACTCTCCTCAGCCTGACCTACTCCATACATTTATCAGGATAACAGTGGGGAAGGAGGAGGACTATATATGGCACTTTGAGCTCATTGGAGGAAAGGATAGATATAAATGTAATTAATAACTAATGAGTGCATACAATATGAAGCAATAAGGAGAGCTCCTCATGGATACATATTTAATACTGTGCAGATTGCAACTGTCTAGAGACTTTATTAATGTCAAGTTTGAAAGTTTGCAGCAATGTTAGGTCATATCTGCAAAGGCCAGGCATTACTAAGTAATATTTCCAGGAATTCTGTTGGTGTTTGAGAGTTTATCTGACTGCCACTTCCTTTAGCATACATTTTGCAATTTTTTTAAAAAAATTGCAGAATAATTCATGCAATAGAGGTGGAATAATAGAAATCTGCTTAATTACAACCATTTGTTCTATATTTTTCCTTTCACAATATATGGATGGCTTTAGTGAAGAATTTTGATTTCTGTCCCCCCTCCCCCTCCCATCTCTTTTTTAATAGCATAAACAACAATTTGTTATAAGAACAGCCAAATTCATGGTCAAAGTTGATATACGGTAACTCAGTGAGAATGGAAGAACATTATGCAGATGGTACAAACAGAGCAGACACATCATTTAGCAGATGTAGCAGTTCAAGGTAAAGTGTTGTGAGCTGTAGGACAGCCATTTAATTTGATAAAATGGATAGGGCTATGTCTAGCAGCTACTTTTCAGATGCTGGGAAGCAGAACAGCAACAAACTAGAACATACCTTTACTTCAAATGTAATAAATATGTTAATCCTGTACCAATGCATTCAATTGTATTATTTTGTATTACATTACATTATTATATTGTACTATAGTATAGTGTTGTGTTGTTTTATATTTTATGTGTTTCCAATCAACTCCAACTTATGACAACCCTATCATAGTGTTTTCGTAAGGATTATTCAGAAGAGGTCTAGCAACCTCAGGAGAACCAAACATTGCCCATCCATGCAATAGGACTATTCATCTAGTATCTGGAGGTAAAAATTGCAAGCCATATATTAGCCTTGCTTTTCAAGACAAAAAAAAATCATCATCTTACTTTTCAGACAGAGATATCAGTTTTGTTACATGTAGTTTAGAGTCCATTGACTGAGCAAGAATGATTGCAGGCAACAGTATTAATAGTAACCTCATGGTACAAACAGAAAGGCTACAGCTGAGCAGAATATGGAAACACAATTTTTTTGGGTTACAACTTCCAGAATTTCATAGCCAGCTGGGATTGCAACAATGGCTTTCCCAAGATTTGGGGCTGAGGGCTAGATCAAGGCTAGCTAGCTAGAACAAATATAAATTCAAAAGCTGGAGCTTCTAGTTTACTGCTCAGTGGCTGTCTCTTAGACTATAGAACAGGCTGTGATCCTGCATGGAACACATGGCTATGATGTTGTAGCTAGGCTCCATCTCCCAATATGATCTGTTAAAATTCACCTTAAAAGCCAGGCAGCCATACTAAACAAATGGGTTCTGGTGAGGTGGGGCTGAAGGATGACTCCTCCACCTTTCTGCTAGTCAACGGCATTGTGATGAGTAAAAAGAGGGGCCCCTGTAGGGTCCTGCAGCAGCTTCTCATCACACTGTGACTCATTGGCATGAGGATTGGACACCTGATCCTTCAGCACTCTGCTTGCCAGCACTACATAGTTCCTTCACTTGGCATGGCTGACTGACTTTAAAGGTGTTTTTAGAGGCATTTGTGATCATGGCAGTGGTGCCATGATTGTAAATGTGAACAGTGGCAGGAAAGCAGACATGGTTTATAGTGCTAAGAATTCTATTGGAAACTCTCACTTTCCATCACAGAGCTCCCATTACCATAATGCTTTGGAAATCAGGAGCAGCTATTAACCCATGATATAGTACATCCAGGTGTGTTTGAGACAGTACTGACTAGAAGCATCAGCCACCATTTGGGGCGGGGGGACTTTTTTCCAGAAAAAAAAGAACAAGGATACATGTAATGGTCAGACAAGAAGATAAATTTGAGCGGACTTGCCGGTGACTAGCCTCAAAGGTCAGAGTGACGTGGAGTCATTTAGACCTCTAAGGTAGCACACTGACTGGCCAAAATCTGGGGCTTATATAGAGCCAAATGGGCCCTGGGGGCAAAAGGATAATTATGGTGGTGATGGTGCCCTGCATAGGATCTCCTTTGTAGTTGGCAGTCTTCATCCGAAGAGCCCCTTTCCCAGGCAAGGTGTCAACATGCTTTTTCCGATGTGAAGGGGGGGGGGTTGTAAATCTGGGAGACACTACACCTTTGATGTCCCGCGGATGTTTGTGCCTGGCTGACACAAAGCATCCATCAATGACTCATTGAGGAAAATCCCTTCTGCAACTCTCCTAGACTATCTTTGGGATCTATACAAGAGGGGTCTGCCCAAATCATGGAAGCCACAGACTTTTGCCTCCAATTTCCCTGCCAGAGTACATCTGGAGGTCATTAGGGAATTTTCCTCATCTTTGATAGCAGAGGAACTATGGGTAGCATATGAGATTACAGGTACTTTGGGTAACATTCCCCCCCCAGAAATCATGAGACCGCACGGGTGGTGAGGGCAAGTGTTTTCTGAATTAGCCTTTTGCCAAAGAAATTTAGGGGTGTGAATATTGGGGAGGGTGTCCTATCAAGGGAAGCATCTCACTTGTAAGACCTGCCTTAATAATGTGGATACCTTGGGACACACGCACACACATGGGTCAATAGAAATCAATAGAAAGCAATGGAAGTAAACACATTAGCAGGTGGGAGAAAACATCAGCAAAAATAATCAATAAGCATAAGAATGACAACCAATAGTCAATTAGCGCAAAGCAATCAATACACAATACATGAATGGGAGATCAAACAGTACATGAGTGGGAAATCTGCAGACTGTAAAGATGTGGGCATACAAATGTAAGTCCCAATGGATGCAATCTGTATATGAGGTAACAGAGTTCAAGTCCACAGGAGCTTAATGGCTTGGAAGGCTATGTGCATTTGAGAGAGCAGGCAACTGAATTGAGTCATGAATTCCAAGAACAGAGTTCACATCAAGAAAATGGCTGGGGGGGGAACTGTACATCTGGGAATACAGATGCTGAAGCACAGGGAGCTATGACTTAGGTTCAGTCCAGTGGCAGGTTGTTCCCTGGGAGGATCTTTGGCTGTTCTCCTTCGGTGAGATTGTGCCAAAAGGGGGGGGTAGCAGGCAAACGGGTGCTGTCATTGGGGTTAGCGGTGATGAGGAAAACTTTCCGGATGCGAGCAGCGCCAGGGAGGACAGGGGCCAGGATCTTGGTTGCGTTTCTGGAGGACATCTTTTTCAGACGTCCGAGTGTCATCGAGATCGCCTGTGAGGTCTGGTCCAGTTTAAAGTGCGTCGGGGGCTTACCTTCCCCTTGATGAGAGGTTGGGAGCCAGACAAAGAGGGGTTAATTTTTAGGGATCGGTTAGTGAGGGTCATGTGGATAGGGATGGAGTGATGATTGGCTAGCCCAATTTGGTAGGTTTCCACCTTTTTTTCATCCCTCATAGAAAGTTCAATAGATAAATATATAAATAGGGAGGAAGGGTGGATATTTCTAATGGCCAAAATTTAGATGTCCCTTTTAATGACATACCAAAATACAGGAAACCAAACACAACAGGAGGCTTATAACAAAGACTGATATAATAGGAGAAAAGGAAAAATAACAAATAAATGGTGGAAAATACTATAAATCCCTAAGTACCACAAAATACTCAAAGTATAACATATTTTACTGTATGTATATGTATTAGTAAGGACTGAATATAATTAATCAGTGTAACAACAATGGAACAGTCACAACAATAAACATATACAATAAACAACTG
>JAIPUX010001232.1:51736637-51754604 GCA_020142125.1 Phrynosoma platyrhinos | reverse complement strand
ATCCCATTCGCTTCCCAGAGGAAGATTTACATCTTGGTAAGCATCACCGTTAGTAACACCTGCCTTCTGTTCCAATCTCCAACCCTACTTTTCCTGAGCCTTGAATGAGTGTGTGTGTGTATGCGCAATGAATGTTTCCCCCTATTTCAATAAACTAGACATTTAGTGTTAACATCAGTCTCAGCTTCATTTCTTGGAACCCCCTGGTTGCTTGGTATACATATCAGGAGGGCGACCCCTTGGGCTTTTGTAGCCGGCCCCCCTCTTGCAAAATTTGAGCTAATTATAAAATTCCCCTAAGGATTCGGTGCTACAATTTGGCTACAATTTGGTGGAGAAAGCATGGGCAATTTGAACTCTCCCCCGAAACCTAGACTTTCCAAACTGATCACTTGGGCTGTCTAGATCTCGGTACATAGAGAGAACAGGGATTCCAAAGAGGTTGCTGCAGACAGGAATAAATAGGGAGGTGTGTGTGTGTGTTTTTGTGCACTTGGCCATAAGGGCAAAGGGCTATCTTGGGTTGGCTGATCCCATTTCATTTCTTTGGTTAGGTGTCCTGCTCATTGGCTCTGGTGGATGCCATCCAGTGGTGAGCCCTAATCACCCTTGGGTGTGTTGTCGGAGTAGGCATCCTGACGCCCTATTTTTATTTTCGCTATCATGGGTTGGAAAGCAGAGGAGAGGTCCTCCCCATCCCCCGACCTTCAAATCGCCATAAAACTTAGGATCACCCCAACAGTTTAACTCCCTTGAACGGGCAGGGTAGGCAAAGGAGAGAGACGTCCTGGTCCTGAAGCCTACACCCAGGGTCAAGAGGAGAAGAAGGCAGCTCCAAGAAGTGCCATTGGTGGGAGCCTCAGAGAGGTCCCAGGAAGGGAAAACTCAGGCAGAAGTCTAGCTGGGGGCCAAAGTTTGGGGTTGTTAGCCAGGCCACGCCGGAGTGGAGCTACAGCATCCAAACTCCCCAGTGAACATGAGGAGGGCCAAACTGACTTCTGACCAGGTCTAAACGGAGGATCACCCCTAAGTCGCTAGCTAGCAGCGCAGGGCCCTCGCGTGAATTGGGCGGCATCCCTGACCCAGAGTTTTGGATTTAGGTGTTCTGTGGAGGTCTCAGGGAGGTCCCCAGAACCGCACTTCTCTTGGACAGAGAGAGGTGTTAAAATTGGCTAGGAGAGGACTCAGGCACTGTAATCTCTCCCGCCACAGTAGGAGGTACCATGAATTCACACACCGAAGACAATAATCTGGTTAGGACTGAGCAGCCTCAGGATAGGTTGCAAAAGTGGATCCTTGGGAAGGGACCTAATCCATGGAAGGCTGAGGGCTTTCTAACCGAGGACCCCTTTGCAACCCTGCTCAAGGTATACGATCAGCATACTAAGAAATCCGGATTAAGGAGAGTGTCCAAGGCAGAAAAGGACAGATGGGCATCATGGGGAATATGGACATTAGCCCATGAAGCCACCAGGGAATATGAGAAATTGGCTGCAAAGGAGGAGCAGCTGCAGAAAGCTTTGAAAGAGGCATTGGCCCAGGTTCAGGAAAAGGTGGCCGATAATGCCTTACATATCAGAGCTAGGGAAGAGCTACTCTCTTAATCATGTTTCTCTTGCTTGATTTTGGCTGTCTTTTCAAGAGTCATAGTACTTGATCTCTAATAGATTCAGTCCTCGGTTTCCTCTTGCTGGTGTTTTGTAATGTCTAGAACCCCATTAAGAGATTTCAGGAAACCAAAAGAATGATAATTCAAGCCACATAGGATAGCCCAGATTATACTGCAGATAGAGAGGCTAGACCAGGGGTAGGCAACCTAAGGCCTGGGGGCTGGATGCGGCCCACCGAGGCCTTTGGACCGGCCCAAGGCCGGTCCTGCCGCCGCCGCTGCTGCTGCCACCGCCCCCCACCATGATGATATTGATTATTGTTGTTATTACTTTTTCTTGGGGTTTTCTTGGCAAAATCTCCACAGGGGTTTTGCCATGGCTTTTCTGGGGCTGAGGGAGTGTGCATGCATATTTTTAATTTTTTTTTAATTTTTTAAAAAATTTAATTTTAATTTATTTATTTATTTATTTTTGGTGCTTCGGCCCCCCAATTGTCTGAGGGACAGCAACCCGACCCCCGGCTCAAAAAGGTTGCCTACCACTGGGCTAGACTAAATCTTCTGGCTTGGCTGGTTGCAGTTGATGCACTTTCCTTTCCTGATAAACAGGGCTCTCTCCTACTTCAGGATTTTTATGGATGTTTTCTGGAAGATGTTTATCACGCTTCTGTTTTCAGTGACAAAAACCTAGTTCCCACTAAAGTAAGAATGTAAAGATCTGAAACACATTTTCAGCTGAGCTTCCTCACTTGAAAGGTGGCTCAATGACAATTTCCTGCCTATCTGCTGTATCTTCTGACAACTTCATGATCAAAGCAAATGCCAGATACATCTCAAATGGTGATGGGGCAGCAGCCTCCACTGCATCTGAAGCAAGGAGACTACCGTATTGGGTACAGGATTCATACACTTCTTTCCTGCCACACCTCAGGGTTTGGTGCTTGAAGCAGCTGTCTTGCTCTTCCTAATAGTAGGGTTGATCCTGTTTACTTGTGTGCAAAGGCTGTTGTCATGTCATCTGTGGAAACTTACCTAAGCAGTTTACCTCTTCAGTTTATTCACCTGTGGGGGACAGCCTAAAGTATCTGTGCTTTTTATGGCTAATTGTGACAAAGATGATGGGCAGATGTCACCTTTTTCTCTAGAAGTAGCATGGCAAGACTCAAGGTGGTAAGGAACACAAAAAGCATCTGGTCATCTGCTTGTATTGGGAATAGTGTTTGTGGACTTTTGCTTGTAAATCTCATATTCTAGAACTGTTCCAGGTAGGCAGGGATAGTCATGTTAATCATGTCATCCCACTTTCAGCTGCTTTTAAAATGTCCTAGTGACTCTCCTCTTTCCACTTTCCTCCTTTGTCATCAGCTTACTTCAATTGCTGCAGACTGACTTCAAAGTGTAAAAGTTAGCACTTGATTAAGTGAGGGTTGGGGGAGAGGAGGGGACAGACTCTTACCCTTCTTTGTAGACTCAGGCAAAAGGAAACTGCTGCATCTTCACCTAACTAACTGTTCTTCCTCAATAACTTTTGCCATCTTAACCACACCCTGATGTTGTTTGGCCACATCTGTCCTGATTTTCATTTGTGAAATGATGAAATTGGGAGTATGATATCTGACTTTATTCAAAGCAATTGCAAATTGCAAATTGCTTTGAATAATTGCAAAGCAATTATTCAAAGCAATTTTTTAAACATGCATAGCTAAGAGTTGTGGGTTTCAAAATCCTGAATTAGGATCATATAAGACATTTCTCACTTTTGTCAGTCATGAAAGGGATTAGTTATAGATTCATGTGGAAATATTCAATGGATGCTGTAATGCCACTTCATGTTTCTCAGGGATAAAAACAGTGGAAGGAAAGAAGAGGACTGGCTTCCTGAAAATGTGTGTTTGGCAGTTGCGTGTGTATGTGCCTTCAAGTCACCTGTTGACTTATGGCAACACCATGAATTTCATAGGGTTTTTGTAGGTAAGGAATACTCAGAGGTGGTTTTGCCAGTTCCTTCCTCTGGAACACAGCCTACAACACCTGAGTTAGGTCTTCATGAGTATAATATATTATGATTTTTTGGTCAAATAGAGTAATTCAGACATTAGATCAGAAATGAGACTGTTATGTCTAGGTTAGGGCTAGCTGATTGCTGCAGCAGGGTATACAAATGAGTTTAGCAATAGTTCTCTGTATATTTCTTAGAATACAGTATTACCATACTGACTCAGGGCACATTAGGCAACCATCTTGCTGAAGCTAAATATAAACCTGTTTCTTCCTTACTTGGATGGGAAATTACCAGAGAACTCAATTTATGCTATCTTTTTGGATTATAAATATTTATAAACAGTTTACATCTGGTGATTACATCTAAAGCCACACACAATAATAAAACATGTAATATGAAACAATAAATTAAGCCAATATGCAATATTTACACTATCCATAGAAGTACTTAGTTGGCTGAACCATATTAGAAGGGCTTGCAAAAAATAATATTTACCTTAAATTCCAAGATGAAGGAATCATAGGATTATAGAACTGTAGAGCTTGAAGGGATTCCTAAACTAATCTAGACCACAAACTTTGTCTCAATGCAGGAATTCACATGTCCACTGACAGATGGCTAACCAGCCTTTGTTTAAAAGTATCCCATTAATCCACCAGCTTCCAAGGCAACAGCTCTTACTACTAGGATGTCATTTTCAGCATGGATCTAATTCATAAGAACATCAAGAGGGGCCATGCTCAATCTAGTCCAGCATTCTGTTCTTAGTGATCATATAAGGGAATAGAAATAGCATTTACACTTCTATACCGCTTCATAGTGAACCAAGCACGCTCTATGCGGTTTACAGATAATCTGTAAGCCAACTACAAAGGGAAGTCCACACGAACTCATATTGTGAAAAAACACCCCTCCATCTCATGTTGCCCAGGGATTGGTATATAGAAGCACACCACTTCTGAACCTGGAGGTATACAGCAATAACAAAAGGTAGTTAGGGGATTCCACACCAATAGAACAGTGCACCTGTGCTAGGTTTCAGTCTAAAATGTAAAAGCTGTCCAAGGTGCTGAACTCCATATCCCAAACAAGTTCAGCATCTTGAAAAGCTCTTTTGTAGTTTGAACTAGAAGTTGGAATGGATTCACTGCCCTGCTGACATGGAAGCCACCAGTTCCTACTGGCCATAATGTGTTACACTCTTCTAGATGTAATCTTGAGCATGGTAAATGTAGAGGTAAAAAATTACTAGAGATTCTTGACCTAAAGAAACTATAAACATCTTTATTGACAATTCAGTTTGCTAACATTGTGGTAAAACTTACAGTCAATTTTAAGTAGTCATAAAAAGAAAAAAAATACAAATATTTTACAAGTTCATATAACAATCATAAAAAAGATCAGCTATAATAAACTGGCTAATTTGCCTCTTCTAATCCACCTGGCACTGTTATGAGATGCAAATTGAAGCTAATACTGTTATGAGAAGCAGTACAAATTTATCCAAGAACATACTTGACTCTGCTGACGTAACAAAATGGTGACTGATTTCTCTCAAAGGCTGGAAAACATGATTCAACCCTTTCTGTGTTTGTTATTCATTAAAAAGATGAAAAGCTTTCAGGCACCATGATTTGCACTTTATATGACATTATTTATGCAATAAATAATGCTGTATTTAAACATCTAGGCCACAACCCAAAAACAACAAATTCAAGTTATTTGTTGGATCCAGGCTTAGTAATACTTAGAGGAGACAATGGGTGGCAGCTAGTGCCCACCCAGAAATTGTTCGACTTCAACCCCTATCAGCCCTAATAAGTATAACCAATGGTGAGGGAACACAGTAGCTGCAATCTAGAATCTAGATCTAGAATGTAAAAGACCCATTCAGTAAATCCATTAAATGGAATGGCACGTAAATTAGTCAAGAGGAATGTGTCCCATTCATTCACTGAATCTTTAGGTATGACTAAGCCAAGATCAGCTCATAGTTTCTAAAGAGTAGTCGTGTTAATCTGTTGCAGCAAAACCAACAAAATTTAAAGATGAATAAATTAGAGTATTTTGTGCACTGGAGGATTTCCTTAGGGGTGGTGTGTGTGTGTGTGTGTGTGTGTGTGTGTGTGTGTGTGTGCAAATATGCATGTATGCATACATACAGAGAAGGTTAAATGGCAGTGAAATGCAAAAAGTACAATTTGACACAAGTAAGGATGACAAATGAGCATACAAAGGTCAATGGTACTGATAATGGAAAACCAAAGTTGGGAACATGTAAATAGACCAAAATTTTAAAAAGACAAAGATCTCTTCTTGTGATTGTTTATTCAGCTGTTAAGTTATCTTATGTTTGCATCTTTTCAGGAAAATATTGATATGCACATGAAAGTTCAAAGGTAGTTCTTATTGCTATGTTTTCCCCTGCATTTAAAGCTTACTTGGCTCACAGTATTGCTCCCCTTCCGATCAGCATTAGGGTTGCCCACTCACTAGGAAAACAAAACAAAGACATCCTAGCCAACTGCCTGGATCAGCAGAAATCCAGTGAAGCTTTTAGTAACATGCAGAACAACCATGATTTTCCTGCTAATGTCTGTAGCTCAAACTGTTTCTAAAGGCACAGGATCATGGCTAGTGGGTCCTTGGCATCCACTGTGGTTTGGTTCCTGGGTCCCCCTGGATACCAAAATCAAAGGATGCTCAAGTCCCATTATATACAGTGGCATTGTGAATTTATATAAAATGGCAAAATCAAGGTTTGATTTTTGGAACCTTGGTGAGACTAAATTATTGTTTTGTCATGAGTTCTGTCAATATTAGTTATTCCTACAAATACTGGAAAAAGTGATAACTATATAATTGGTATGCACTACTATCTATAAGAGTAGACAGCATATATGTTCTTTCTGTCTACAATTATATATGTGGCTAAGCGACAACACATGTGACCAAATTCCTACAAAGAAGGCAATTTGTTCACAGCACATATCCTATGCACTGGCTTTATCACATGTTAGGATCTAAACAAATTATTTCCATGAATTAATATGTGAGACAGCCTCTAAGACAGGAGTGTGAGACAGCCTCTATGAAAGTGCTGCCTGCTAAAAATGTTGTTTTCCCCCAAATGCCCTTAGGTGTAATGGGGCCATTTTTGCCATGTTTCGAGGCTATTTTAGAACAAAATGAGACCTTTAAAAAAGGAAGTGGACAGAAAATGAATTCAAGCCACTTTCTGTTGTTTCCTCTTGGCCTCCCACAGTTGTTCACTCCGGCTCTGTGAGGTCTCTACATAATAATATAACAATATACATAACAATGAGTTCATAAACTTCCCCAAATTCATATAATAAATCATAATCATGAAAACTGCACTTTAAATGGTATTAATAGTAACATACACATACAGTGCTTAAATGTTATCATCCACAGCAATAAAAGTGAGCACATTCAGCTGGACAATGTGTTTGGTTTTCCTCATATTTCAAGAAACTGGAATGACTACTGTCATCAATAGTTGCACCTTAGTCAAACTACTAACTGCTGAATATCATAAGAATATTTAGGTGAAAAGCTGTGTGTATGTGCATTTGCATATACACAGTTCTTTAAGAGTGTTGATACATGCCCTCCAAATCAGTGTTTCTCAAACTTCTGTATCTTAAATTCTATCCATCACTCTGTCTAAAAAGATGTGTCCCCCTCCATGACTAAAAACAAAAAGCCCACTTCTCTCAGGACATTTATATATGTGCAGGAACACTGACAGATATACAGATATTCTGTTACTCTATCATTTATGGTCAATTTTAAGGGCATTAAAGCTTGCGGTTGTATTGTTGGGAATAAACACAAGCAAACAAAAATAAGAACCTAAACTGGAGTTAAATATTATAATAATAGTGTTAATATTGTCTAAAGGTCACAAATAGCTAATCCATGTCATGGAGTGTTGGTACAAAATGCCATGTCATACATGCAGGTGCACTTGAGGACTGAAATAGCTCTTAATGTAGATGGCCCCTAAGGGGTGGCTCTGTGCTGTCCCTGGGAGCGCCAGATCGGGGCCACAATAACCACACAACATGGTCCTGATCCTCCTTTTGGCTGCTGTGTAGTCGGGCGGTTGGCGTTGGGCGGTCGTCCCACCCTAACTCCACTCCCAGACTGGCCCTTTAGGCTGGTCTGCATCGGCCCTTAGTCCTCTTCATGGAAACCATGCCATCTACTTTTTTATCCTATCAGTAGTGTCCATACCACTGGGTGAGAATCACTGATTCTAATAATATCTGTGAAATTGACCTATGCATGTTAGCTTCCTATTCACCTTTTTGTAATCATTAGAAAAATCATTGCTTTTGCATGCATTTGTCTATTGTGGTCTGGGACAAATGACCTTTAATTGCTTAGTTGTTTTAATTCTGCATTTCCAAAGATTAATTCAAAAATACCTCTCAATTATTTCATAATGGGTTTATTAAATGCTACAAAACATTGAGTTTTGAGGTTAAAATGATATGAGCTAGTCTATCATGGTGCAAAAATTCTCCTGCATGGTGAGGCACATGGGAGATGAAATCAATCAGGACTATTTCCTTGTTCTTGATGGATTATTGTGCAGCACTTCCTGGTGGATTATTTTTAATAGCGAGATCCTATAGAAGTGTAGAGAGAAGTAAGACCAGCTCTGATACCTAGGAAGTGTTTAGAAATTACACCCTCAGTGATGCTTCCCACAAGTCTATAGATTGGCATCACTCCACTGGAATTAATGAAAACACTGACTCAGAATTTTAAAGGCACTTTATGGACTGAAGTCTTATTGCTGGGGCAATCTAAGATAGGTGGTAGCTGAGAAGCAGAATCAAGGTTCTGTACCACTACAACCATGAGAAAACTGTAATATTAACATTCTGATAACTGGACATCTCCAGGGTTGAACAGAGTGTCAAGAATCCCCACAAATGAAAAACAACCACAAGCTAGAAGTGGTTAGAAGTCTATGCCTAGTTTTGAAATACAGATAATTATTTAATTATATATATATATATTCAGAATGACAAGCAGTGCAGGGAACCCTACAATCTATTTGAAAGGTGAATTCTTACTCTTGAAAGCTTTCAGGAGAGGAAATTCACCTTTTGCCAGCATGGGGGATGGGAGGCTGGTGTTTACAAAAGCACCTTTACAGGACACACTCAGGGCTCACTTGGGCCATTCTTTCCGTAAAGGATTTCCAAGGCTAGTTCTATAGGCATTTCAACTCAGACTCAGTATGGCTCAGAATAAAAGTACTAGTTTTTGTTTGTTTGTTGTTATGAACCTTCAGATCAACTCTGACTTACGGCAATCCTATCTAGGGTTTTCTTGGCAAGATTTGTTCACCTAGTGGGCTCCCATTGCTGAGCAGGGATTGAAGCCCTAGTCCAACACTCAAACCACAACCTATGCTGGCTCTCTTATTAGTACTGGCAATAAGCTTAAATCTGCGCTTAAGTATTATTTTTGAAATAGTTCTTTGTTGGTGATGCACACACAAAAAGTGAATGCTCCTGGTTGTTCACGTCATGTGTATTATAAGCACATTTCTCTCTCTCAATCTGTTATTCATACAGACAATGGCAATGGGACCAGCCCATATTTTATTACTTACTATACCAGGCTCAGTTATGTCTCAATCAGAATATTTACAAAAGCAGAACTACAGGATCCTTTGAAGAACCATAAAGGTGAAGGCTGGGATCCCCCACTCTTTCAATATCTACAACTACAAAGGTCATCTATGATAACTAGAACTCTGTGAATAGAAGGGTATGTTCTCTGCCAAAGGACAGTAAGTGTAACCTTGTTTGAGAAAAAGAGGGATACTCTTATTTATAATATAGATGACAAAAATATTTTGAAAAGGGAAGCAGTTTACTAGCATTAGGTACTACTCTTTCAAAGTTGTGGGTAAAGAGAAAATGCTATACTCGAGCACTCAGAATTAGATGCTGAGGGGATGGGGGAAGGAGGAACAAAAATCTGAATCTGATACAAATTATGCAAATTTGCTGGGAGTTGCACTCTTTGGGAGTTGAAAAAGTAACTGCTAAACTCTGTAAAGGTGTATTATTAACCTCCATTATTCCACCTATAATAGAAAGTTTGTATTTGCTTACTTAAGCACTACCTGGTTTGTGTTTGTCTGTGCTCATGAATTTTCTCCGATTTCTGCAGATAAAATTCTTACTAATTTTTGTCCCCCCCCTTCTATGACATGAAGCAGCATGACTGATGTATCACAATACAAACTCTATATCCAAGATGGGATTATAGGTTAGACTGTCTCCCCACTCCAAAAAACACACAAAAACAAACAAAAGCAAAACAAAAACCCAAACAAAAAGTTACAGTGATTTATAGACCTAGCTGGTATTGTCCCAGCAACAGTCATAGAATACTATATACACTGAGAATTATTACTCAGGCTCTCAGGGTCATACATGGCTATTTCATTTTACAATACTGGAAGATGATCTGGAAGTGCTCATTCTGGAGAGTTTAAGTGCTTTGACAAGGAACTCTCTGCTTCTTGCAGGGATTTTTATGTGTTAAATAGTTATGAGCACTGTGGTTAACTGTAACTCAAACAGACTGTAAGTGATTTGAATTTTGTGCAAACCAAGTCCCTCCCCTCCCCACCAAATTTTGTTGTCCTTACAATAACAGTCCTTGCCATCCATACACTGGGGAAAAAATAACAGTGAGAGCTGAGACTAAAGTTCCTTCCTTAAGATGAACTGTACTTGTTGCTGGAGCGGAAATTGTCATATCCATGATCGTTGGCTCTGAACTTTAAGCAGGACTGTTTTTCTTCCAGGGAGAGCATATCTTTGGACTGACACCAACAACATAGGCATGACTGTTGAAAAAGAAGATAATTTCATTAGAAGAATTAGCATAAGGGTAAAATGCAGAATTATTGTTGCCTATTTCAGGGAGTGAATCCAGAACCATTTTCAATTCATCAGAAGGAAGATGTCTATGGTCATGGTCTATTTGATTGGTTCTCAAAGTATGAATCAGAAAAACTGAAGAACCATAGGCCAACTGCTGGAAGGCAGGGAATATATTTTTTCTAAACATTGTTACTTTAATTTTATAATTTCATATGTAGAGATTGCATTCATTAAATATGTCTTAATAGGGCTGCATTCAGTAAGCCATCTATTTTGGTTGACAGCACTCAGGGATCAAAAAGAAAATCATAGTACCTTACACTGGTTTCTTTAACACATGGACCTCAAGGATCTACCTGGATCTTAGGGTTATATCCACATCAGCAGTCTGAGTCTTACTCTTTACAACAAGGACCTGAGGGTTGTGTCTAAACTAGAATTTCTTTCATGGTCAATTATGCAGAACTGTGCAGGGAAAGGGCACAGTTCACACGACCTACATGCTATATTCTTTCTCAGAAGCTTTTATGTCTTTAAAGAGAGCTTTGTCTTTTGGGGACAGAGTTTACTGTTGTCTCTCTTTGTGATGTCCTGGTCCATTCTTTATTTCTAGTGAATTTGCCCCATATGCTGATTCACAAAGATACCTAGACAATTTTTCGGTCAATGGCTGTTGATATTTTTGTTAAGTGTCTTCAGCTCTGACTTATGGTGACCCTATTGTAGGATTTTCTTGGCAAGAATTATTCAGAGGAGGGTTGCCATTGCCTTCATTTGAGACTTGGAGAGTCGCTTGTGCAAGATCACCCAGTGGGTTTACATGGCTGAGACAAGATTCAAGCCCAGGTCACCCAGAGTCCTAGTTGAACACTTAAACTACTACACTATGCTGGCTTTCCAATAGCTTTTAGCAGAAAATAAGCCTACGTATTTCATGAGTGCAGAGCCCAGCTCCATCTTATGTTTCCCCTGAACTCCTACTGTATGGTACTGTAGTAGAGCCAGTGTATAAGCAAAAATAATGGAATAAGTGAAAGAGATGGTCCACAATTTGTGGAGGAATTATGTATATAAGGAAATTTATTTATTTATTTAACTGCCTAGTTTTCTCCCAATGTTGTAACCCAAGGCAGATCACATGATTCAAAAAATGAGAACTGCAATAAGTTATAATATTAACACAGTTAAACAGATTATCATATTAAAACAACTGAATTTAAAATGTAAAAGCATGCCAAAAAGTTAATGAAATTTAGTTCTACAATGCTGTGTGTCAAAATATGACATTGTCTTGACTCATGAAGCTGGAGTCTCAGGAGGAATAGCACATGTGTTAAGGAGAATGGAACTGCATTACACAGAGAACATACTCTAACAACTTGGAGTATGAATTCTTGCTTTATTTTCCTACAAAGAGATAAAGAAATCAAACTGGTAGGTGTGAAGAGGAAAATGGAGTGTTGAAAATGGAAAATGAGAAGAGGACAAGGGTGGAGAAAAGAAATAAGCAAAGAAGATGATTGTAGAAGTTCAGCCACGCACTTTTTGCAACTAGGCTTTCTTGACATAGCTGGCTATGACAGAAATCCAAGGAACCTAACTAGGAGCATAGTATGAGTTTACCTCCTAAGGAAGCTCCATCTTATAAAAGAAAGAACTCCAGTAGCAAAATGACAAAGAAACAGAAAACAGAGGGGTTAATCAGATCAGCAGCTTGGAGTGGCCTTTGGCCACTCCAGCCCTGCTTGCTCCCTGTTTGGCACAGGACTACAGAACCAGATGCCATGGTCTCAAGGCTGGCCACCACTGTGGGCCACAGTGGACCACTGGCAAGGAGTGTTTTTCCTCACTCCTTTTGCTGCTAGGTTTGGGCCACCTAAGGTGGCTGTAGCACAGCCTAGGCCTGATCTGGAGGCATTTGTCACCTGAACGTCATGCCCCTAGATCAGCCCAAAGGTGGCGTTTTTGACCCATCCGTTTCGGATGAGTAGACCGGCTCTTTATTCATTCAGTTCAATGAATATGAATAAAAACTTAGATTTTCATATAAAGAAGTTTTACTGACACAAGCAGTTATGAAGCGAGAAAGCCAGTGGCACTGCAGGCACTATACAGCCATATATCTATCTGGTAACTTGATATTGTGGGTGTGCCAATGATCCAGATAAATCTGCCTAAGCTAAGTAAGGTAAGACAAGAAAGTATGCAGATGAGATCCTTAGGGATGTGTTACAGAAATCCCACTCTCAGGCTTGCAATTTGTTTGTTGTCATGGAGAATGAATGAGAGCTTCAGGGAAGGAAGAGAACATCCAGAGGAAGAGAGAAAAAATTGTTTAGAATGGACCCTCTCATGCCAATGACATGGATGATTTAAATGTAGAGGAGCATACAAAGATGAGTTTATGATGAATGTGCTAATTCTATGATGAGTAGCTTGCCTGGTGTGTAGGTTGTAGCCATCATGCACCATGTAGATTAACTGGGATAAGAAGTCAATAATTGTGGTGCACATCAACACCAACAACATTGGAAAAGGTGGCCATGGAATCCTGGAAGAAAAATTTAAGTTGCTAGGTCAGAAATGAAAATCCTGTGTTGGATCATGTTCCTTTGTAGAGTGTTGTTCCTTGTTCCAAGTCCAGGGACAGCAAGATAAGCACAATTATGCCATTTTGATGTGTGAATGGGATGATGGTATCAGAGACTAGGTTTAACAGTAGTTCATAGAACAATATACATAGGATGTGACTTGAGTGCCCAGAACCTGGTGCATGACCAATGGATTTATCAAACCAATGGAGAACAGTGATAACAGCACTATGAACTCCAGTGTATATGTAAATAGCGAGTTGTGGAAAAGTCCAAAATGGTATGCACAAAAGGAAACAGCAGCAATTGATCCACTGATAACATTAAGGATACAAAAATTAAAAGACAAGAAATACATACTAAATAAAACAAGAGTAAAAAAGTTTAAATCACCCAAGAGATAGTAGGCTTAAAACACTTTGACAATGTTCTTATTGCCAAGGTGTTTTAAGTCTATCTATCTCTTATGTGGTCTTAACATTTTTACTCCTCTTTTATTCAAAAAGTCCAAAGTGCCATGTGGTTTGCTGACTGTGGCCCATTTTTTTAAAAAAAAACACCAAACATAGTCTGTGATTGTTATACATGCTCTACTATCTTCTCAACTGGACTACTGCAAAGTGCTGTGTTATGGATGACTTTGAAGACAGAAGCTACAATTTGTTCAAAATACAGCTGTAAGCTGTGAACTGGGACTAGGCAGCTGGATCATTTCTTGACAAGTCAGTGGCTCCTGATCAATATGCTCATGTTGACCTTCAAAATCCCATACCACTGAGGGGCCAGGAGCATCTTTTCCTATTGCCAGTCTCCCAGATCACTGAGATTATCATCACAGATTCCTCTTGTCATGCCATCATTCTATGTGCTGGAAAGTGAGGGTTGAAGATAAAGAGAAACTGCTTGGTTGTTATGATGTCCTCTCTTAGTAATTCTTTATCCAATAACAAAGAAACAAAAACAAACATGCTGGTGCTTATGCCATTAATATTTTGGTGTCAGGTGTACTTTATTCTGCTCAGCTTCTACTTAGTTAAAATAAAATTGAAAGGGAGAATCATGATGGCAGACACTTAACCATAATGCATCAAGGTAGCATCAAGTCCAAAATGATACCAGCATGATTGTGAAGCAGAGTCAACATAAACTAGAAGCCAAGAAAAAGAAGAAAGAAAAAAAGAAAAGAAAGGTTTTGCTCAGAAAATGGAAGTCTTTCTTCTTCAGTCTTGCCCAGATAAATATGACTACAAAAAAAAGTACAAATTCTGACAGAAGAAATGAAAGGGGAAGATAAAGGAAGCAAAAACAAAATTTGAAAAGCTAAACCCAACAACCAACAATATATATTTTTCTAAATATGTTAAAAGCAGGAAACTGGTCAAGGAGGCAGGCAGACCATGAGATGACAAATGAGCAGTAACAAATGCCAGAGAGATTATGGAAGAATCTGAATAAATCATGCTGATTATCTTCTCTAAGGAAGATACTGGACAACACCTAAACTCATTTTTTGAAGGTGCCTATCCTTTAACAAGTAATTAATTCTGGTGGTCATCAATCAAAAATTAACAAACCACAAGATTAAATGGCATTGAGTCTCCCCAGGAGATCTTAAATCAGGAGTGGAGAAAGTGCAGCCCCTGAGCCACATACAGCTTTCCAAAGCTGTGCCTTGCATGCTCCTTTTGCTGCCCCTTGCATGCCAGTTGGGCTGGAAGAGTCTGCAATCTCTCCTAGGGCACATGGGGGGCAATTCTGCCATACTGTGTCTTCCCCAGTCATTTCAACCTTAAAAGAGGCCTATATTTTTTTAATCAGCAAATGACTCAGAATTTGATGTTCTAGTCACTTCTTTTGGTTTCAGGTGAAGAACTTTTTAATCTTGTTTTTTTCTTTGTGCTTTCTACTGCCTTCAGCAGTTTCTAAAGCATATGTTAATGTGCTTTAAAAATGTTTTTATCTTTGTATTGTTTTAATTTATTTATATTTGTTCAGTGTCTCAAGAGCCATTGTGGGCTGGGAGGCAATAAACAAACAAACAAACAAGCAAATGCCCAGAGTAGGCTTTCAATTAGGGGGTTAAAAATGCAAGCAAGCAAACAGTACATAAATAAAAATAAATAAAAATAAATAAATCCTATTGCATTGTTACACAAAATACAGTGGGCCCTTGGTATCTGCTTGGGTTTGCTGCCAGGACCCTTCATGGATACCAAAATCCCTGGATGCTTAAGTCCCATTAAATACAATGGCATAGTAAAACGGTGTCCCTTATATAAAATGGCAAAATCAAGGTTTGCTTATTGGAATTTTTACATTTGCTTAGTATTTTCAAGCCATGGATAGTTGAATCTGTGGATAAAACAAATCTGTGGAAATGGAGCAACTGTACTGCATTTCTTAACACAGAAATCATAAAGACACCTGTGAATTGCATCCTATGGCACGCAACTTAGTGTACAGCATGCACTTAATCATGTTATGTCTGCATTGTGCACAATGTGCTGCGAACTGTAAAATATGTACTGAAGCCTGCTGGGACATCCTGTGGACTAGAAAATGAGCAATTCTTCATCTTGACAAGACAACAGCTTAAATGTTTGGAGTATCTTGGGCATATTCACTAAGCAGGAGTGATGTTCCTCCCCTCCAACAGCAGCAATCCAGCAGGTGAGTTCTGCAGACAATCAGGTCTTTCCTGTCTGTCATTTGTCTCAGCAACAGCTCATTTATTTTGGTTTTCTTTTGCTTCCCATTGTGAATGATGGCCTCTTCCTGTGCTTTGTTCTCTTCTGCCTTTCCGCAGAAGTACAACACATTGTTTTTGCAAAGTAATCTATTACTTGTTATTGTCATATAATCATTCCTTGTTATTTTTGCAAAGTAACGGTTACAGTTCCTTATGGTATAGATTTCTAAAAGCAATGCACTGTTAATATATTACTACCATGTTAGCTTTATTTTTAAATTTAAATATGCTAGAATACAAAATTATCAAAAATTTCCCAGTTTTTTTTTTTGGGGGGGGGACACAAAATTTTCCCTTGCCAAGCTATGTTTTAGGAGTAACAGTTATCTGTTACTCCTAAACATTGCTTGGGGTGGGGGAAATTTTGTGTTTTCCCCCAAAAAATCTTTGGAGAATTTTGATAATTTTGTAAAAAAGTAATCATTGTCAGCTGTTATATTACACTTCTTTAAAGAAAAAAAAAATCCATTCAATACTCACCCCCCCAACCCTTGCTAACCATTAATTTCAAAATAGTTCCAATCATCCGTCTGTTCTGTGCTGTAAATTCTTTGTAGATCCTTTCTAGCTCCATTTTAAAATAACAAACTCTGAATGAAAATGTCTTACCTTAAAGCAGTTCTTGAATCTTTTGCTCACCAAGTAGAGAGCAATGGGATTAATGCAAGAATTCAGAGATGCCATGTTGATGCCAATGTGGTTCAACACCAGTAAAAAACTGCATGAAAAAAGGTGCAAAATCAACATTTGTTAGGTAAAGTAGTATTATCAGGGAACAGATGTGAAAAATCTCTTAGTTTTATTTACTTTCCATTTCTCAGACTCTCACCAGCATTATTGTCACATCCAAATTCTTTATCAAGTCGCCAGACTACTTTTTCCCTTCCTCCACAGATATCTGTGTGTATTCTGGGTATGTACTTTTTTTCAATGTAGACTCCCTCTACACTTGGTTCTTAATATATACCTTTTATGCACTGACTAAAGTGGGCTTGTGCACATTTTTCAAATATATGGGTCATGCATATTTATTTGTGTGTAATTTGGAAAAAAAAAGAATCAGATGCACAAAGAAACTGATGATAGGAATCTGAAAGATACACTGCGTTTTTCTTTAAATTCTTACAGACCAAAAATTGTAAAACAAACAAATCCCCCCCAACCCTCTGCTAATGCAGATTTCTTCTTCAGGCCTATGAGACAGCCAGACTAAAGCTAGTTATCGTGCTATGATTCCACTTTAGCTGTCATGGCAGCATCATATGGAATCCTGGGATCTGTAGTTGAGTGAGGGGCATTTGGAATTCTTAGCCAGAGAGCTTACCAAACTACAAACCCCAGCATTCCATAGGATGGAGCCATGGAATTTAAATTGGAAACATAGCTATAAGGCCCTAATACTGAAAAAGCCCTAAGACTAGGGAAACCCACATTCAAATCCCTACTCAGCCAACTCATTGGGTGACCTTGGATGCCTTGCCAACCTCAAAGGGCTGTTGTGAAGCTCAAACAGTGGATGAGAATAATAAAGGCTATCCTCAGTTCCTTGGAGAGAATATGCATTAAAATTTATACTACTATGCAGCTGTCACTGTACTTTTTTTTAATGTCTTAATTTCATTGTTTATAATGGCAGATTGCTAATTGCTCTTTTTTTCTGCAATGTGGCAATAGAAATGAGAAAATACCTGTCTTACGTCTTTTCAGAAAAAAAACTCCAAGAGCCCAAGTCATTTTCCTACAAGGTATAACCAAAGTTTCCCATAGAGTGGGTGAGGGGACTCACAGTTAAGAAAGGCTTTTGGAATATTACCAGCTATAACAAATCTGGGTTACCAAAAGGACAGTAGGGGATGTTGAGACAAGAAAATCAAGAAGAGGTAGAAAACAGGTTATCCAGAAGTCTGATACAAAAGATGGGAGAAAGATAGGAGTATTATTTGGTAGAGGAGAATAAATGTGGAACAAAGAAAGAGTCTTCTCAGTCACTCAGCCAGAAATATGCTATCTTCTTTCCATTGCCTGCTGCATTAGCAAGGGCAATGAACCACCTATCCTTACCCTCAGGCTTC